>CM070778.1:25396857-25871857 GCA_036346955.1 Dipus sagitta
GAAGAAAATATAGTTAATATAAAAAAGTTGGAGAGAAGAGAGAGAGAGAGAGAATGAGAGAGAGAGGAGCTGTAGAAGATTAAAGTCAGTCTTCACCATACTGTCTCCAGTGCCTTGTGACTCAGGTGTTCCCTCTAAGGGCTTGGTGAAGGTTCAACCATTTGGTCTGCCTTTTAGGAAGTAGATTTTTTTGGTACCATTGTGTTGGGGTCTAGATTTGTGGCCCCCCACGCCTTCTTTGCCCTCCCCTCTTCCCACCCACCCTATTGTTCAGACCTGGAGATGCTTGCTTGGTATGTATCTAACTAAATTTAAGATTGTATACGTTTTGGCATTGGTATGTCTATGTAGTTTGCAAGCACGTGTGCGTGAGTGAGTTCATATGTGTGTCGGAGTCCAGAAGTTAACTCCAGATGTCTGTTCTGTTTCTCTCCACTTAACATACTGAGGCAAAGTCTCTCACTTGAACCCAGAGTATTTAGCATTTCCTGGCAACTACCCAGTGCACTGTTCCCACAGGGGAAAGCTCTGCTCTGTACAGTATGAAACTGTCCTCTTCATCCCAGATATTAGGAATAAGATATAATAGATCTGGCTACCTTTTAGATGAACAGCCACGTATTGTTTAGTAATGTGGACAAATTCTAAAAATGTGAGGTTAGGCCATGTAATCATGGATATCACAGTACAGATACACAAACTAAGATGGCTACAAAGTAATTTGACAGCATGATGCTATAGGACCAGCATCCTCTCTCTGGTCCTTCTTTGTTAGGGTGCACTTGAGTATACTTACATTTTATTTCTTTGATTTTTTCCCATCTCTATGTGGAAGTGTAGCCTGAAATGACAATTCCCCACTGTTACCTCAAACTAGGATCCAAATTTCTATTCATTCCTCTAGCCACTGCCTGTTGGGTGTTATATTGATATTTTTATCATAGTAGGTGTATATTGCTGTATATTGATGCTTAACAAAACACCCTAAGGGTAGTTGACCAGCAATAAACTTTACCTCTCTCAGGATCAGATGTTCAGGCATCAGTGAGTGGCTTATTTGGGTGGTACTGCCTCAGACTCTGATGAAATTGATGTCAAGCTTTCACTTTGGGCTTAAGCTTGTCCTCATCTGAGGGCTCAGTGAATGAGCTGAAACCTGATTAATCTGGATGAGGGCAAGGCTCCATTTCTTATTGATGGGTAGCCTCAGTATCTCTCCACAAGAGCTCTGCCATAGGATTGCTTGCAATATAATATCGTGCTTTCTCCCTAAGCAAGAGATGGTACAGTTAGAAGAAAGGCAGAGACAAAGAGATAAAAGACACTTTCTTTCAGAAACTAATATCAAGAGTAATCAACCATCTGGCTGGAGAGATGGGTTACTGGTTAAGCGCTTGCCTGTGAAGCCTAAGGACCCTGGTTCGAGGCTTGATTCCCCAGGACCCACGTTAGCCAGATGCACAAGGGGGCACACGCATCTGGAGTTTGTTTGCAGTGGCGCTCTCTCTTTCTTTCTCTCTCTTTCTCTCTCTTTCTATCTGCATCTTTCTCTGTCACTCTCAAATAAACTAATAAAAATTTGTTTAAAAAAAAGAGTAATCAACCGTCACCTATACTACATGGCTGTGATTATCAATGCATCTACTTTGAGCCATGTTATAATAAAGGCGGCACTAATACAGGTTGCAGTATAAGAAAATGGATGGCATTGGAATGTATCTTAGAGACTCATTGTTATGGTCTATATCTTTTGGATACATTTGCTTTTAATTGTGGACTTTGAAGATGGAGAAAATATAAATGCATGGATTAAATGCATCATGTATAACCAGAAATCCACAGTAAGTTTAAGGCAGGATTTGCTGAGTGAGACATGGGGGTTAGTTTATCAGTAGGGGAAAATTGCCACTACTAAATGATTTTTAGCTCTGGGCCCATCTCCACAGTGCTAAAAAGAAAAAGAAAAAGAAATACCTTGAAATACCAAGCAGTCAAAATCATAACCAAATTTATTCCATATCAATTGAATTATTCACAGAAAATTTGACAGTGAGAGATCCACATACTACCTGCCATTCTAAAACCCTAACTAATACAGATGAAATTCTACCTGCGACTTCTATTAAAGGAATTCTGGGCATTTAAAATGAATTTTCTGGGACTGGCTGTTTTCTGCATTTTTCACTTTTTATGTTGTTAAGAAGAAAGCTTTGGCTGAAGGCAATATCCTGGAATGAGAACATGATATACACATGCTTTTTTTCCCTCAGTAGTATCAAGTGAATATGTTCTTAATAATACCAAAATTGCATATTGATTGGCTGAGTCAGTCTCTTCTAAGGCTGGAACTGAGGATACCAGAAGGTATCATACTGATGAAGCCCATTTCATTTGTACATATTTCACTTCTAGCAGTGGAATGGGTGACTAATTTAATAAGTGCAAAATATACACGAGAATTTTGTACAATCTCACCACAGTGACAAATGCTAGGCTAGCCTACTATCAACCCTTGCACTATTGGTTTTTCTACTTCATATTTCCAATAGTTTGGAGGAACTCAAATCATGTTTAATATGTACTTATAGCTGGAAAAAACTTTGACTTTTGTGTAGTGGAAAATTCTATGTTGTTCTCTTATTGTAGAGGAAATTTTAATTTATGGCAAAACTAACAAATCAACATAGTTATTAGGGAAGCAGACTGATATGGCTTAAATTTGAAAATCATTTATATGATGACACAATTTTCCCAGAGTCTTTGGGAGGTGAAAATTCAGATTCAATTTTATTAGATATAAATGCACCAAGAACTTTATTAGCATGCTAATAAATATAGCAATTTATTCACTAAGTATATTAAACATATGCATACTTTATGTATACATGGTCTTATATCAATTAATATATGTATATAAAGTAGATAAAGACATTTTACTGATATATCTAGTATAGACAGAATATTTTGAAATGACAACTGATGCATATATGCTATATAATTATTAGTGTTTCTTCGCAGCTCATGATTTTCCACTTTGATGGCTTAAATAGCCTCATGAAAATGTAAATACTATTTTGAGATGAATCAGTGCTCACACAGTTTTCAATTTCAAACTATAATATGTAGTTTTAGCATTATGTCTAAAACTGCTGTCAACTTCCATGACTCTGACTGAGCCAAAATATATATATATATATATATATATATATATATATATATATATATATATAAAGCTCAAAATGATATTTTGTTACTCATAATCTATGAAATCGTGTCATTTCACTTTACCATCTTGCTGAAGAGATCTACTCTGAAAAATTCCCTAGTCTGGTATGGATAGAATATGGAACATTTATAGAATTATGACTGAGAGATCCTCAAGCCTAAGCTCAAAGGTTACCAGGATTGTCTGGAAACACTAAGAGGTGTAAAAGGACATGAGGCCCTCATGAGATATAAATGTCAAGGGGGCTACTATCCACAGGTCATAGTTAAACAAAAATCATAATAAAAACTGCCAGCCAGTGAGGAAAAAAAAAAAAAAAAAAACAGCTGCTACCAGCATCATTGGATATTGGTCATCAATTAATCATTTCAACATTCAATCTGTTCATATAAAATTTGGATATATTAATAATTAGTTAATGATACTCTGAAAAATAATATCAAACATCACTTATGTAGTATCTGATACTCATTCTGATTTTCATGCTAAAAACATTTAATTATTATTAATTCTTCCTGTTCATTCCTGAATGAATATCAAGCAGTACTACTGACTTTTGTGTCTTTAATATATTTACTTCACACTGTGATTCCAAAATCTTCAATGAAAGACTTCAAAATACATTGAAAATAAAGCAACTCCAATATCTACCACTCCAAAAAACATCACACACAATTAACAGTCTGTTGCACACTGGAAAGTTTCCTTTTGGATTACGTTCCCATAAGCTGTTAATATACAGCAATTATTATGTTTCTTTTGTTATTTTAAACTTAATTCTATTAAATTATATAAATCTATTAAAGACAATTTGGATTTGTGACTAATTAAAAATCTAAAGTAATGCATCATGAGTGCATGATAACTCTTTCAGGCTGACTTCTCAAGAAGAGAAGAGCCATGCCTTGATCAAACCCAAACAGAAGATAAAGGTCAAATTCCTGGAACCATAGCACTGCCAGGTGAATTTGCAAGAGTGAAGAAAGAAAAGGACACAGAACAGAAGCTAGCTTGAGGGGAGAAGCAGCCTAGCCACTGGTATGGGAGCTCCATATTGAAGAGGGAGACCATATGAGACATGCAATAGCTCATTTACAAAACCAGAAATAGAAGATTTGTTCAATAACTTGGAGGATATGTCTGTATCCATAGCACCTTGGAAATCTGCTTTGTGGCCTTTTATGATATATGTATGTCAGAAGATTTCTTTAAATGTATTGGATTTGTGGCCAATGAAACAGCCGACCAAACAGTCACTGGTCATATTTGGTTATAGGAAACAAAAGGGATGTGCAAATTATGCTCATTCAAGTCAAAATCTTAAATTTATGGCCAAGTGTGTCTTCAAAAACACACTTATTGTGCTTCCCCTACACCCTTACAATATTACTCCTTTAGGGTGAATGGAAATATCCTATTTCAGCAGATATGGTTATTACATTGTGCACTTATACATTTATATGTGTATTTGATAGCTTAATGTGGGGTGATTTTATCATCACTGGGAGGAAATTACAATCAATTTCTAGCTATTATAAAGTGAATGTCAAGATTATAGATTAGCCGGGCGTGGTGGCGCACGCCTTTAATCCCAGCACTCGGGAGGCAGAGGTAGGAGGATTGCCGTGAGTTCAAGGCCACCCTGAGACTCCATAGTGAATTCCAGGTCAGCCTGGACTAGAGTGAGACCCTACCTCGAAAAAAACCAAAAAAAAAAAAAAAAAAAAAAAAAAAAGATTATAGATTGACCCTATTTGAACAGCTTGAGATTGTGTTTTACTGACACTGAGGTAATTATATTTCCTGAATACATGGAGGAAGAAATGAAAGTTCATCTAATCCAAAAGCAAATTTACTTAATTTCTGTTAATATCCAAAGTACCTTCCTTCTCAGTCCAGAGCTTTTATTAAAAATGTAATCTTAGAGTACACAAATTATAAAAAATAGTGGTAAGAGTGTGTAAATAATATATATATATATATATATATATATATATATATATATGTGTGTGTGTGTGTGTGTGTGTGTGTGTGCATTTATATGGAGAGAGTGATGATATATATGTATGTATATATATTGTATATTACATTATACTGCATCACAGATGTGATACATGGTCAGCTTCAACTTGAATTAGAGACAGGTGGTCTGGACACTTTCTACAGCATATCATGTTTTTTGGAAACCTTATGCTTTGGGAATATTATTTGAGCCATAAAAAGCTTTAATGTACATATTCACTAATTTGGCTATAAAATTATGTATCATTATAGTTGTAATATTCCCAAAGAATTTTCTCATCTTTTAGTAATTGAAGTTTTGAAATTCTGCCTAACTATTGATCCTGAGCGGCAAGGGTCCATGGGCCTCAGTCATAGATAATAGAATGCTAATTTTATTCCATACCTAAGGATAAAGGACCCCAAACCCATATTTGTTAATCTTTTATTTCCACAATCTAGGTAATGAGAGAGGATCTTTACATATATAGTTTGCTAATACAGCTCAGCTAGTTATTTTCTCTATTGATTTTAGTGAGTTTAACATCACCTTATGAGAAAGCAAACTCAATACTAATTAT
Source organism: Dipus sagitta (assembly GCA_036346955.1). Classification (NCBI taxonomy): domain Eukaryota; kingdom Metazoa; phylum Chordata; class Mammalia; order Rodentia; family Dipodidae; genus Dipus; species Dipus sagitta. Next base: position 25,402,666 of record CM070778.1, read on the forward strand.
CTTCTAAAATAGACTGTCAATGACAGTCATGAAAAATTATTTTAACTCAGTATAGATTTGTTTAAATTCCTACAAAAATAATGTTTATTAGAAACACAGAAGATGCTTGGAACATGAAAGTTTATAATAGAGTAAGGATTCAATAAAATGTTATCTCAAACTAATGGGCTCTGGCAATTTTTCCTTTCTTTCTGTGTATTCTGTCTGCAGCATTAGTACCAACAAGCCAAGTAGATGTCTTCTACAATAACGGCCGTGAAGATACAATGACAGATGGCAAGCCGCTGGGACTCAGCACACTGTCTGGAAGGGGGAATGAAATTTTAACTCTGTCTTCCTTTGTCTACTAAGGATTCAGTAGTTTTTAATTTCTTTTTCCTTTAAAAAAAATCTACTATAATTGGCTAGGTCAGAGGTTGGCAAACTTTCTGCAGTGAGCCAGAGAGTAAATATTTTTCACTCTTTAGGCCAGACAGCCTCTGTGGTATGGACCCTGTTGTTTCTGCACCAAAGCTGACATAGATGATACACAAATGAATTAGTCTAGCTGTGTTCTAATAAAACTTTATTTACAAACACAGGCAGAATGTGAACTTAGTTCTCATTGCATGGTTCACGAGCCTCTGTGGTTTTAGTGATCATTGCCTAATGAGTCAAGAATGTAGATAAATAGCTTTCTCATGGAGCTATAACCTATTTGAAAAGTAGATGAAGTAGATCATGACTACCTATAACCATGGGAGCTCCTAGAAAGAAGTTCAAGATATATTTCTTCATTTAGCATCTTCCTCGTGTAAGAGACTCTGGGAAAATTCATTTGTAGTGCTTGCAGGAATTGTCCCTGTCTTGAATTTTAATTTTCCTTTTCTGCTGAGTACTTTTTTTAATCCCAAACTCTTCCACTAATATTGTCAGTGACTAAAAGTTTTTAAGTTAGTTTCTAAGACTCAATTCTACTATCCTGAGTAAATCAAAATTTGAATTTATTTTAACTTGAAGAATATTTAAGGTTTATGTTTGGTCTTCATGCAGACGCATGACAATTTACTGCAAGGCATTTGTTTATTCTTTCATTCTCAGAATCGACCCCCTTCTGTACTAGTTTCATCTGTCTCTTCTATGCCTCCATTTTATACATTTACAATTAACAACAAGTTTTACAATCTTGTGTTATTTTCTTATTGTCTCTGAAACTGAATGCTATCTCTATTAGTCAAGCAAACTTGTTTTAAGAATGTATAGGTGAGCAGGGCTTGGTGGTGCACGCCTTTAATCCCAGCCCTTGGGAGAAAGAGGTAGGAGGATCACTGTGAGTACAAGGCCACCCTGAGACTACATAGCGAATTCCAGGACAGCCTGAGCTACAGTGAGACCCTACCTCAAAAAAAGAAAGCAAACAAAAAAAAATGCACATATAGGTGAATTTTATAAGTAAGATGCTTAAAAAAGTTAGTTGCATACAGTATGTTGAGGTAGCTGCGAATACCTAATGCATTTAATTAACTCAAGAGTTAGTGGCATTATTGGGTGGTGTCAGGCTGTGATATAATCCTCTTTTGTGTTTACAAAATTGAAAATTAAGAGTTTTGGTGCATCATTCTCCTAAAGAATTTGACTAGATAACTCCTATGATTATTGAATAATGCCAAAATTACATAGGCAAGTTAGGTAGAAGGCATTTAACTTCTTAACACTTGGAGACTCAGGATAATTGTTTTACTTATAATTCTGATATTGATTGTACACATTATCGAGATAAATCTTTGTACAACATATCAACCCCAAGACTGCCCACAAGTGTCACTTTGCATGCACATAGTAGCATCATAGTAGGTAGTCACCTACCTACAAGAGCACTATCATAAATTCAGTTCTAGGACTCCCTTACTCATAAAGAGATGAACTGTTCAGGGCCTCTGTATATAAGTAATTTTCCTTTTCACTGGAGCAGACAGGGCCATGGGCAGCTTGCATGAACGACTACACCGGGGTTGTCTATGCCACCAAGTGGCCCATTCAGAATTTTGACAAGGAATTTCCTCTGGGGTTCCTGCTTGTTTTGTCCTAATGTGTGGCAGTTTACTTTTTTTTTTTTTTTTTTTTTTTTTGGCATCTGGGTTTTGTAGGTAATTTTGGTCTGGAGAACCTTGAAACCTTTTGCTGGAAGCACTGTGAAAATATCATCGAGGACATGTGGTTCCTAAAGTCTTGCACTGTACTCTCTCAATTACTTCCAGCTGTGTCTGGACACCAAGCCTACCTTCACAGCCTGGTGTTTACACATACCTATAGTTGTAAAGTTCTACTTTTGTTTATTTGCTCAAGTGAATGCTGGTTCCTGGAACACTTTCCTGATCATTATATTTTGGACAAGTATTTAGAGGTCAAAAGAAGATAAAACTTCATTAATTTATATTGTCCATTTATTTTTCAGATATTGATGGGATGAAATTTCAATATCACTATATTTGAATAAGGACATGAATCTGAAATGCCTAGCTACATAGTAAGAGTAGCCTCTGGTTGGAATCAACATTTTCTTCATTAGAAGAATCCATTTAACAATGTGTCATGCAATGAGTGGATTTTAGAAGTGAATGACAGAACGTGTTTGTTATCCTGGGAACTGCATTGTTTCCAGTGTTATTTTCTTTTGAAGCCTGTTCAAACTTATCTCACCTGTGTCAACAAGCTGTGAATTTTTCACCTTTCCATGTTGAATTGTCCAAAACAAGACCCTGATGTATCCAAATTCTTATAGCAGCTTTCTTACATGAAACAAATGCACAGGTGACAGGAATAGAGTGTGAGTACATATTCATGGAAGTGATATTGAAAATAACTGACGTCAAGTACAGCAGAAACAGATGCCCTGTCCAATCAAAATGGACAATAGCCATCATCTCCACAGAGCTCAACAGGTGTGTCCCAGGTGCCAGTCAGGCTGACCAGGTTCTTGGGGAGGTCTGCAGCTGCTTTTCGGCCATGGGGATGGATGGCACAATGCTAGAGAATATATAATAAGACTTCTCATTTACTTGATTTTGTCAGCCTCTCCTTCTGTCTTTAATCCTATTTTAAACGAACATATGTAAGTGGAATACTGTTGTCTCAGTGCTCTTAACTCCCTACCTCTAAGAATTTTTGAGTCATAAACTCAATGTTTTGTAGTGTTCTGCATGAAAAGGAGATAACCACAGCCCCAACACTGAAAATTTCAATACTTAGAGGCAGCATGTTGAAAACCTTAACAATTAATATCTCCATAACAAGGAAGACAACCAATGTGATTATATCACTTAGCTCAGGACTGGTTTTGAAAGGAATTCTATTTGAAAGTTTGAAAAATCATTCCTAAGTGGGCAAGAAATAATTTTAAAATAATCTTTATATTCTGCATGTAATGGTGAAAAAGTAGAGGTCTCCTTTAAAAAAAAATCCTTGAATTAAGTACGTGAGCACAGACACACACACAGTATTTATTTTTATACACATATGAATGAAACCTACATATAATTCTGTATGTTATTTCTCTAAATTTAGTTAAAATTTGAACAAAAATCCTATATCATTCAGAAAATAACATTTATCCCTGATGATAAATTTAGTAACCAAAAGTTGGCAGAATATTAATAGATGTTAGAGGTCATTGGTCTCTTGCAACCACCAAAAAAATGTTCTCTGTAATAAACATTTGAACAAGGTTTAAATTTGGTAGATTATTTATAAAATGAAAGCTTTCCAGACATTCCTCTCCAACATCCTAGGACAACGCTCATCTCTCACATCTCACATCTCTGTATTCTTATAGATGTGTCATGAGCTACAGTGTGCTTCTTAAATACCATGTGTGCTCAGAAAACACACGCTAGGATCCTTTGTAGCCAGTCAGGCATCCCACAAGTCCATTGATTCTGCCAATCATAGTAAAACAGACCATTCATTCATTAATTTGCTCATTTATTCCATAAAATTTTATTGAGTGTCTACATTCTATACTGTGCATAAGACCCTGATGCTGGTTTGATGAACGAAAGCTACCTCCGCCTTCTACTAAGTCATGGAGGAGGTCGTTTCATTTTACATATGTATGCTGTGTGTGTGTGTGTGTGTGTGTGTGTGTGTGTGTGATTTTGTGGTGTAAGCTTGTGTGTGTGCATGTGTGCTGAAACACACACAGAGGCTCACAGAAAACATCAGGTGTCATCATGTGTCCTCTCCTATGGCTCCTCGGTGTTGTTCCTTGAGATAGATTCTCTCACAAAATCTTGGGCTGACATTTTTTTTTCTCTTTGTTTGTTTGTTTGGACTGCCTGACCATCAAGCCCCAGTGAGTCTCTTGTCTTTGCTCCCCACAGAACTAGGGTTACAAGTATGCATGTCAATGACTAGCTGTTTACATGTGTACTGAAGAATTGAACTTACTAGGCCCTCCAGTGCCCTCATACTTATATAGCTTCCTGCTGAGCCATAGCCCAGCCCTCGAATGGCATACTATGAGGACAAAACAAAAGAAGGATGAATAAAAATTAAATTATGGATCTGTGACTACAAAAAGGGAAGGATGCTATTTGAATACAGAGAGAGAGATGTGTTTTTAGGTGAGGTCCAGGAGTGTGGCTGTCCTCTTAAGGTTCCTAAGAAGGTCTTTCAGAGATCTTGTCATGAAACTCAGGTTACCTAGTATTGTGTAAACTGTATTGAGACTTCTAAATATAAATAAAACTTCTTCAAAGAAGTCCTATACATTAATAACAATAGACTTGATTTGAAACAAGGTTCTCAGAATCCAAAGTTATATTATCTCCTCATACCAGGAACAATTGATTTGCATTTCACTCACAGAGCCTTCAAGTTCATCTGAAAGTTAAGGAGACTTGTTAAGTACTTGTGAAGTACATGCAATGAATTCCTGGCTCCAGTGTCCTACAGTAGCCCCCATTCCGTTCCCTTCCCTTCTCCCTGCTGGACCCCTGTAAGCATTACCAGGCCACCCCTTCATGGTAACTTACATCTTAATCTTGAATAAATATTCACTCTATGAAAATTCATTTTACTTTGTATTTATTTCACATGAAAATGTATTTCTGTACAAGTCTAATTGTTACCATCTCAATATTTTCGTAAGAGTCTATAAACATGGAGATGTACTTATATACTGGAATTACAGGTGCTAATGCTCTGGTTTTTAAAAGAACAGAGTAAGAACAATATTAGTGTAGATGTGAGGTATGTAGTTGGCCTTTTATTCTGTTCTATAGTTTCACATTCACTCTGCTATTCAAATATATCAAGATTATCTGATGGCAGTGGAAAAGACATCAAAGTACTGACAGTGAATTTCTTCAAGAGGTAGGGCTTGTGACAATTTCTTATTTTAAAACTCTTGTTTTCCAAGTGTCCTTTTCTTTTCTTTTCTTTTCTTTCTTTCTTTTTTCTGGTTTTTTGAAGTAGGGTCTTACTCTAGCCCAGGCTGACCTGGAATTCACTATGGAGTCTCAGGGTGTCCTCAAACTCACGGCGATCCTCCTACCTCTGCCTCCCGAGTGCTGGGATTAAAGGCATGCGCCACCATGCCCGGCTGCATAAATTTTGTTTTTCATAGAAACTTTTTTTTTTTTCGTTTGTCGAGGTAGGGTCTCAGTCTAGCCCAAGCTGACCTGGAATTCACTATGTAGTCTCAGGGTGGCCTCGAACTCACAGCAATCCTCCTACCTCTGCCTCCCAAGTGCTGGGATTAAAGTTGTGCGCCACCATGGCTGGCTTTCATAGTAATTTTTAAATGTGTACTTTAAAAACACAAATAAATGTAAGCAAGCATATTTTTTAAATATTAAAATATGTTTTTATACTGCACATATTTATTATTGTCATTATTAATTAAATAACACAATATCACAATATTTATATGCCATTTTATTATATTAAGTTGTATAATCTAGAGGTGATATGAAGTATATGAGAACATGTGCGTAGAAATATGGAGCCATTTTTATATAATGGATATGCACAGCTGTGGATTCTGGTATCTTTTGAGTCTCCTGGCAACAATGTCCTGTGGACACCAAGGGACCCATACACAGATGACTGAAATACTAAAATATGGGCTGGAGAGATGGATTAGAAGTTAAGGCACTTGCCTGCAAAACCTATGGATCCAGGTTCAGTTCCCCAGGACCCACGTAAGCCAGATTCATAATGGTGTACATGTGTCAGGAGTTCATTTTCAGTGGCTAGAGGCCCTGGTGTGCCTATGCTTTCTCTCTCTCTCTTCCTCTATCTGACTCTTCCTCTGTTTCTCTCTCAAATAATTAAAAATAAATAAAACATTAAAAAATAAATACTAAAATATGACATGTATGTACATACATATATAGTATATAATATGCCAATAGATGCCAAATTACAATAAAAGGTTGCTACTTAATTATTTTAACTCTAAGAACAAATATTATTCAAACTAATGTGTTTTCCTAAAGAACAGGTCTATTTATCCTACATTATTTCTCAGCTCCCAAAAGTTTAAAAGAAATTTAAACAAAGCCAAAATTTCTGTCAAATATTCCAGAGGGGCCTCTAATTCTTTCTTTCTTTCTTTTCTCTTTTTTTTTTCTTTTGGCTCTGCTGTGCAATTTCAGCCAGCACTTTTGAGAAAAAGGGTGGAGTGGAAACTTTGAACTCAGTTGAAGACAGACGCAAAATGTCTCAGGCACTCTACTTGTTTTTTCCTGAGAAATTTAGTAATTATGAAACAGTTCTGTTTATTTTAATGACTTCTTATCACCACATGCAATTCACTTAATGACCACATGTTCTCCAGAGATCTGATGACATCATCGAGTGTCCCCAGCAATTCTTGATACTTAAAAATTCTGTCACAGCCAGTATTTTCAATATTCCCTGGACTGTGGGATTCCTAGAGACATTTATAATAACATACATGCCTACATATACATTCACTCTCTCTCTCTCTCTCACACACACACACACAAACACACACATGCATATATATATACATATATAAATGGATATATTATAGAATGTATTATCCAAACTAAAACTTAAAGCTCATTATGGCAGAGGAGATGACTCAGTAGGTAAGACTGCTTGCTGCAAAAACATGAGGATCGGGCTGGAGAAATTGCTTAGCGGTTAAGCACTTGCCTGTGAAGCCTAAGAGGCTCACTTCCCCAGGACCCACCTCAGCCAGATGCACAAGGGGGCGCACGCATCTGGAGTTTGTTCACAGTGGCTGGAGGCCCTGGCACACCCATTCCCTCTCTCTCTCTATCTTCCTCTTTCTCTTTTTCTCTCTCTGTCTGTTGCTCTTAAATAAATAAATAAATAAATATAAAACAAAACAAACAAACAAACAAACAAAAAAACAAGAGGATCTGGGCTGGAGAGATGGCTTAGGGGTTAAGCACTTGCCTGTGAAGTCTAAGGACACTGGTTCGAGGTTTGATTCCCCAAGATCCACGTTAGCCAGATGCACTAGGGGGCACACACGTCTAAAGTTTGTTTGCAGTGGCTGGAGGCCCTGGAGCACCCATTCTCTCTCTCTCTCTCTCTCTCTCTCTCTCTCTCTCTCTCTCTCTGCCTCTTTCTCTGTCACTCTCAAATAAATAAATACAATAAACAAACAACAAAAAAAAACATGAGGATCTGAGTTTGATTCACAGGACTCATTTAAAAATTGTAAGCATTTCTGTAAAAGTCTGTAACCCATAATTTAAAGTTGGGAGACAGGAGGATTTTGAGGCTCACAAATTCTAGATTCAGCAAGAAACTCAGGGAAATAAGGTAGAAGAGTGGTAGAGATTGCTAGGTATTTTCTGGCCTCTACATGTGTGCCCACAGAGTGTGTACATTTGTACCCCTATACATGCCCACATATACTATATACACACAACAAAAAAATGAAACACATGTGATAGCTATACTAGATAGATAAATTGATTGACAGACAGAGAGAAAGATAGATAGATGAAAGAAAGAAAGGAAGAAAGAAAGACCAAAAGTTGTCCATGTTATAGGATGAAGGCTGGGTTTATTTTAAAACACAGCCTTATCTAAAGAGTCAGCCAAGAACACATCAGATAATTACTAAACCCAAGCATCAAATTGACTCAAGATACAAAAATCTCTACATTATAATGCAAAAATTACAAAAAGTCAAGAAAATACAATCCCACCAAAAATTATAAATCCATCTGAAATGACCTCCAAAGACTTTTTAGATAAAATTCCATATAAAGATTTCAAAGGAAATTATTATATGTATACTCAAAGAAATCAAAGAAAAAAATCAAAGAGATCAAAGAAGAGAACAAACTCCTGAAGGAATCCTGAGAGAACAATGAATCCAAAATAATGAAATAAGGAGATCAATACAAGACATGAGTAAGGAAATAGAAATAATGAAAAAATACCAAGCAGAAATACTAGAAATGAAAAATAGAGGAATTCAAATAAAAAACTTTATAGAAAGTCTCACCAGTAGAATGGATCAAGGAGAAGACAGTATATCTAAACTAGAAAACTGGGTGGCAGATCTAGTACAGTCCAACAAAGAGAAAGACAAACTAATAGGGAGACATGAATGGGAATTTCAAGACCTTCAGGACACTATGAAGAGATCAAACACATGAATTCAAGGCATATTAGAAGAGAAGAATTTCTCTCCAAAGACATAGCAGATATTTTCAACAAAATCATAGGGCAAAGCTTCCGCCAAATAGGTAAAATTAAGCCAATACAATATAGGAAACATTTACAATGCCAAACAGACAAAATTAGGAAAAAATAAAACAAAACCTCTCACCATCATATTATAATTAAACTAAAAAACACACAAATCAAAGAAAGTATAATGAAAGCAGTTAGAAAAAAATCAAGTTACATACAAAGGCAAGCCCCTCAGGATAACAGCAGATTACTCAGCACAAAATTTGAAAGCCAAAATGGCTTGGGATGATATATTCCAAGTTCTGAAAGGTAACAACTGTCGACCAAAATTACTTTATCCAGCAAAGCTATCCATCCAAATTGACAGAGAAGTAAAGATATTTCACAACAAAACCAGCATCACCTTGATACCAAACCAGACAAAGACAGAACAAAACAGAAAATTACAGAACAATATCCCTCATGAACGTAGATGCAAAAATTCTCAACAAAATAGTGGCAAAATAGAATACAAAAATATATCAAAATAATCATTGAGCCTGACCAAATAGGCATTATCCCAGAGATGCAGGGATGGTTCAACATATGCAAATCAATAAATGTAATACATTATATAAATGGACTGAAGAAAAAATAACACATTATCATCTCAATAGATGCAGAAAAGGCATCTGACAAAATCCAACATCCCTTCATGATAAAATTCTACAGAAACTGGGAATAGAAGGAACATATGTCAACATAATAAGGCTATTTATGACAAACCTAATGCAAACATAATAGTAAATGGAGAAAAAATTTAAACTTTTCCACAAAATCCGGAACAAGACAAAGGTACCAACTGTCCCCACTTTTATTTAATATAGTAGTGGAAGTCTTATCTATGGCAATAAGGCAAGGGATACACATAAAATGGATACAAATTGGAAAGGAAGAGATCAAGTTATTGTTATTTTCAGATGGTAAGATTCTATACATAAAGGATCCTAAAGATTTTACTAGAAAACTGGTAGAGCTGAAAAACACTTTTAGCATTATAGCATGATACAAAACAAACATTGAAATCAGTCACATTCCTATATATTAACAACAAATATGCTGAGGATGAAATGAGGGAATCACTCCCATTCACAATTGCCTCAAAAAGTTATCTTGGAATAAACCTAAGCAAGGAAGTGATGGATCTCTGCAATGAAAACTTTAAAACCCTAAAGACAGAAGTTGCAGAAAACATTAGAAAATGGAAAGACATCCCCTGATATCACTTTGATGGGAACAATCAATATTGTGAAAGTGGCAATCTTACTAAAAACAATCTACACATTTAATGTAATCCCCATCAAAATTTCAATGGCATTCTTCACAGAAATAGGAAAAATAAAGTCCTAAAATTTATTTGGACGCACAAAACCCCTCGACTATCCAAAATAATTTTGAGCAACAAAAATAAGGCTGGTGGTATCACCATACATGATCTTAAGCTATATTGCAGAGCTGTAGTAACAAAAACAGTATGGCACTGGTATAAAAACAGACACATAGAACAATGGAACAGAATGGAAGACCCAGATGTAAGTCCAGACAGCTACAGCCACTTGATTTTTCACAAAAATGCCAAAAGTACTCAGTAGAGAAAAGATAGCCCCTTCAACAAATGGTGCTAGGAAAGTTGGATATCTATATGTAGAATGATGAAAATAGATCCTTATCACTCTCCGTGCACAAGAATTAAGTCCAAATGGATCAAAGATCTTAGTATCAGATCTGTAACTCTGAAACAGTTAGAAGAAAAAAGTAGGGGAAAATCTTCAACATCTTGACATAAGCAATGACTTTCTTTCTTTTTTTTATTTATGTGAGACCAATACATAGAGAGAAATAGGGAGAGAGAGAGAGAGAGAGAGAGAGAGAGAGAGAGAGAGAGAGAATGCGCATGCCAGGACCTCAAGCCACTGCAAACAAACTCCTGACACATGTGCCACCTTGTACATCTGGCTTCATGGGCCCTAGGGAATTGAGCCTCAAACTGGGGTCCTTAGGCTTCACAGGCAAGTGCTTAACTACTAAACCATCTCCCTACCCCAAATAAGCAAGGACTTTCTGAATATAACCCCTTTGCTCATGAAATAAAACCACGAATCAACCACTGGGACCTCATGAAATTGCAAAGCATTTGTATAAAGGATACTATGATTAGAGCAGAGGCAACCTATAGAATGGTAGAAAATCTGCCAGCTACACATCTGACAGAGGACTAATATTAGGGATGTACAAAGAACTTAAAAAACTGAATAATAAGAAATCAAACAGCCCAATTAAAAAATGTGCTATTGAACTAAATAGAGAGTTCTCCAAAGAAGAAATACAGATGGCCTATAAACATCTAAAATTAAAATGGTCTACATCCTTAGCTATCAGGGAAATGCAAATCAAAACTACTTTTAACCAGCCTAGATGTCCCTCAACCGATAAGTCCATAATGAGGATGTGGCACATTTATACAATGGAGTTCTACACAGCAATAAAGAAAAATGAAGTTATGAAATTTGTAGAAAAGTGCATGGATCTGGAAAGGATTATACTAAGTAAGGTATCCCAGGCCCAGAAAGCCAAATGTTGCATGTTCTCTCTCATATGTGGATCCTAGCTACAAATGATTGATTGGACTTCTGTGAGAGTAGGAAGAAAACGCAGTGGCAGAGGACAATAACCTAGAAAGAAGATATAAAGGGAATAGAAAGGGAGGGAGGGAGGACTTAATAAGATGATATTGTATATATTTTAGTAGAAGAACAGATTAATGGGGGTGTAAAGGACTAAGTGAGGTCAGGGAAGAGATTGAGTAAGGAAAGGTGGGGGGAGGGCTAATCAAAATCTAAAAGGATATAAATAAGTCACATGGAAACTTACACAGGAGTCATAGATTGTTACCAGAAAATTTTCAATGCCAGGGATGGAATACCTTCCAGTGATTTGTTGGCCAGGGAGGTCTCTGATGCCACCAAAAGATTACAGGCCATTGCTGATACCCTTGGTTTCCCACCAGCATTGAAACATCTCAATCACACCTTCCAAAGCTCAGGGTCTGTTGCAGAAGAGGTGGTAGAAAGAATGTAAGAGCCAAAGGAAGGGTAGGACTGCTTACAATGCACTCTTCCAGACACAAAATGGCCTGGATAGCCATGACTTTACAGTTCCTGGTACTACCTACACAAGACCATCATAAAAGGAGGAAAAGATGATGGCATCAGAATAAAAGCAGCTGATGGAGAGGGGGAGGGTATATGATGGAGAGTGTAGTTGTGAAGGAGCAAGTGGAGGGGGAGGGAATTATGGTTTATTGTCTATAATTATGGAAGTTGTCAAGAATTAAAAAATAGAGCCTGAGGGTTTGTTGGCCTTGGATAGATGGTTGAATGAAACTTCTTCCTATAAAAGCAAAATAGCAAGGCATAGTGGCACACGCCTTTAATTTCAGCACTTGGTTGGCAGAATTAGGAGGATCACTATGAGTTCGAAGCTAGCCTGAGAGGCTGCATAGTGAATTCCAGATCACCCTGGGCAAGAGTGAGACCTTACCTTGAAAAAAATAAAAATAAAATAACATAAAGCATCTAATTTGTCTATGCATGGCAATGTCTTAGATGAGCCAAGCCTTTCTGATAAATATGTGAATGATGATGGAATAAGCAGTACTTACAGATACTGATAAATGATTAAATAAATATTGTTTTATTCTCATAAGATGTAGTAGAGAAACTATGCAAATTGTATTAGGGTTTTAGATATTGCCAGAGAATTCTCTGAATAATTTCTTATCATATTTTATCTGTAGGTGGCTCAATTTTAACAGTTGTTTTAGATGTTATTAGATTTCAAAAGCTTCCTCCCCAAAGCATACCATTTCCAGGGATAGAACTTGAGCACTGGGACCACTGGATATGAGATACTTGGATGAGCTGGAAATGCAGGAACATTTTGGTACATTTAAATTCCATGACATTTTAGCCCACAGCCTTGAAAAACAAACATAAATCCCCTATATATAAGAAGAAGAATATCACCCTGTGAAAACAGGAGATTAAGAATTATCAAGTTCCTTAAGGTACTTTTCTTGGATATTGCCTTTGCACATTCATTCCAGTGTAGAACTTTTATTAAAAAGTTGGGGATAACGTTGGGTGTGATTTGGGCTTTGGCAATAACTCTCTCAGTGGTTAAATCCTTTTGACGGCATGAGTGCTAGCCTGGGGTTTGATTCCTCAGTGCCCACATAAATCCAGATGCATCCTGAGTTTGAGTCCTGCCTGGGCTGCAGAGTGAGTTCAAGGCTAGTCTGGGCACTTAGTGAGACCCTGTTTCAAAACAAAAATTTAAAAAGTAGGCTGGGGTCCTATTTCAAAATAAAAAGAAAAAAGCAAAAAGTGTGCTGGTTATATACCTCTGTGGTAGAGAGTTTTTATCACATGATTGAGTCCTTAGTCTCAATACCCAGAAACAATTAGTCAATAATTAAATAAATAGCAAGTAATGAAGTGAATCGATGGATGATAAAATTCAGGGAAAAGAAGACATCGAGGCTGTCACTTTAAGTTGTGGCTTACAAACTATGACCCAGCCACAATGTACAGGAGTCCAACCTTAGTGACTTTTTCATTTCTATTGAAAGCACTGGTCTGTTTGCGAGCGGAATATCAAGTGTTACCATGGGCTGCTGCAGCTGTGAGCCATTATTTCCAGTGGCAGTGGAAATCCATTGAGAGATCTCCTGGGAGACTGTGCAAAAAGCTGTGGTGGGTTTAATATTAACCCTTGCCACCGCTGTAGCTAAGACTTCCGGCAAAGACTGAATTTCACTGGTCAGCTGCTGCCAAGTTTTAGAAAAAAAAGCAGACTTCATCACAGGCAAGCTCTATTCTGAGATGGAAAACAAGTGCCTTCTAATGCAACACGAGGCCCCTTGGAAGGCTTTTGTCTCCACTTGACAGTTTCACACCCCACAATGTCTGTTTCATAGAGGTCTAGAAAGCTTTCTAGGATAGGAAAACCTGTAATGAGGAATGCAGCCCAACTCTGAAGAACCAAATGGCTTTTTCTTGTACAGTTAGTTGTATACTTAAAAAAAAAGTATTGCATTACCAGACTTACTAATATTTTATGTCTATCCCTTTTTTTGGTTATTTCTTAATATCAAATGCCTTTATTATTTTACTTCTCTTGATACTTAGTTAACTTTTGCATTCTGATCCCCAGTTCATATTTTTAAGGAAAAATATATTTAAGGTGAATAACAATGTCCACAAAAACTTATAGAAAAGACAAATAGAAGTAGTCATGATTGCCTACAAGGCTGAGTAATTCCACATTTGTGATGCTTTTATTGTAATTTTAAAAATGTGTATAATCAGTCAGCCTGTTGACTCAGCCACATATTTCCAATTCAATATAGGCTCTACAGTCGGTTAGCTTCTTTTAACTGATGGAATAGAAGGAAGTCATGTGATGTAAAAAGTGGGTTTGGACAAGAGTTTTTCAACCTTAATATTGTAATGTTTTAAGCTAGATATACTCTGGGAACTTTCCTCTTTATTGTAGAATATAAGCATGTCCACATACTTGCTCTCTGCCCTTTAGGTACCAAGACCATCCAGCCTCTTTCACAGTAATAGTCAAAAATGACATCAACAACCATCTCATGGCCCAGGGTACTCTTGACATGGCATCTAAGCACCTGCTCTCAAGTCCTTCATTGATCTGACTTCTCCTTATGCTTCATTCATATTCGTTTGATGCTCTTCAAAGAGAATCCTCTAGTATCCCATTCCTTACCATATCTGATGTTGACATTCTCATGTGGCCGCCAGCTCAGCTTTTCACTTTCCCTTAAAATTGACTCAGTTCACAGTATCAAGCTAACCTTGGCATACCTCTCTGTCAGTAGCAGTAGAGCTGGTCTTGTCATTACCAATGAGACAAACATTTTCTTGCATTGGATAACTGTTATTGATAGGAACCTCATCTTTGCTCATTTCTACGATTTACCTTTGCATAGTTCATCCTTGAAGCAAATTCTGCTTCTACCAAGTTGTTCTGTTTCCAACTCAATTAGAATATACATTCCTCTGGGAATAGACTTCCTCAGAGCTGCTTGCTAAAACATCCAATACCCCCACAGGAACATGGTCAGCACTTTTAAACAAAAAGTTAACAAGGTTTTCAGGTGAAGAGAAAAAAAAAAATCTGAAAGCCTGGGTTCCAATGTGAAATACAAGTTCAATGAAATTCAAATGTATAGGAATGTGTTCATTTACTCAGAACTATGATTTAAGCTCAAAATATTTTATCGTATAAAGTTGTAATCTGTAGGTCAGAGTATATAGAAATGAGAGATTCTTAGTGATTTTTTCTTTGACTAAGTCAATAAGCCGAAAATAGCTCAATGTACATTTAAATGAATACTTTCACTATACATTCTTTCCATACATGTATGTCTGTAGGAGATTCATGTATATACATATGTGAGTGTTTTATGTGTCTGTATGTATATATGCACATATTATACTTACATGTAATCTTCCTTATTTATACTCTTAAGGCATGGTCACTCTTTTTTTTTTTTTTTTTTTTTTGCTTATTCTATGAAAAGTAGAAGGCCTTTGAAAATGACCACATCTACAAAATATGTAAAGATTGTTGTTACCCAGGTAATCTAACTATTGTGAAATACACACATAATATAATATATAATATAAATAATATATAATAATATAAATAACATATATAATAACATACACACAGATCAACTGCTATGTATAATTAATGTGTTATTGTCTATGCTATAAAATATACAGTCATCTTACAATGCTTTATGATTGTGATAAAAGGAATCATCATAGAGCTAGTTGAATCAAACACTGCAGGGAGATGCTGTGGAAAGAGCACCCTGTCCGCTTACAAGAAGGCCTTTCTTTGATATTAACTTCTGATAACTTTTCAAAGATTTTCAATATGTTCTATCTGAGCATTAAATTTCTGTACTAAATGTGTGACTCTGAATAATTTGATGAAATAGCTCCTTAATATTTTGTGCTATGTCCACTAGCTGGAAAAAGTCTGAAAACAGTTTTAGACATATAATTATTTACACACAATAACATCATGCCAACATCTATCTAACCTTTACAAAAAAGAGAACATATTTTCATAAGCAAAATTGTTCATTTATATTAACAAGTCACATAAAGAAGAGATCCAAATTCTTCTTTCTTCGTGTTTCTAAAATTTAATCATTGGAATTAGTTTCTCATCCCCAAAGTCTGACCACAATCTTCTACCTTCTCACTAAGAATTTTAAAGCCTCAGGCTGTTTTTGTAGACTAGTCAAGAATATCATTTAAAAGGCAGAGCTTTCAAGTGTAAAGATGTAGTAGATGGGCAAATTGTTATCATAAACACTTTTGATTTTGTAATTAATTTGCAATTTCTTAGCTATCAAAGTTTCAGAGATAGTGTTTATCTATAAGAAAAAAATTAAATAAATTGTAGTAAACTTAAATTATGTAAGAGTTGATATTTATTTCAAAGCATATAGTGATTAACTAAAGCCTTACAAACTTATACATACATATATATCCTTATTTTATGTGAACATATATTAAAAAGGGTTCAAAAATCAATAAGGTAATAATATTTCTCTAGGATGTAGAAGCAAAATTATATTTCATATTGGTGTCTACTTTTTATAAATACTCTACAATTACTTAGCATTATTTTATAATTGTAAAATGAATGTATATCTCAAATAAAATATGATAACATTCAAAATATTTAAATAATAAATTTAATTTAGAATATGAAAAAGCCTAGATTTGAGGTATTAATTCTCCAGTGAATTCAAATGTGATACTATATACATGTATTTCAACTTCTTGGTATGTTTTGAAATGTGAACAGTAAAAATCAGATAACATTAAAAAAGAAGTCATGAAAAAATTCTGTCAAATAAAAGGGCAAAAGAAGACAATGTATTAAAGTGTTTCTTAAGCAAGCTTTTCAATGCATTTTCCTAAAGAGTGAGTTAAGCTTTCTTCTTAAATAGCATAAGTCATGAGAAAGGTTTCACTTTCAATTCTAATGGATATATTCTATTTAAAGATTATGAACTTTGAGGAAAATGGACAATTCAACATGTAAGGATAATATTCCTTTTAGTACTCATGTGATATAAGAATTAAATCCTTATTGTCATATTGCTGGAGAAAAATAATTAGACTCTGGTGTCTTCTAATATTTTCTGAAACACATTTAAAGAATTATATTTCACTAAACATTCCTATGTCCTTTTATTATAGAAATAGTGAACTTGAGTTGCATTTTGAAAAGCTTCTGTTTGATAACTTTTTATTTAAGGGTAATTGTTATTGAATTAATTTGTAGGAGTTAAGTCTCAGACTCTTATAAGAATATCGTCTTTATTAGTCTCTGATTTTTTTATCATTAATGAATACACAAAGGTAAAGTGGGGAGGTAGGGATACATATGGTGTCAATACACTTTAATTAAGTGCAATAATTCTCCTTTTCCTGAGGTAGCTGTGTTACAACAGGTTTCTCCTCAGAGGTTTAAGTTCTGAGAACCTCTTTTAAACAGAGCCATCAGACCCATCGATGGACTTCCACTGCCCTCTCTTGGAATCATGTGAAATTTCAAGTGTTTTCTCATCTTCCAATATCAGAAATTGCATTCCTTTTCTTAGTTTTGGTACTCTCGGATTTTAATATAAATTTTAAGGTTAAGATACATCAAACAATTTCAATGTTAATGAAGTGTTATTTTGAAATAAACAAATTTCATTCAAAATTCTCCTTATAGATTGAAAATATGGTTTAGCTTTTTTGTCTACTGACAAGGAAAGATATTTAAAATCTGGTAAGATAATTTTTATCTTCCTTTGTCAGGAATCCAAAAGAAAATATAGTAATTCAGGAAAACTAATTATAACATCATGGTGCTATCATGTTTTTATTTGTACCTAGATATTACAGAGACTAAAGTTCTCTAAATATTGAGATGTGTTTTAAAAACCTGAAGTTCATTTTATGTGGCTTTTCCTGAGTTAAATCCAACATTGACCCTGTTTGCAATGAACAACATCGGAGATGGATGCCTTTGATCTGTGGAGCAGATGGTGACTTGCTCGCTTCTAACACAAATCCTCCAAAAATATACAATAAGAAGTGACCTGGAAAAATCACCTCAAGGAGGAGTAAATAAGTGACCAGAGGTGGACTCAGAAGTACTAAAAGCTATCTGGCTGCAGGCTTTGTTACTGATCAGATGTCAGTTTTTAATTTGTTGGATAGAGCTTTTCAGCTAAAATTTAAAAAATCTCCCCTCCTTTTTCAACATCTGGTTTAGCAATTCCTTGAAAGACAAAACAGCCCTTTCTCTCTCATCCCATCTATTAAAATGTACCTAGGTTCTGAGACAGAAATGAATGACCATGTCAGAAATGAATACTTCTAGTCTAGTAACGTACTAGAAATAAACCCTAATGCCCCCCAAACCAAAATATTACAGTAGGACAATCTTCGACAGTGCAGTTGTGGAAAATTAGCTTGGTTTCCTGTTATATCCCATGAAGTCATTTGTTACATCAAAATGCATGAAATATTATATTCAGCTTAATTTGTATTTCATTTAAAGAATATATTTTGATTCCTTATATTTGATCCTCTCATGGCTGTTAAATATTTTAATATATAATGAGCTAATTTAAACATAGGATCTATAGAATATTTTCAAACCACACCTCTCATACTGGGTATATGAGTATATGAGGAGAATGAGTGTACAAGGAGAATTGAACATGGATTTTTCATACTATTTAATGTTGCAAAATAGGGGTGGAAGATTGGACAGATGGGTTAAAACTCTTGCCTAGGAAGCCTAAGTAACAAGGTTTGATTCACAGTACCCCTGTGAGCCAGATGCAGACGGTGGCATATGCATCTGGAGTTCTTTTGCAGTGACTGGAGGCCATGGTATGTCCATTCTCTCTCTCCTTCTCTAGGTCAAATAAGCCAATTAACAATTTTAAAAATGGGTGTGAACCTTTATGATAACATTTATAGTTTATACTACAGATAACTCTTTATTAAGTTAGCCATTACAAACATCTTTTAATAAGTAAAAATTTGCCTAGAAACAATGTTCTATTTATAATAAGTAATTATAAATCTACTTGGAAATATTAAAAACAAATAAAATGAAAATAATAAAAAGGTATGTATGAAGTTTCTGTATACCTTCCATAAAGTCAGTATTTACTCATGTCTCTTTTATTTACTCAAGCACTATTGGTAGAGGTGAGCAGGATTAACATTTTTTTATAAGGTAAACAAGAATAAAATGCAAGTTGTAAATTTCAATATAGATTACTCTGAAACTCCACTAACTTATGTGTTGTATATATGGATAATAGTGTTGGCATATAGATTGAATCATTGTTGAAAGTTTTACATAATTTTTGATACATCACTGTTCATATAAAATAAAACTCCAATTACTACAGAAAATAACTTACTTTAAAGGTAGTCACATTGGTCATTGTACAAAAATGGTAATGTTGAAAACTATGAAATCAGAATTTATGACTATTCTGTCTTTCTCTTACCCAGGTCTAGGAGTCTATTCAAATTATCATTGTTTAAAATCTAAAATCAGAATGTTATAAAACATTAGTAGATTTTCTCAATATCCCTTATATTTATTGAAGAAGAAAGAAAAAGTATATATTTCTTTAACTAGAATTTGGGCTACAGGGGCAGGGATTTCCCATTCAGAGTAGAGGGATGTCTTGTAGTCAAACAGGGCTAGAGTGGAGTAGAGGTTACTGACTGTACTTGCTTCATGTAGCTATCTATCCACCAAAAATCACCATCAGGCTTCAACTGCCAAGGCTCCACCAGAATATGTGAGTTTACCTTCTCTCTCTTATACTGCTTTAAGACATTAGTCTGGACATTGTGTTGTGGTCACAGACCCCAACTAATGAACTGAAAGCCTGTGATCAGAATCCAAAAACTACACTGGATCTTCATCTTCTTTGAAACAGTATGAGGAGTGGGCTTTTGTTGTGCCTCGCTTTTCTGTGAGATTCTGTTAGGATATGAAAGCAGCAAGGCTGTCATTTTCTTTCCAACCCTTTGTACCTGGCATAGCCTCATGAGCAAGTGCAGTGTCAGACCTTCATCTGGGGCTGTCTAGGTTAGTGCTTCTTCCCATTTAAATTGTGAAACAGAAAAGTTAATGAAAACATATTTTCATCCTGATTCTGGCTTAATTTTAGATATACCAGATGATGAATTATCAAAGGAACTTGATGACACCAAAAAGTTAAGATTCTATTATATGACAGATATTGCATTAGATTCTTGGTGATTATGTGTGTGAGAGAGAGAGAGACAGAGAGAGAGAGAGAGAGAGAGATTGAGAAAGACTGAGACTGTATAAACCAGGCAGGTCTTGAACCCACTTTGAAGTGTGTGCTACCATTCCCAGAGCATGAGGCTCCTGATTAACAACATGTCACATAAGTTTTGTCAGTGGTTCTCTAAGCCTTTTTCTTATCACTTTTGCACATGAGAAAACTAAGATTCAAATAGAGTAAGTGCATTTCCAAGAATTAGAGTTATTGACAGATCCAGTTTTCAGACTTATTTTCACTGCACTCTGCTTACCCCAAATCATCCTCTGTTTTTCTCACTTTACCACAAAAATATTTTCTTTACTCCTCACCAAAAGAAACAAGATGTGTTAAGCATAGTTTATACCTGTAAGAGTTCAGGATATCTTCTTCTTTATAATTTAAAGACTTTTAAAACATCTAAGGATGCTCTATTTATGAGTCAGAGATATATGTGCAATTATATAACACTGAGTAATGAGGTAATGTTATTATCACAGAAATGTGACAAGTGGTGCCATCATGAACCCATTGATTTATTCACAAATTTTTAGCTTCCTGTATCTAAGACATCTTTATGTTCTATGAAATTTTGCATTTCCTGTTTGAAGGATAATGTTGGTCTTCAGTTCAGCTGAAGACCTAAAGTGAATTGAGGTTACTACATTATCCGGTAACTTTCTTCTCACCCCAGGTACTTTGTATACTTCTTTGGTGGTATTTTTCCTGAGGCAGGCAGGAAGAAATATGCGTTGCCATAGACCCCTGGTTTATAGCCTTATGACACCCACTGTGTAAATAATTAGAACTGCATGACATGTCACTGTAATTACCATAGTAGCCAACCATTATTTCACAACTTTAAAGTAATTTTAAAATTGGTTGGTATTAGAAAGGCAGACAACTATTCATGGGGCCAATTTCAAATAACACTCCCATTAAAAATGGCAGGAGGTGGATATTTTTATGTCCATCTTGTAATACATGATATAATTAAGACAAAAATCAATAATTTTATCTTAAATTGTCATTAAAACATATTTACCTAATAATATATTTAAACTGGTAACAATTTAACAAATCACATAACTGTACCATGTTTAATTTTTTTTAAGTTTCAGTTTTCACAACACAAAAGAGTTAGTTACCTCTTAAAATATATACCAGCCCTACACTACAATGCTATTGCTTAAAATGCCCATAAATATAATGATACGAAGAGTATAAAAAATGGGTATAAATAAAATCGAAGTTAACAAACACATTTTCCAGTCTGATAAGTGGATGAATGATTCATTCTAATGTTATTACATATGCTATTGAGGGTCATCTGTTCATTCCTAGTACACTCTTCTAGGCAATTATATTTTGTACCAAAAATTACTGATGCCAAGATTAGAACGCCAAAACATTCATGCTGAAAGAACCTTTTGGTCAGAAGCTACCTTACAAAAATTATATGATTGACCTTACATAGGACACAGAAATGTTCATGGGAAGAAGGGTGAAATATTCTGGCACTCTTTAAAAATGGCAGAGGTGATTACTTTCAGGAGGAACCTGCTGTTGTATTGACAAGCTATGCTGCATGTTCTGCCACTGGTCACCCCAGTTGCTGCATATTTGTGGTTACAGAATAGGTAGGAAATTTTATGTTAAACAACAACAACAACAAAATTGAGAGACTTTTGTGAACTTTAGTGAAATTAGCAAAACCACTCATGAACAAAGAGCAGCATTCTGAGTAACAGGTAGCAAGCTCCTCTCCCAAGATCACTAAATACACAAGCTTTGGAAAGATTCTTAAACCAGCAGATCTCATTTTTTTTTTTTTCCTAAATGGCTTCCATGGTTGTATTTTGTTAGTTTTGTATTTTCTCAGCACTTGAATTAGGTTATCTGTGAGTAGAGAACATGAAGACAGGAACAAGCCAGTAAAGCCACTTCAGAGAAGAGCATTTAAGACTCAGCAATGGGCTGAACAGATGGCTTAGTGGTTAAGGCGCTTGCCTGAGAAGCAAAATGACCCAGGTTCAATTCCCCAGGACCAATGTAAGCCAGATGCACAAGGTGGCACATGAGACTGGAGTTTGCAGTGGCTGAAGGCTCTGGTATGCCCATTTTCTGTCTGTTTCTTTCTCTCCCTCTTTCTGTCTCAAATAAATAAAATAAAATAATATAAATAAAGCTCAGTAACCATAGAGGTTTAATGTTTTTCCTCATTAGAAACAGGAGAGGAGGGAGACGGGAGAAAAGGGCTGGTGTAAGAACATTGCAGCTCGTTTTCAAACATCATGGTTATTTTTCTTGAAACAGAAGGTAGTAATCAATGAGAAGTTATTCAGTATGGCTCAGCTCATATAATACTTTCCTGGTGTTAGTCTAACCACTATTGCTTTGCACCTTTTTTTTTTCAACCTTAGTAGACTCTTTAAGGTCACATCTGCTAGGGCACATAATGGTTTTTAATCACACTTTCCTAAATGACTAGAACACAAGTATGTGAGGGGAGCGGCACTTAAACCGAAGCCTGATCCCCGCTGTAGGATGTTTGGGTGGTGATTTTCTATAGGATTGAATGCAAAATGGCAGAGACCTCTGCTGATCCCAGGCTGGTTGATATACAGCTGAACAATCAAATATGGGCAAACCCCCACCCAGAGTAAGCCCTCCTTCCCAGAGGAGGATCGCAGAGAACACAGTTTCAATTTTAGGGAAGCTATGAAGTCTACAATAATATATTATCTTTACAGACCCTTGTCTGCAACTCCAAACACCTCTAATGTACCTTAAATCCACATGAGATCGGTTTCCACCAAATTATAAGATATATTCACAGTAGAGTGCTTTCTTCCCTCCCCAAATTTGAATTAGGTGCTAAAAACAAATTTTTCTCCTTTTTTCAACTTATATTTAGCCAGAGTCATTGATGACGTGCTACTGAATTGTTAGATATAACTTGGAACAAAATCACATACTGCAGTCTGTATCTAAGTGCTCTCTATATGCTTTCCGTAGTTACTTTATTTCAGGGAAGTAAAGACAAAAAGGATTGATGTTTATTTAGAAATCCATTTAACTCAGTAAAACATATTGCTCTAGGCAGTGAGGAAATAATTGCTCTAGACACAGGATTCTGTTCTCCTGGAAACTCTAGGCACTTTATATGGCACTGAACTGGGATATTAAAATAAACTTGATAATTCAAGATGAAAAGTGGTTCGTGCATCAGTGATCTAATAGACCTATGACAATGGTGGATGGAGTCAAGAGAATAAAAGGCTCATGGTTCAGACACATTCTATATAAGCAAGTAAAACAGAGTGATTTAAAAGAGAGTTGTTTGAATGATGCTGATCAGATGTATCAATAGAAAAGATATGTTGTGTCACTGGCAAGTGGTGTTTTCAGTAATCAAAAGTGAGGCCACACCCATCAAAATAGCTATAAATTCACAATACTCATTCCCTTTTAACCTATGCTGATCTCACTCTCCATTGGAGAATCTGCTTTTATTTTTCAGAAAGCAGCAAGTACTGAAGACCACCAAAATCTATCAACAAAACAAGAATAGATAACTGATTCCCTGGCAGGAGATGAACCACCCCTCACACAGAGGAATTGGCAAGATGAGCAAGAGTGCTGCTTCCGTGGAGAGCCTGACATCCTACACTAGGAAGATGGAGACAGACACTGAGGATTCTCAACATGCAACAAAGCAGAAATCTAGAAGCTACTGAGAGCTCAACACTAACGTAAACTCCAAGCAAACCTACCAAGGTACAAGAAATTTTGTAGAAGAGGAGGTGGAAAGAATGTAAGAGCCACAGGTTGGGAGGGACTATCCACAGGCTTTGCCTCCCACCCCATAATGACTGACAGCTGCTCTCAGAGCTCATAACCCGCAACTCAATAGTGAATACCAGCAATCCCACTACGGAGGGCCAAAAAGAAGGAAATCATGGGGCCTAGAGAGATTGCTTAGTGGTTAAGGCACTTGCCTGAGAAGACTGAGGACCCAGGTTTGACTCCCTGGTACCTACATAATCCAGCTGCCCAAGGTGGCACACGTGGGTGAAGGCCCTGGCACACCCATTCTCATTCACTATCTGCTTTTTAGATCTCTCTCTCTCTTTCTAGTAAATAAATGAATTTTAAAAAATAAGTTAAATATATTATAACACAAACACACCAGAGCACCAGAAAATGAACAATAAAGCCTAATGTGGATTTCCATAATGAATGAGGGAAAGGGCAGGTCCACTCTAATTTGCATAGTGTCTTGCAAGTCAAAGTGATGTGTTTATTTTTTTATGGAGCACCCCACATAGTCAAATGGGACTGTATTATCTACCACATGATTGTAATATCTACTTATATGCTATTGAATCATATGCCCAAATAAAGAATGTCACATTATGTCAAGGGGTCATGAGAATTTCCTTTTATTTAGAAAATATTTTTTAGCAACAGCAGCTACCTGGAAAAGTCATCTTACTTGTTCATTAAATTAATTAGATTTATATAGCACCAATGACATGCCAACATCAAGGCTTAATAGATGAAAAAATACTGTCAAAGTGTTTATAATAAACATTGTATATATTTCCATGTAAAGCCACTGGAGCCCATAAAACTCAATTTCATCCTTTTCTTTCCCCATCTTTAAGATTAGTCCTCTGAGTCATTGAATGAATCAATGATGGGAAGTGTATCATGCAGCATTGGAAGGTCTGAGAATATAACATTGGTGTGGTATGTGTCCAGGTTCATGGCCATTATGTTAAGAGGACCAATCAATTAATCTGGCAATGATGTAGAGAGTCCAAATAATGTAGAATGAATTATGTGTTTGTGCAACTATTATTGCATATAAACACACTATATAATATGTAACACATGTTATATATGAACACATAAATTTATTCTAATATCATTTTTAAATTGCCTCATAATTGTTGTCTATTGAATGCCTATTGGTAATTTATTGATATATTGTCCCAAAGATAGGTACTACTCTAAGAAAAAAAAAAGACAGAAAAAGAAGAAGAAGAATCCTACAGAAAAAGTAAAAGATTACTTGTCTTGTGAGAGGAAGATTCCATATTAGCTACTTAAAGGCAGGGCAATGGGAACTTTCAGCAAGATAAGAGCACTTGGGACTCTAGGAAGCCTTTAAAGCTCTTGAGGCTTAAAGACAAGGGGAAGGGACTTTTAACAGCTCTGTGGAGAAGGTGAAGGGATGCAATAGAGATTCCTACTAGGAACAGTTGAATTCAGGCTTAGATAAGAATCTGAAATCCAGCAGGGGGACTTGGTGTAGAATGGGAAACTTTAGAAAAAGAAAGAGATGCCCAGAAGAGGAGGCATCAGAAAGGAATCAGAAGTGAGATGGTAGGGCGTTTTATGAGTACACAGAATATTATAAGGAATATATACATACATGATATGAACTAATGAATGAGTATCTAGCTATGTTATGAATACAACCTATAAAAAGAAATCTCTTCATTTCCATACTTATTAATGAGACGAGGAGGAAAATTTCAAAATGAAGTGTATTTTTTTGAAAATAAATATTTTTCCATATACCTGGACTTTTTCACAATGTCAGAAATTTTGCCTTTCCACCATTTATTCTTTTACCTTTCATCTATATTTCCAGTGAAATTTCGGCAGAGTAACTAAAAGCAAGAAGCTTAAGCACCTCCCTTCTCTTCATGATCAACTGAGAGACTGACATAGCAGGAATTTTGACCACCCGCTTACATCCTTTATAAATGAACTTGATAGACATTCTAATCATTTAATAGATTGAAGGTCATAATTCTCCAAAGCTAGCATTTTACAAAGCAATAATAATAATACTTCTTATTGTTCCAGACAAAAGATGCTTACCTAATCACATACATAATAACATGGCAATATTTAAAAAATCACTTTTTTGCAGATTGTGGTGAAACACACCTTTAATCCCCATACTGAGGAGGGAGGTAGAAGTAAATGGATTGCTATGAGTTCCATGTCACTCTGAGACTACCTAGAAAATTCCAGGTCATTCTGGGCTAGAGCCAGACCTTACCTTGAAAAACTAAAAAAAAATAAATAAATAATAATTGAAGGCTTAATGTTTTTATCATTAAAACCTCATTTCACACTGTAAAACTTTGTGCCTTAAAGGTGAATCCTTGCTAGTTCTCACGTCACAGAAATACAGAAATTCAACGAACATGAAATCTGTATAATGGCTACAAATGGCCACCATTGTTTTCTCCAAATCCTCAGTAAACTCCCCAGTTTTTTGATATTGTGTTTTATTTTGTTTGCCATACTTGGCAGAACACTTACTGACTTTAATTGTTAACCCACTTTATGGAGAATTTTAGAGAGGAAAAAAAGGAACAATGAGAAGGTAAATATAAACATCAGCCCGAAAGTACGCGCTTCTGATTCTGAAAAGATAAGCCCTTTGCTTGGTTTGGCACTGTGCACATGTGCGGCCAAGTCAGAACAAT
Organism: Dipus sagitta; assembly: GCA_036346955.1. NCBI lineage: Eukaryota > Metazoa > Chordata > Mammalia > Rodentia > Dipodidae > Dipus > Dipus sagitta. Next base: position 25,429,336 of record CM070778.1, read on the forward strand.
CTTATTTCCATGCAGCATGTGAAAATATCTAAACACATCGACTTAAAGGGAAGAAATAAAATGAATTTATTTCAACAAACCAGAAGTTTGAAGAAAGAAAGAACACAGGGCTTCTTTCAGAGGAATCAGAGGAAGCTCACATTAGAGGAAGCAGTTTGGAGTAAGACAAGCACACGGAGTAGCAATGTTAGGATCAGTCCTGGTGGCTAATGTTACTTCCAGCATCCTATGGGTGTATTTTTCAAATGATACCCTTTAAATAACCTTTAATTTTGTGTGCTAAAATCTCTATTGTAACAGAGAAAATTGAGGAAGACACTCATTAAAAGGAGGCAGCCGCACATGTGGTATTATTTTTACAGCCATTCCGTGTGTTGATCTAAAGTAATACATTGGAGTCAAACATCATCTGCATGAGTGGTTAAAGTGAAAGCCAATCTGACTTTGCACTGTGGCCTGACTGGCTGTCCAATTAGCAAAATGATTAGCCAGGCTAATGTCAACAGACTCATTCCTGGGCCGATTTGACAGTTATATTGCTGCCTAGATCAGCCTTTCCCTGGAGCCAGGCCATGATCCGTCTATTCTTGTGAATATACATGGTTATATTCCTAATAAATACACCATGCATTGGATTTATATCACAGGCATCCATGTATTTTTCTATTCACAGAATCATACTTGAATACGTTTCCAATGTTTAGATGATTTAATTCTGAAGAAAATATATACTTAATTTAGCCTGCCTCCAGGTTATTTTCTGGAGCTGTTTGTAATTGAGGATGTGGGTCTATTACAAATATATTGCAAATATATAGCAAATGATATTGAATGTAAAGTATATCTTTCTCTTGTAATTGAATAAGAATAGTCTTAATAGAAACCACTGATTCTACTATTTGATTATCATCCTAATGTAATATTCATATATTGAAGCTATTGGAAGGAAACACTGGTGTCATATTTATATAGGCCCAACATATAGTAGATATTATATATGCTTATATAGTATATGTTAATTATATATTATATTACATTATATTATATTATATCATATTATATATGGTTATTGTCTATTTAACCAAATGAAGAGGTTTAGTCAATATAGAGCACAGAGTTGATCATCACATAACATCTAATTCTAAAAATATATGTAGTACCTTGCAGGAATCTGCAACTTGTGAATAGTAATCTAATACCTTAACTGCACGCACGCACACACACACACACACACACGCACGCACACACACGTAAATGACACATGATTCTGACAGATCCAGAAATACCACGAGACTTACTAAAAGAAATAAGACATTAGCTCCACTTAGTCATACTTCCCTATTTTTGCTTTTAACAGCATTATAAGACTCATGGATTTAATTAGTGAATTTTTACAATATACTTCTGAGTTTGTTAAAATATGAGATGAGTAATTGGTTTGGTTCAAACTGGAATCTATGACTAATTACAGATTTGATACCAGTTAAAAGTAATTGAATAGCCTATGCTCCTTTCTTGGTGTATATCCAGCATGTTATGAGTTAGTCACTATTAAACCTATAACTTAAAGAATCTGCCTGCTGATGTAATTAATAACTGAATTAATTGATAAGAACTTCCCACTAACATTCTGTCTACTTGCCAGACAACCTATTGATTACTTCAAAGAGTATGAATTTGATAAAGTACATTTTTTATTTCGATCTTTCTTCAACTTCACAAAAGGAGATAGAATTGTGCTTCATTTGAGGAAGAACTAAAATTCTCAAATGTTGTATTACAGCAAACATTCTTAAGTTAGGAATATTGGATAGGCACAAGCAGTTACAAAAAGTTTTAAAAATATACATTTCTGTGTGATTTTCCTACATTGGGAGATTATGTCATAATTTTTATTGATGTCTCATTTTTAAAAAAATATTTTTATTTATTTATTTGCAAGCATAGTAAGAGATTGAGTATGGTGTGCCAGGGTCTATTGCAACTGCAAACAAACTCCAGAAGTATGCGCCACATTGTTCATTTGACTTCTTTTGTGTACTGGGTGATTGAACCCTGGCTAGTAGGCTTTATAAGTAAGTGACTTTTAGCCATTGACCTATCTCCTAGTTCTCAAAATATTTTGAGACTCACAAAAGGCTCATAACCTTGTTTTGGATCACTTATTAGATGAAGATCAAATCACAGAAGGAGTACTGACATGTTCCATTTGGTCCTAATACTATGGACACATCACCTGTGGCATTCAGCAATTTGCACACTTTGTGAGTCCTGTCAGTATCACTCCACAAAAGAACAATGACTAAATACTAGAGTAAGAGAGGAGAATGCATTCAGGCTGTCATGGGCAATTATACTGTGGCTCTGTCATTCCAGAGCTCCCATTCTTTCCTTCCTTCCCTCCTTTCCTCCTGCTTTCCTTCCTTATCATCCTCCCCTTGGTCTCTTTTCCCCTTACCCCTTCAGGTCTTATCATCCATGTGCTCCTACACTTACACTGCAGCTTTATTTCCCAAAGACAAAGAAACACACACTAGTAATAGCTTTACCACAGTGTGAGTAGTGTGGAGAAAGTAAAGACAAATAGTCAATAGATATTTGTGTACAGTTACTTATATTATGTTTACTAAGAAGTACTTAAATGTCTAGGTTTGAATGTCAAGAATTGTCTTTGCAAAATAGTTCAACTGTTAACATATTAGTGATGATGAAATCTGTTTTGAGTGTCACTGTGAATGTACAAGTGTGTCATGTACAGTGACAACTTTGCCTTAAAATGTCCTCAGGATATATAACATAAACCACTTTGTTGTTTGCATGCTATATATGTCAAATAGATATCATCTTAGTGTTTCTACTAAATCATGACTTTGCACTTAATTATTTTACAGACTGCATCCTTTGAAGTATTTTTTTTTTTGTCTTTTGGACTGAAGGCATTATTTTCTAATGTTTCATTTAGTAATATTAGGAGAGAAGTTTTATAGACTTTTTCTGTAACTCTAAATTTGATTGTTTTGTTCTACAATACTCATTTGTATGGACATTTACACCCAAGCTGAATAAATAATATTAGCATCTTTTAAGCAATGCATATGATGGGAGACTTTGCGTATGTTAACACCATTCTGGTACAAATTTTGTGTAAATCACATGATAACACAAACTCTCTAACTGATGTTTATTAATGATCTATGTGCAAATTCAGGGAACCACATCAAGTTAGAGGTACTATTAGATGCACTGAAGGTTTTCTTGAACAATATTTTTCTCTAAAGTAGTTTTCCTTTAGGTTAAGTTGACAGAGATGACTCCATATATCTTAGTATTCTAAGACAGTGATCAAAATTTAGTCTTATAAATAGTCCATAATTCATAGCCTGGGACTTACTTAGAAAGCAGAATAATATATTTCGTTGTTAGGTAACAAAAATCTGTATTGTTTAAAATGTCTGTAATCTGAGTTCACTTTTTTTTCCTCTTCCCAAAGTGACATTGACTGAGATCTCTCTCCATAAAGAGAATTAGCTTGTGATTCAAATGCATACCCCTTCATTTCCTCTAATTTTATACAATGTAAATAAATACTCTGTAATGTTCAGAGGCTACTGAAAAACTCTGAATGCCTCTCATGTGTTCTAAATAAGGGTGTCTTGAATAAAGAATTACCTTTGAGCTCAGAAAAGTAATAGTTGCTAAGCACAAAGGTCAACAAGAGCAAGTGGGCTTTTTCCTGTATTTGTCTGTGAGAATAAACATATGGAGGAAAATGTTCTTCTATAAAAGAATTCAAACAAAGCAAAAGTCTTCAGAAAAATAGATTGCCATGGAAAGTTTATTTAAACTTAAGACTCCCGCATGGAATTAGGCAAGTTAGACTGCCTTGAGTTGAATGAATAATTCCATTCCAATAGGGCCCACTTTCCTTTAATTTCTATGAGTAATGTTTGAAATATTTGCGTCTAGCAGAATATGAGACATTTCAACATCACAAATTGAGCATAAGAAATAAGACCCTGAAGAAATGAACTCACAATCTCAATAACAGTCAGACTTAACAGATTCAGAACAATGCTAAAGGAGAACGAGAATGATATCTGAGTTATATTATGAAGAAACCAAACAAAACTAGATTCCAAGTTGTGTAGCGCAAATTAGAATCAAATGATTCTTTTTAAAAAAAAAACTTGGGAAACATTTATACTATATAACACTTGATAATTAAATAAGGGAAAATACACCATTGGAATAAACCCTAGAAACGGCAATTCATATATGGAACATCTATCTTTGAAAAATACTCCTTTAAAGTAGGTCTTAAGTGATCATTAATTTCAAATTTTCAATTTTGGGGGCGGGGGAGGAGAGTTGAGGTAGAGTTTTGTTCTAACCCACGTTGACTTGAAATTCACTATGTATTCTTACAGTGGACTTGAACTCATGGTGATCCTTCTACCTCTCAAGTGCTAGTATTAAAGGCATGTGCCACCATATTATTTTAGTATTTTATTTATTTATTTATTTATTTATGAAAGAGAGAATGGGCACACCAAGGCTTGTAGCCACTACAAATTAACTCTAGATGTATGCACCACCAAGTGCATTTGGCTTACGTGGGTTCTGGAGAATAGATACTGGGTCCCTGGGCTTCACAAGCAAGTGTCTTTATCATTAAGCCATTTCTCTAGCCCTTCAATGCAGTCTTGACAATAAATACCTATGTGTCTCAGACAGACTTCAAGGTGATTGATTAATTCTATTTTTAGGAACTCTATTTTAAGAAAATAAAAGTTGTTTAAATACTTATATGAAAGGAAGGTAATTAAGCATCCTCATTTCTAATAGCCTCATAGTGGGAATACAAATTAAAATTTAAAAATGGGTTAAAAAAACTTAAAAAATGCATCCAATCATAAAATTTTCCATTTATATAATAATAAATAAAATCATATATAATTTTTTAATTAAATTGGCTATATTCAGAATAATTTGTTTATTTCAGCACAGTGAAATTTCAGCTGCATAAGGTCAAGTTCTTATCTTGTGGATTTTATTGCATTTTTATTTACTCTAATTTGTTGATTTTCTTGTATGCTTCTACATCCTGCATTTCTGAGTGTATGTATATGACAAATAAAGATATTATCTTTTTCCTAGAAAGAATACCTTTTAATAGTGAGTCATGATGAATTACATGTATTTATATTTGTTTAAAGAGTTGGAATCCAGGTGTGGTGGCACCCTCCTTTAATCCCAGCACAGGAGGCAGAGGTAGGAGGGTTTCTGTGAGTTCAAGGTCAGCCTGAGACTACATAGTGAATTCCAGGTCAGCCTGGGCTAGAGAGTGCGACCCTACCTTGAAAAAACAAAAACAACAACAACAACAAAAACAAATGAAAAATTGGGATTATCTATTAAAATATATTGTACTTTTGGCCTACCTATAAATATAATTTTATCCTTTGGTGTTAAAAGACAGAAACATGCTAAAAGCAAGCATTTCATCCAGGAGTGGTGACACATGCTTTTAATACTAGCACTCAGGAGACAGAGATAGGGGGATCACCATGAGTTCGAGGCCACCCTGAGACTACATAGTGAATTCCAGGTCAGCCTGGGCTAGCATGAGACCCTACCTGCAAAAACCAAAGGGAGAGGGAAGCATACAATCATGCATTTCCTGTTAAAGATAAATGCCACACAATAAAACTGAAAGTCACCAAAGACATTCTCTTTAAGATGATGATCTTAGATTAGATTTATTCCCCCATGAGGCACAGGGACACATTGTAAAATTTAACCAGACAGCTGACATTCTCATATCTGATTTGTTTAAGGATAACAGTGGTAGAAATGTTTTTAGGAGTTTAGGATGGTAGAGTGTGCAGACAATGAGAGCAATGCAAACTAACAATACCCATGAAAGGAAGAAAGGAAACATCCTGGAGAGCAGTAAGCAATACAGTTAACATTTTAAAAGTCCTCCCCTCATATCTATCTCACCCCGAGAGACTTACATATGCCTCAAATGTGATTTGATATAACACAACATCCAAGAATGTAACCACATACATAATGCATTAAAATTATTCCAAAATTTCCCTGGTTGGATGGAAAAGTCAATATCATTTCATCAAATTTTGAACAAAGTTGACATGACACCAGCTTTTATGTAAATCATCTTGGTTTTCTGCTGTGGTTATCTTTCACTTTAATAAGGAGAAAATTAAGATCAGTGTTTCCTATCTGGTACATTTTTTGAAGCATCTTTAGTTTTCTTTTGTGTGTGTGTGTGTGTGATATCATTTAAACCCACATTCATCATGGTTAAGTCCTGGAAGAGATTTTCCTGCCACTTACAGGGTCTAAATAAATCTAATTGTGGATTATTTCATTCTCTACCTTCTGTGGTTTGGCTATTAGTGTTAACTCAAGCTCGGTGTTGGTTACACTATATCCTGTCTTGATTCTTTTTTCATTGGGTTGCATACCAAAGGGAATTCCATTATCTTGAAGTACTTACAATTTACTAATTTTTGAGGTTGAAATCTAAGCTTCCAATAAATTCATCATTTCCCACTGTGATTATTAGTTTGTAGCACCAATCTCCTGAGAGATAATAAGACCTTCAAATAATCTTGGTAACATAAATACGGTCCTATTGTATTTGCTATTCATATGAATAAGACTGGATGTATTCAGATTTGGCATGAGCTGGGATAGTGAGTCTTTGCTGAATACTCTTTCTGTCCCAGAGCATGGACCATGCAAAACTCCCAGGACTGAAAGAGAAAAGAAGCTTAACTGAAGCCATTTGCCTTTGATCATTACATGGCACGTGCTTTGCTTTCAGAGCTCTGTATGGTAATTGAATGTGCTTTGAAAAGTATTTATAGTCAATTTTGATAAAATACAGTTATATGAATTTTTGCCCAGACACAGAAACCAAGTTAGATGGAAGCCTTCATTTGGAGAGCTCATTTATGATTCTGAATTTGAACATTCTCCATCCTAATGGAACAGTAAGAACTGTGGTTAGCTAGGGATGATGGAAATGTGGGGTGGCTAATGCTCAGATAAAATGAATTTCTTATGTCTTCATGCAATTGCTTAATGAGCTGTATCCCATGAAGTCATACTGGAGACCCACAACACTTAAACCAAAATAGCCAACTGAAGGCTCTCATTGCCACACCGTTCTTTGTCAAAGCGGCTTGCTCCCCTTCCTGTCTTACCCTCCCGTTACTTGTAAGGGTAGGGCACTTGGCTTTATATTTAAAACCAGAAATGGAAAGTTGTTTTGGTTTTTCTTAATAAAATCTTCACAAATTTGATTTTTAATATATAGAAATGAGTTTTCCATTAAGCTCTTTTTCCACTGGGGGAGGGCAATAAAGTCAGCTGAACAGAAGTCTGTAATTAAGAACAAAGATTCTCTAGTTTCTCCACTTGCTTGCATACAATGTATGATTCTTGAATATTACATTTATTTTTTGTTGATGAACTGTACTTGGTATAACATGATACAATTAGGAGTCCTGGCATGATCTGGATGTATAGACACAGTAACTTAAAAGTAAAAATGCCAGGGTTATTATATAGGATGCTGGAGCTGGTAATACTATCTAAAAACACCAGTGTGGGGCATGGAAATAAAACATCAGATCTTTAGTACTTTCATCAGTTGTTCCATTTTCCTTTATCAAAATCTGCATATTTTAAGAGACAATGATGTAGAAAACAGTGCTTGGGTTCAGGGAAAACTGGATGTCCTTTCTAGATGCCACATCTTCTGTGCTCATACAAGTTTACATACTTTTCATATATTATTTCATGTAGTCAGCTAGAAAAAAATTCATTGTAGGATATCATAATTTCACTTAGTAGGAAACAAAAGTGTGCCTTAATTTTATAAAGAGCCCAGAGACTGTATGAAGAGAATGACCAATAAAGACATGATCGTTTTTTCTTAACATGTGTATGGAGGTGTGTTGTGTGTGTATGTAGGAGTTCATGTGTACACCTCAGTGTGGAAGCCAAAGGTTGACGTTTGGTGACTACCTTGTTCACTGTCCTCCTTACCTTCTGAGATGATGTCTCCCACTTGAACCCAAAGACTGCTTATTTTGCTCGTCTGGCTAGTCTCCTTGCCCAAGGGATTATCTGCGAGTTGGGATTACAGGCATGCCTGCTGGCATTTACCTGGATGCCAGGGATCTGAACTCAGGTTCCCATGTTTGGCTCAGTGAGTTCTTTTCCTCTGAACCATCTCTTCAGACATCTTGATCTCGCATCAGAAAGCCCTGTGTCATGGCTCAGCTCTGCAAACTTGTTTGTCCATTTTCTTACTTTTCCTGAAACATGTATGTGTGCTATGCAAAATCCAAAATGCTATCTCTTACAGGATGATATGTTAAATATGTGAGTGTGTACAGGTATGAGGAAGCACATTAAATGGGGTGACATATGAAAGCAGATAGCAGAAAAAAACTATATATGTGTTTTATGTATATTTTTGTTTAATTTAAAAGTACATACTACTACTTCAAAAATAAAACAATCTGTTGAAGTGGGCCTGTCAAGATGGCTCAATGGGTGAGTGCTTGCCATGCAAGCATGAGGATGTGAGAGCATAAGACTTCCAAAATCCTGTCCCCAGCACACTCATAAAAATATTGGGATTCCAGTTCTATGGGGAACAGAAACCAGAGAAATGCTGGCATTCTCTGTTCAACTAGTCTGAGTGAAGAGGCCAGTTCTAGGTTTAGAGAGCAACTCCATCTCAAGAAAATACATAAATGATAGACAAAGGCATTCAATAATCTCCTCTATTGTCCACATATATGCATGTGTATCTGTGCACACATATGTATACACACACACACACACACACACACACACACACACACACACACACACCATACTAAAATTATTACATACCCCAAAAACTTGTTGGAGGAAGTCAATGACTTTTTCATTTCAATAATTATTCAGGGCACAAGTCACAGTATATTTACTTGTTTATTTGCTTACTGAGCAGTAAGTAGTTTTGGTATTTACTTTCATTTTAACCCAAGAAATGATTGATATACCCTATAGTGATATAAAAAAATGTGCAAGTGGTTTCACAAAGTTGGTTGATTCACCGAATTAGAAGATGCCCAACAAAATAGAAAAAAAAAGTAATAGTTGAATAATGTCAGACTTGAAAATATGTAATAGCTCAGAAGCTCAGCAACCAGACACTATTTCATTCTGAAGAACAAAATTAGAAATGTCTATTAATATACTCCTTGCAGACAAGGGATATAGAAAATGCAGAGTAGAATTTCACCATGAATTTATGGTGTTTTCCTCTGCTGTACATTTTGGCTGTCACTGACAGTCACAAATGTGAATATACACTATAATGGAGTTCAGAAGAATGTACAGCAGGAAGAGAAATCAAAAAACAAGAGCTGCAAAACACCATTGTGAAAGCAGGTAAATTTAATGCTCACATAGGCAAAAGAGAGTCATAACTATCATGCAAAAACTCTAAAACAACTAAACATAACCATGGTGCTTGCTACTTATATGAGTAAAGGAGAGTTTGCTTTTTTAATTAATTTATTTATTTATGAGAGAGAGAGAGAGAGAGAGGAAAAATGGCACCAGGGCCTCCAGCCACTGCAAATGAACTCCAGATGCATGTGTCACGTTGTATACCTGGCTTATATGGGACCTGGAGAATAGAACCTGGATCCTTGGGCTTCACAGGCAAGTACCTTAACCATTAAGCCACCTCTCCAGCCCAACTTTGCTTTTTTGAAATTTATTTTAAGGTGGTTGCTTTAATTAATTATTTAATTAGTTACATATTATAACAGGTTATACACTTATCTCCTCACCCTAATACCCCTTAACCTGGGGGCCATCCTCAGTGGGGTTATGGTTCTCACTGTGGGTTCATTGTTCCTACTTCTCCCATGATTGATGTATGAATGGCGGAATTAAAAATTCTAAGAATTAAAGAAAGGATTTGAATTAGGGCAGTCTTTATCTGACATGAATCAGTCTTAAGGACTGGGGTCTTATAATGGGGTCTTGGAGCTTATATAACAGTGAAATGTTGACAATATCATTTTGACAGATATATCCTAAATAGCAAATGATATCTGTGCCTCCCCAGCTGTATTCTAAAGGGGCAACTGTCCATGCTCGTTATCGTCCACCATTCTAGTTGATGTTGCCTTGACTTCGTAGAGAGCAGTAGCCTCCTAACTTACTTTCCCACCTTCATCAAATTTCCTCCACTTTACACATCTTACAGGGAGACACTAGAGTAAATGAATTAAAAATTAACTGCTTCAAATGCATCTATAGCTTCTCATAAAACCTAATTCCATACCAATGGAAAGAGCTAGTGGTTTCTCCCCAAGTCTTTCCATTTCATTTTTCACCAGTTTGTGACTCAAGTTTTGTCTTCCTCATGGACATTTTTTTTTTTTGCCTTATATACAATATACAATTTCTCACATCCAGATTTTTGATCTCCTAGGATTTTCTGCTTGGAACACCTTTGTCCTTTCCTAAGGCTCAGCTTAAGAGACAACTCCTGCAAGAAGGTAGCTCTTAGCTCCCCTTCTAAATTTCTTAGTCTTTCTTAATGCTCTGGTAATAAGTATTATATATATTCATGTATTTCTCATTGCCTTTTTACATAATCATTTTTAAAATATCTTAGTTTGTTATTTCAAGACAGGGCCTCATTTAGCCCAGGTTAACTCATACTCACAGTGTAGCAGATAATGAATTTCCACTTATGATCTCCCTGCCTCAGTAACCTGATTATTATGAGCACAGGCATACAACATCAGGCCCGGCCAGTAATAATATTTTTGAATTTCTATCTCCTTAATTAAGTTGTGCTCTATAAGAGCAAGTACTGATGAATTATACAATATATTTATTCTATATTGACTGGCCCTTTTATTTATAGCCCATGATATATAGCCAATGAAAGTTTGTTTTGTGAACTAACAAGTTACTATATACATTGAGGAACAATGTGAAATCTACCCATTCCATTCGCACTTACTATTTATTATTCAAGGGATCACTATTTGCATAATAACATTAGACAGAATTATTTGACAAAATTTGAAGAAGACTATTTTTCCTAGGTGCAAGTTGTTTGCTTTTCAATATTGCACCACCATTACAGTAGCTCAAACTTCTTTTATTAGCATGTTGCAGTCAGCTCCAAGTTGCTGGGATGAACATCCATCCAGACACAGTTTTATGGGAGCAGAAGTTTTGTTTCATCTTATGATCCAGGGAATATTCCATCAACGGCAGAGAAACTGGGTCCCTTTCACAGATCCAAGTGATGAAAAACCAACAATAGCCAGCCAACACCAAATAGCAAGCAGCAAGCAAAACCCTCAGAGCTTAAACTGCTCTCTACACCTTTAGGCTAGAATCAGATCCAGCCCCCCGCCCCCAGTGACACACCCCCATAACAGGAATCTGTATGCTAGTGGCTAAAGTTGCAATTCTAATAAAACACCTGAGTCTGTGGAGACATAGATTTATACTATCTTATTCAAACTACCACATAGTATAATTTAAACATCCTCTGCTTACATGCTTAAGCTTATGCACCAGCGTGTCTTACAGTAGTGAGCATTATACATCACTCTCCTTTCATGATATGCATCTAAATCCTCCAAGAATTCAACATGAGAACATCATGCCATTCCATCGAAAATTTTAAGTAGGTGAAAAATACATTTTGGACTGGCTTCAAACCCCTACTAGAGGCTGTATCATGCTGAAGGTTGGAAATTCAATCCTGATGTCTAAATAAATTATGTGAAGTGGAGTAAAATCACTTCCAAACACTCAATATCTGTGCACTGGCTATCTTCAGCATTTCAAAACAGGCAGAGAAGAACCTATGAGTTCTCTGTCCTTATGTTCATAACATATTGATGAGGACACACCAAGAGAAAATATAGATCCACAACAATATTAGTATTGCTAGATCCAGTTTACGTTGAAGGAATCAATCTGAGAAAAGAACTAAACCATTTATGGTGGTATGAATTTAAATATCCCCATAGCCTCTGATACTTTGGTTAAGATTAAGCTTCCTACTGAAGTCCCCAGAGGGTGAAGCTCTGCAGAAGGAGGTGTTTCACTGCAGGCGGATCTTGAGCCTAAGCTACTATGTGCTCAGAATCAGCTTATGCTTATTGGTGCTGGCTGTTGTCGCTCCCTTGTGAATGTATGATGAAGTGAGCCAGCTTCTTCTGCCATGATGAAACCTCCCCTGGAAATTACAAGCCAGACATAAGCCCTATCTTCCCATAAACTGCTTCTGTTCAGGTGTTTTCTTAGCAATGATACAATGCTATTTAACACTTCTTAAACTGATGAAAGACGAGGGCATCCACTGGTATGACCACATCGTTCACGAATATGAACTACCAGTAGCGGAAGTAGATTAGATAAGAAAAAGAGTAAGATATGCTTCTATTTAATTAAAGAGAAGCTAGTTCCATAGAGTGACGAAATGCATCCTTCTGACTAAAAGGACAACATTGGGAACTTCTGCTCTCTATCCTGACTCTGTGAAATGAATATCAGAAATAGATTTGAAAAGAATTCCTTGAAGGAGCAACATTTCTTGGCTTCATGGAGAAATTAAAGGGGCCTGTGCTTTGGCAGTTTCCTGCTATATTTAAGTCTACTAAAGAAAACTCAGTAGGTATACTCCCAACACTTTTGTTGTTAAATTCTGTTTAGCTAAGCCTCAAGAAAGAATCCAGGAAGTTTTAAAATTAATTTAAAAGAAAGCTACTGATTTGTGTTTCCATAGAAAACACTTTTATTCACATCACGGTGTTCTATCACCAAAGTCATGCAAATTGTACAAAATATGTGACTTTTCAGACAATGGTTGCTTCATGTACCATCTTAGTCTTCATACAAATTTTATCAAAAATTATTTTATGGTATTCAAAACTTTTAATACTATCAACAAAATATAATCCAAATATTATTAATTCCAGAAATACACCCATGCTAGAAACTGGTGTTCAAATCACATATTTTCATTTTTTATTAATTAATTCATTTTTAACATAGGTTGTACTATGTCCCGTCCCTTATTCTTCATTTCTCTTGGGGCCCTCCTCAGTAGGTTCATTGGTATTCACTGTGGGGTTCACTTAGGGTTTCTGTCTCTAGGGGTACTGACTCAGGAAGTTTCTACCACTTTGTGATTCTTACAATCTGCTCATCCCCTCTTCCACAATAGTCCTTTAAACTTGCCCTATATGTTATTGGTTGGTGTTGACTTCTCTGTAGCCTCTGTATTTGTCTTATGGTGTGTTTATGTTCATCACAATGTTACTTCTGCCATTTTTCCTGGATTTTGGCTGATGTGGTAGAGGTGGTAAATCTCTTTGAAAACATTCAGCTATCTTTTTTTTTTTTTTTTTTTTTTTTTTTTTTTTTTTTTTTTTTGAGGTAGGGTTTCACTCCAGCCCAGGCTGACCTGGAATTCACTATGTAGTCTCAGGGCAGCCTTGAACTCACGGCGATCCTCCTACCTCTGCCTCCTGAGTGCTAGGATTAAAGGCGTACGCCACCACGTCCAGCTCACATTCAGCTATCTTGAATCCCCAAATATTCTTAATAACACAAAGCAGATTCTCTGACAGAGGGTGAAAGTACCTTTGATTAAAGGGAATATGCTCAGTAGCTTGAGAGATATTGTGATGAGGCTACCCATTTGACTTGTAGAGGGAACACTAAGGGCTTCTCTCTGGGTATTGGGATTTTTCTGATCATGGGGTGCTGACCTGGTTCCCACTACCAGTTATAAGTTCTTTCCCACTGAACAGGTCTCATATCCAATCAGAGGGAAGTTGGTTACCCACAAAGACTGTGTGCCACTATCACCCAAGTGTGTACTTCTTGTCTACCTGGTAGATTGCATGTATTGAGAGGTCTAAAAACTATTCATGCTGCTAGTGACCACTGCCTCACAGTGGCTCCCACAGTATGTTCCAGGGCCATGACAGTTTGCCAGGCAAGGACTGGTTTACCTTTCAGTTCCCACCTGTCTCTTGGTATTCTAAGAGGGCAGCTTGTGGTTTCTTCAGCAATAAGCCCTTACCTTTTAACTGTGTCTGGTAACCAAGTTCTTGGCAAAGGTCTGCATTTTTGGTGGGAAATCACACAGATCAACCTGGCCAATTGCTCGCTGTGGGGATTAACCCAGATCTGACACTGGGATCCACAAGCCAGAGCCCATGCTTTAAGGGCTGAGCTTTCTCCACCTTCCACTGGGCATTTTGGCCTGGACAGTCCACTTCCTTAATTGAGTGTTCTATCTCTCATACTGTTCTCTAGGAGGAAGTTTCTTATTGTGCTGCTTTTAATCTTCCTTATTTCTTAATATGTGGGTCAACTATGGCTTTAAAGCATATGTAAGTGCACAGTGGAAAGCTGCAAGACACATCAGAGTACATTTAGCAAATGACATTTGTTTAAAACAGTTCATAAAATGCCCCACCTCTGCCTTATCCTTTATGAAAGAACATTATTTTCTAAAAAAGCTTGTGATTACAAAGGAAAGTAAGGTCTTGACTAAAATTATGCCATCTGCCAACTTAAACTGTGTGAATTCAATTTATCTTTTAATAAAAAAAGGTGGAAAACTTTAATTCTGCTTCCTCCTTAACTAAACAATAAGCTTTGAGGCACATTTATTTAATTGAGCTAGACTAGATTCCATTTCATTACACCACTGTTTTTACATAGAAATGGAACCAATTAGATGCAAGTGCTCTATTTTCTCTGTCTATGCCATGGCTAAAATCACTTCATAATTTATACTATATGTTAAATACATGGAATGACTAAAATATTAAAAATTCCTGAATACTCAGAAAGATGTACTGGATTGCTTTAGCTTTTGTAGTGATTTAAATGTTAAATACTCCTCACCTCAATATACTCATATGTTTGAAGACTTAAACCTGAGCTGGTGCTTCTATTCAGAAAGGTTGTAGAACACTTAGGAGGTGGAGTCTTGATAAGGGGAACTGTGTCACTGAGGGCTTGAGATGTTATAGCCCTGCCTATTTGCTTCCTCTCAGTAACACTTAAGTAACAAATTTCAAGGCCGTCCTCTGGTCTATACTCACATGAACACAAACACACACACACACTCACACACACACTTTCCTGATTATAAAACATGATTTGGGGCTGGGAAGATGGATCAGTGATTAAAGATATTTGTTTTTTGTTTGTTTGTTTTTGTTTTTTGAGGTAGGGTCTCACTGTAGCCCAGGCTGACCTGGAATTCACTATGTAGTCTTATGCTGGCCTCAAACCCACAGCGATCCTCCTACCTTGGCCTCCTGAGTATTGGAATTATTAAAGGTGTGTACCAGGAAGGGATTTATACCTGGCTTAAAGGTTCTTTCTTGACAAGCCTGCCTGCCTGGGTTTAATTCCCCCATCACCCAGGTTCAGTTAGATGGACATTCATTTGTAGCAGTATAAGACCTGATTGTACACCCCCCCCACACACAAGCATTTATGAAACAAAATTGTTAAAAAATGGCTTACATGGCTCAAGCCTCTCGAATTTAATAATTCTACTATGATGTCTATCTACAATATATCTTCAAAATTTGGTGATATGCCTATGTCATAGGACAAAACATCACACCTAACTCTCAGTAGCATGGGTGACCAATTAAATGATCATTTGTACCACATGGATTTCAAGAAGTGATGGCAATGCAAGACTGTCAGTAAAATTTATGTCCTTCATTCCAATGACACTTGGAGAGGTAAAGAGAAAAACTTGCCTTTTCCATTTCTACCAAACTATCTGGCAAAGGAACAAGTTAATTTGTTTTATATTTGATGCTCAAACGATTTCTGTTACTGTTTGTTTAACACACTTTAATTTGGAATAATTCCAGCTTTGCATAAAAGTAACAAAGATAACAGTAAGAGTTCTCAAAAGCCCTTCATCCAACATCAGTTTCCCTTTATGTTACCATGTCATAGTGACAATGGGGATTTGACAAAACTAAGAACCTAACACTTTCACATGGATTTAAATGAACCTAGGACTTGAATCAAATGTCGCCACTTTTCTGTTACAGGACCCTACCTGGTATACAAAATTATACTTAGTTTTCATGACTCCATTGTTACCTTAGGTATATGACAAATTCATAATCGGTTCCACGATCTGTACATTTCTATTGACTGTTTGACAAAGGGATATATTATACTTTGATCATAATCTCCTCCAATTACCTTCTCTTGATCATCTTCTCAATTCCCTTTCACTGAATAACTTATTCCCAACGAAGCTGTGTCTTACTTGGGTGTGACCTCTGAGTTTAAATCAGGGTCATTTATCAGAGAAGGCATGTTCTATCAGCAACTGTACCATTACATAAAATGTCCCATACACCTCAGCACATCATTAACTGCATATAACTCCTTAGAGAAGGATGGGGGTCCTCATACCCTTCTCCACATACCATGATTGAATATTGATTGGCAGAGTATTAGGCTGATTCTTTGCAGGTTATGACAGTCAGTATGAGATCAGAAATGGCAGAAGAATGTGTTTGTCAATATTTTAGGAAGTCTAAAGACTTTGTTCTGACCTTCTTAAAAGTCAGAAGCCAAGCCGGACGTGGTGGCACACGCCTTTAATCCCAGCACTCAGGAGGCAGAGGTAGGAGGGTTGTTGTGAGTTCAAGGGCACCCTGAGACTCCATAGTGAATTCCAGGTCAGCCGGGGCTAAAGTGAGACCCTACCTCGAAAAACCAAAAAATAATAATAACAATAATAATTAAAAAAAATCAGAAGCCAAGGGCTGAAGTACTTAAGGTGCTTTCTTGCAAAGCCAAAGGACTCAGGTTTGAGTTCCCAGGACCCACATAGGCTAGATGAATAAGGTGGCACATGCATCTGTAATTCATTTGCCGTGGCTAGCAGCCCAGGTGTGCCCTTTCTCTCTATCTCTCTCTCTCTCAAATTAATAAATAATAAAATAATTTAAAAATCAGAATCTAAGACAATGATTACGTATCTATAAATAGGAGTGGTTGGAATACTTGTGCAGTGTGAGGGACTACACATGCTCCATGAAGGTATGCAGGCAAGTTTAGCAACCTTTTGAGAAAGATTTAATGACCATCCTACAGGCACTAATGGATAGGGAAATTTAAGACAGTATTTGTAGCCAAAACACTAGGTTGCTTCATGAAGATTTAGCTAAGATTTTACATATTGTAGCAGACAGCTTCAGGTTCGCTGAGATGAACTTCCAGACCAGGCACAGTTGTGGAGGAAGGGATTTATTGAAGCATACAGATCCAGGGGCAGTTCCATAATGGCAGAAGAAGCTGGCCTTCCTTCACAGGTCCAAACACAGAGAGAGAAGCACAAGCCAAAAGCCAGAAGCCACACAGCACAGCACACTTCAGGAACTCCAACCAGGCACACTTTGCATACTTTTTTTTTTTTTTTTTTTTTTTTGGTTTTTCGAGGTAGGGTCTCACTCTGGTCCAGGCTGACCTGAAATTAACTATGTAGTCTCAGGGTGGCCTTGAACTCACAGCAATCCTCCTACCTCTGCCTCCTGAGTACTGGGATTAAAGGTGTGCGCCACCACGCCCGGCTGCATACTTTTAGATTGAAATCTCAAACTCACCAGCACACCTTAAGATCCGCCCAGTGACACTGCCTCCAGCCAGGTGGCTAAAGATGCAAATTACAAAGTAATAAAACACTGAATATATTGGGGGCCATCTATTCAAATTGCCACACCTATGAATTCCCTGTTTCAATTGTTAATATAATTTATATCTAGGCTAGGAAGCTTTAATCTTTTTGCAGCAATGTGGAGCAATACATGCTGTATTGATGCGGTACTGAAAGTGAATACAAAACACAGCTGAAAACTGAGATTGCATAAGTTGATGCTGCATGGCTTGCAGAACTTCAGAAGCATATGCCTGCCAAGAAAAGAACTTGAAGCCTTGCACTTCCATTTCTAAAGAGAAGTGAAGCCAATACCTATTAAGACATATGTCTTTATTTACTCAAACATAAATCAAACGGTCCAGGAACCTGCACAAGTAAATCGGATTCCATTTGTATGTTTTTCCTGACACATAAATCTCGTTGCACACAGAATGGCATGAATAATGCAGGAACTAAGCTCCCAGAGTGAGTCATCTTTCATAGAAGACCATGGACTGATGACTTGCCTTACAGAAATGGGCTTGGCACCATAAAGAAGGATGCAAAAATATACATAAGCCATCTAGCGACATACATTTTCTTGGATTCAATTATATATGTCCTGATACACATGCTGGTATGCTACTGATTGGGATACTCAGTTTACTAAATTGCAATGATGATGATAAAACTTGGTTGCCATTATTATTGCTGGTTCTCTTATTCAAGACACATTAGCCATGACAATCCAGTGATATTGGTCCGGTTATTTCCATGTTAATATGAGGACATAAAATTGGTGGGTGGTGTGTTTCATAACTCAGTGCACACCATACACATGGTCACAGGAGAGTATATTTTTATCTGTCCGACTTCAGAGACATAAACATTACTGAGTATTAACCTTATTTTGAACTTCAAATAATCATGGAAGAATAAAGTAATAAGACAAACTTACCTGATAGAGGCCAAAAAAAGGAAGAAAAATAAATTAACACAAAACACTGAAGAGAAACTGAATGAATCATGGGCTCAGGCTACAAAGCTATGTTAAAGTCCACTACATGAACCCATACTCAGATCCCATATGCCACCTATTTTTCTGTATAGTTCAGTGGAAAATAAATCTTGACTTAAAATCATAACTGATGTGATTAGCTCATGGCCAGACAAATATCAATTTCTCAATAGACTTTGTTGGGTTCTGACATAAATCCTACAGTCTAGAGCAAATTGGGGTAATTGAAATTTAGTCCCAAAGTTATGGGATTTATAATTTGGCAAAGAAGCTGAATATAAAGCAAATAGTTGCATAATTAGTGCTTAACAATAGTTGCAGTAAGTGATAAAATAGAGTCATAAGGGCTGGAGGGATGGCTTAGGTTAAGGTGTGTACCTGTGAAGCCTGAGGACCCAGGCTTGATTCCCCAGAACCCATGTAAGCCAGGTGCACCTGGATTTGCATGCATCTGGAGTTCATTGCAGTGGCTATAGGCCCTGGTGTGCTCATTCTCTCGTCCTGTAATAAATAAATAAATAAATAAAACATTTTGATAAAAGAGGTACAGGAAGCATGGGCATGGTTACAATGTTTCCTGTTCTGAAAGGATTTATATTAAGGATTTTTAAATTTTTTATTTGTATTTATTTTTTTGAGACAGATAGAGAGAAAGAGGAAGATATACAGAGAGAAGGGGTGTGACAGGGCCTCTAGCCACTGCAAATGAGTTCCAGGCCCATGTGCCACCTTGTGCATCTGGTTTATATTGGTCCTGGGGAATTGAACCTTGGTCCTTTGGCTCTGCAGGCAAGCACTTTAAACTGCTAAGCTGTCTCTCCAGTCCTACACTGAGAAATTTTGATGACACATAGAACAATTTTGAACATGAAAATGATAAAAGGTTTTGAAAATTTTGGGGAGTGTGATATTTATTGTTTTTAAATCTATCATTACTTATACTGGCATGAAAAATCAGATAAGAATTCATCCAAAGGCTCCAAGTGGTGGATGAATTTCAATAAAGATTGATTTCTGTCTCTCTTCCTATGCCAAACATTAATCAAAAATTGAATGTACCTGTGTATCATGACCCAACCTGTGGCTCTGACATTCTTTCTGACCCCTCTTCCACAAATTTCCCTGAGCCATGTTAGGTCATTTTAGGTTTGCTTCACTGTTGAGACCTTGGGAACCTCTGTGTCTCTGGATATCTGGCTCAGAGTATCCACATAAACCGGATGCACAAGGTGGTACATGCATTTGGAGTTCTTTTGCAGTGGCTGGAGGCCTTGGTGTGTTCTCTCTCTCTCTCTCTCTCTCTCTCAAATGTATAAATAAAAATAAAATATTTTTTAAAGAAAAAATTGAATGTACCTTAATAACCTGTTTGTTCCCTTTAAATAACCAAGATGTAGCAAGAACCTGGGTCATGCCAAATAGTGACTGATAGGAAAGCTTTGAGAAACATTTACATATAAGTTACTTATAAATAATGGCTGAAGACTGATAAAATGAAAGAAAAGAGAAATTTTGTTGCACACAGTATGCTATGACTTATAAAATTATGTTGAGTATATCTTTAAAAATCCATTCAAAAAAAGTTCATTCAGTAAGTATGTCCTATTCATAGTTGTATTCTATTCAATTTTTTTAAATGTCTTCACTGGTATATTGCAATCCTTCTTCAAGATATTCAATTATGATTTTTTGTATATAATTACTAAATTTCAAAGTCACATAAAAAGTCACTCTAATATTTGAATCATAAAAGTGGCATATTTTCAACAGAGAGCCACTCTTTGTGATTAACCTAGCTTTGTGTGTGTATCAAAACCGAAACAATGGAACTGACATATAGCCAGGTGCACAATATGACACATGCATCTGGAGTTTGTTTGTAGTGGGTAGAGACATTGGCATGCCAATTCTCCTCTCTCTCTCTTTCTCTTTGCTTGCAAATGAGTAAATAAAAATATTCTAAAAATCAGAGAATGAAGAAAGGTAGGGTACAGTTTCTTGGTATTCATAGAAATATTTAATTTATAGGTAAAATTGTAATGTTTTGTATTATTTACACATTTTACTGCTAGGAATAAACACAAAAATGAAAATATTTTCATACAAAGCATCCACAGATATTCCTAACAACCACATGATAAATCACTCCAAAAATAACTGTTGAAGGGTCAAATATAATATGTAATCTATACACAGAATGGGTTCTTTTTCATACATCAAATAAGAACAAAGTACTGAAAACATTAGCTCAAGGAATAGGACCAAACTTAAAAGAATGTTGTCATATTTCCAGTGGTAAATCATGATCTCATTTAAAATGTTGTAATGGGCAGGGAATCTCTTGAAATCCTATGTTATGTTTGTGCTGCCCAGGGTAGGTGGTGGGAAGTGATGGGAAGTCATGGAGAAAGAAAAAAACCTACTGGGAAAAAAAAAAGTTCTAGAATGAGACAACGGTGAGTACACTGATGATCACACATTGTGCATCCCATCAATTTCAGGGCTATTTCTGATGAGCACATGTCATCTGTGCATATTTATCTGCAAACTGTGATGCTTGATGCATGTGTACATTATTTCCTTATCAACCCAGCGTAGTTATCTTATCCAATCTGTGTAAATCATTTTTCTGTAGCTGGGACACAGTATGTGAGATAATGTTAGGATGAAGAGAGTGTTAGTTCTGCCCTTAGTTTCAGAAGTTTATCCATTGTCACTGGTCCCATCACCTTTGGTCCTGTGATCAGGCAAAACAACATGGTAGAGTACATTTGGTGGAGGGAATGTGCTAAAATCGTGGCATCCAGGACAGGGGGTAAACGAGAGAGAGAGAGAGAGAGAGAGAGAGAGAGAGAGAAGAGACTGAAGTTCCAAAAGCTTTTTTCAGTGTCTTATCCAGTGATCTAACTTCCTTCCATTAGGCCGTATCACCTAAAAGCTTCATCACCTCACAGTAGTGCCACAAGGTGCCTACCAAGCTTTGTAAGAACTGTCAAAATGTAACATAACATCCTAAATGACTATCATTTCTTGATTAAGTGTACAGTCAGTATGTGTGAGTGTGTAAATACATGTATGTTGTGCATTATTGCTAATTGTATACACCCTAACAAGTACATAAGTTGTCATGAATTGCATCGCAAAATATCCATTTGTAAAAATCAATACAGACAGTAAGTCATGTTTTTGTGGGCTTTCGCAGGGCTCATTTATTTCTCTGGTATCTGATGATCCACATTGTTTCTTTTTTTAATCATATAAAACATGATTCTTTCATGTACATCCTCCATTTCCAGAAAAGTGATTAGGGAATCTCACTTACATGTGTCACGAAATAGTTCAATGTTTGAATACTTCGTACATCCTACCATACAGTATATGTAAAAAAAAAAATCACC
The DNA here is from genome assembly GCA_036346955.1 of Dipus sagitta. NCBI lineage: Eukaryota > Metazoa > Chordata > Mammalia > Rodentia > Dipodidae > Dipus > Dipus sagitta. The sequence goes on from CM070778.1 coordinate 25,451,534, forward strand.
CTGGAAATTTTCCTCAAAGAATTAACCTTAGTTATTGTTGTTGTTTAGATAGGTTTTGTGTGTGGTGCTCAAAGGTTCATGCATTGGAAGTCTGGTGTCCATTGCAGAAATATTAAGAGGCTGGACTTAGTACAAGGTAAGTAGCTTATTATGGGCATCTCCCTTAGAAAGATTAGAGCTGGCCTCAGGGAGGGAACTGGCTCTTTAAATGAAAGGGACACCTGTTCCTCACTCGGGCTTCCTCTCTATCCATGTGATCGAGGTTTTCAGCACATGTGATGCCACTGTGCTGCCATCCACACAGAGGTCCTCACCAGTGCTAAGCAGAAACTGCAGCTATGTCCTTAGACTCCACAACTGATAGCTAAGCATATCTCTTTTCTTTATAAATTACCAAGTGTTGTGTGATTCTTACTGCTCACAGCCTCAAGCACACACACAAAAATCTTCATGCAAAGAAGCGAGGTAAATACAGAGATGCATACCTAACAAACTTAGCAAGAATAAGTAACTAGGTGGGTGTGCAGCCTTAACCATGACATCGAAACCACATCATCAAGGAGCCTCATAGAAGACAGACCAGAAAGAATGAACGAACAGGAGGTTGGGAAGTGCCTTCCTTCTACGACAAGTTCATTTGCGGCTTCCTGCACAAGGTTGAGCCTGTCGGTATTCCAGATGACCTCACACTTCCCAGGGCAGCCAGTGGCAACTGATGATGGCTGGAAGAAGGAGGGGGATCATGCCCTTCAGTGATGTAGCTAGTGGTGAATTGTCTGTTTCCAGTAAATAACCTCCCACCCTTGATAATGCATGTGACTCTAACTCAGTTCGTCAGAAAAAAAAAAAAGTCCTGCAAGGCATGAAAGTAAGACTTAGGGGAAGGGAAATAGGAGAGGGAAATGTAGGGAAGTGGGATCAAATGAGTTATGTGCATGTACAAAGTGCCAAAACGAATACAATTCAAAAAACATAAAAATGACACATACAAATAAATTTTACCTTTTACTTTTGACAATGTCACACTTGTATTCTCATTGTTTTTTACCCCCACCCCCATTAACTTCTCTCGTCTTCTCCTACCCCTTTCCACTCTTACTGTTCCTAAGGGTTTCCAGGTCCTGTGCAGGTGGTCACAGCTGCTGTGTGGTCATGAATGTGGGAACCATGTCATATCCAGAAGGCTTTCTTTCACAGCACTCCTCCCCTTCCTCTGGCTCTCACAGCCCTTCCATCTTCTTTTCTGCAGTGTTCCTTGGAACTTAGCAGGGATATAGAATCCCCATCTAGGGCAGAGTGCTCTAAAGAACGCTTGCTTACTCCAAAACGTTGTCAGGCCAGCTAGGCTGTTATATGCTGTGTTCTTTACCAGAAAACATGAAAAAGATGCATAATTGATACATTCAAAAAATGTACCAGACACAATGGGGTGCTCTTTGCTTTTAACCTCTTGGAGAATAAATGCATGGAGACAGCCTGTCTTGATATTGTTACATCTGGTTGCTGGTCTTTGACACACAAATAAATTGGTTCAGAGAGAGGATGAGTGTGCTAAAACCATCACAGTATGATGTCACACTAAAAAAAGTGGATTCTCCTTATAGAGTTGAAAAGGTAATTAAAAGGTCATTTTAGAGGCTTTGGGGACATTTCAACTAATGGGAAGCCAATGTGTTCCAGGTCAAATGCAGGCCAGACTAGAATGAAGTCACAGAAATGAAAGTGAAGATGGAATCGAGATTAGTTTAATTAGGATTTATTAAGATAATATTTAATTTCATGAAGGATTTGAAGGCTGCATGATTGTTTCCTCACATCACAAGCTACAAGAGTGTGTGTGTTCTCATTTTCAGCTTCTTCCCGGGAACTTTTGGCCAGCAGGATTCTGAGGAATTTGCAACCTCCAAGAGGCAAAATTAAGACCAGTTATAATAAGAGACTACAGAACATTAGTGGCATGCAAATGGATTTGATTAATAATGAAATGTAAGGTGGTGTTTCTGGAAGTATATAATCCAATGATTTTTGAAAGGTTCTGTATTTGATCTCATTGTGCTTGGAAATTGTGAACTGGTGCTGAATGCATTTGATAAGAAGTTAATGCCTTAAGTATACAAGAAAAGAAGTGTCTTGGTGTGTGGTATGTAAAAACTTTGAGTTAAAATAAAGGAGGATCAGTGAACCAATCTCTGAAATAATATAGGTCACAAGTGCACCTAATATTCAAAATAGTTCTAAGTAATTGTCTAAAATCCAAGGGAAAGGGTCAAAATAGATTCACAGTTCATGATGCAGTCAGTGTTGGAATTCCCTTCCACACACACTATGGTTAGATCCATTAACAGATTCACCCAGTTTAACTTTGCAACCAAATAGCTGGTCAGAGTTAACTTCATTTTTTATTAATAACCTAAAATAGTGTTGAAAAGTAGCCCAAAATAGTGTCCTGTGTCTCTGAATTGATGTATATATTCAAGTCAAGGTGATGACTTTGGAATTTCTGTAACTTGCTGAAAATATTGCTTAGGGTTTTCAGATTTTACTCAGAGGCATCTTCCCAGCCCTGGTATTACCATTTCACATGTGACTTGTGAGATGATAAGGTTGCTGGGAAGAAGAAAATGAAATTTTGACCTTGTAAGCATCCTTATAAAATTGAGAATTTATTATTGATCTGTTTCTACAGGAGAAAAACTGAGTCTCAGGTTGAGCTATATGCCTCTTATACCATTATGACTGATGGGAACTAAATTCAAATTCTAGCAAATGCACTTCTAAGTACTTACATGGGATTATATCTCTTCTCCCTTTGGAGGGGCAGTAGGAAACAGAGATCACAATTCCAGTCAGTAATGGGTTCCTAATGGTTGTATTTTTCTCTACCCTATTTTACTACTGTTGCATGCTGATACAGAAGAATCACCTTACCTTACAGGAACAGTGGCATTTTAGCTTAATTTTTCAATCTACACACTCGCAATCTCTGCTTCTAAGTCCTATAGAGAACTCTGGGACATTGTGTTCTAGGATCAATTCACCAAAACTCCTTGTCTCCCGACCTCTGATATCCACATCTTCATCAATGCTTTTGTTGTAGTTGAAGATGTCTCCCTTAAATTTGGGTTCAATTGGTGGCCTGTCATAATCTTCCCTCCTCACTTTTTCTAGGTCTTGATGGATTATCTACTCCATGCTGCATGAGATCCCAGTGTTGTAAGTTGCAGGAGGTCTTAGGATCCCTAATTAGTCACCTCTTCTTCTCCACACATGATAAATAGTCCCTTGGGCAATATCCTCAATATCTTCATTGTATGCTTTTTCCTTTGGGAACACTGAATGATATAAGAAGTACCAGATATTACAAGCTATGTTTTCCAACCTTTTGGAAGTTTAGGTTTTAAAGATTTTTCTAATTTTTTTTGTTTTCATTGGTACCTGCCCTACTTTTGTCTCTGATTTTGTTAATTTGGATCTTCTCTCTCATGCCTTTTGTTTGTTTGGCTAAGGGTTTACCAATCTTAGCTTTAGTTTCTCAAAGAACCAAATCTCAGTTTTATTAATTCAGTGTCTTATTCTTTTAGTATCTGTTTCAATAAGTCCTGCCTTGACCTTTATTTATTTATTTATTTATTTATTTATTTATTTATTTATTTATTTTGGTATCTACTGGGTTTGGGATGGGCTTTTCATGGTTTTTCTGAAGCCCTGAGGTATATTACTAGGTTCTCTATTTGAGACCTCTAGTTTCCTGATATGGGCAAAGATAGCTATAAACATTTCTCTTAGTTCTGCCTTGGCTATATCCCTGAAAGTCTAGAACGGTAATCAAGAATCAGTGTAAATACTTGAGCTGAAAGAAGGATGAGGGGAAAATGAAAGGACACATGTGACAAGTGAGCAGCAGGGTTGCTGGGTAAGTAAAGGGGAAGCTGGGGAAGAGAAGGGAGTCAGGGGGAGGAGGGGGCATGAGATCCAATTAAACCAGAATGGTTTTGAAAAGCCTAGAATGAGTGATACCTAAACCTCTAATGCCAACTAAAACATATTTTTTTTAAATGAAGTATCAGGAAATTAAAAATCTACAAATTCATGACCTTTCCTGTGTTTCCTGGTTTGAGACAGTTTCACACGCTGGCAGAACTTGCAGAGTTCAACTGATGCATGGGAGCTTCTTGCTTTCTGTGCTGTTGCAAGAATAATATATGGTCAATATTGATTCTTCCAGCTTCTATCTGATTTTCTGCTACTACATCAGGACCTCTTCTCCAGCAATTTTTAATGTGCAATCTGAGCATAGAAAGAAAAACCATTGTAAACCTTTTCATTATAGAAAAATGTAAAACTATAAGAAAGTTATTTCAGGTCCCTACTATCGTTGTCCATGAGCAGTCTCAGGAGATGGGTGGAGTTCTCAACCATGAAACCTTTAGCCCCCTTTGTGGTCAATACCAGAAAGACTCATCATCTTGCTGTCATTATTGGAAAGGACTATGTCCTTGGAATACCTTCACTCTGTGCTTCCTTTACACTGCCCATGTGCTCTTCTTGTTAGATTATCCCTCCCCCTTTCTCTGTGGGTTATCATAAAACAACTATTTCAGAAATGGTGATATTGTCAGACATTTCACTTTAAACATGTCTAAAACATCCTAGAATGCAATATGAACTATCTACATCCATTCTGACCTTATTCCTTAGACTTCAAACTGGATGCTTAAAACTGTGTTGAATACTAAACATTTTCAATTTATCTTTCATATCTATATCTCAGTTTAAGTAGAACTGAACTCATACTTTTCAGTCTTATTCTACCTAAGAGAAAAATGAGTAAAATGAAAAGAAATAAAAATGAAACCATAACCAAAGCAAACACTTGAAATGTTTTTTCTCAGTATGTCAAAGGACTAAACCACTGCTTGCAGTAGGCTTTGAACCACAGACAGAGTATACAGGAGGAAGAGGGAAGCACGCAGACATAGCACCATGGTGAAGTGACTGCTTAGGTTGCCATTTTAACAATAGTATTGACAAGAACATGTAAATGTTGAAATAGAAAGTCTCAGAGTTGCTATTACAAAATGTTGGTGCTCAAAGATGAGGAAGGTGTACAAAAGACCACAACAGAGGAACAGTTAAGGGGTAATAGGTATATAATTGAGAGCTTTTAAAAAGGTCAGTAAGTTTTGTATGATAGTGATACCAAACACTATATCTCAGCCAGTGCCTCTGTTCTGGAAGGCTATGGACCTTTGGGAGGTGAAGCTTTGCTGAAGGAAGTAGATCACTGCAGATGGGCCTTGGGATTTTAGAGCAATGCCCCACTTCTGATTGGTAGTCTCTGCCTCCAGCTCTGTCAGCAATGTGATTGTCTTCCCCACAGTGATGGAATACATAACCTTGAACCTATAAGCCAGAATATACCCTTTCCTTTTTTCAAATTGTTTCCTGTCACACATCACAGCCACAAGAAAGTAACTAATAGAGGGAGTTTTTCAAGTCAAGACTGGCTTTGCTGGGGCTGAATGCTTAACATGCTGATTAGTGGCAATACCTGTGAGGACACAGGAATTAGGCCACATGAAAGCAAACCAAGATGTACTCAGGAGGTAGTGCTGACAGGATTCCCAAGTCCCAAGATATAAGTACTTTACACATCACTGTTTGTATCAAGGTTGTACTCTTGGCTTAATCCAGAGCCAGTATGGAAAGTGCAAGGAAAAGTTTGTAGATATAGGGGCAATCATGATTTCAAGATTTTAGCCATCTTTTTGAAAAAAAAAACCCTACATGCATTCATATTTCTAATCATACCTCATAATTAGAATATTGTCACTGATGTTGGTCTTCTGGCTTCTTACCAAAGGTGATATATCTTGGTATAAGACTGTGAAATGTTCCTAATGGATACAACACTCAAGTTCTCAGGTGAAAACATGAAGGTTCTATTCATTATTTTATTCTTAACTCTAATTAACACTCACAATTTGCAAATGTATAAATAATACACTTTGAGGACCTGGTGCCTCTTTATAATAAAAAAATATTTTTTCTATTTTTTGTTATGAGGAAATATATTAAGAAAAACTCTGCTTTTTAAATTCATTGTATGTTTGGGAACTTTTCAACCAGTCTCTGTGGCTCTCAATGATGCCTCAGAAGAACAGCATCTAATAAATAAGAAATAATTCTGCCTGAATCATCTAATTTAGAAAGCCTTGCTAGGTTCCACAGAACAAAATGTCTCTAGTTTTAAAATCCGCCATGTTTTATTTTACTTACAAATGGTGACAAATGTCTTAAAAACAAGTATCCTTCCAAGAAATCTGATGAAACAAGCAATATTTTGTTTCAGATACATGGAATAAATCTTGCATGTTTTAGTGGTTTCCTGAGCATGAAGGAGATGGAAAAAACCCCAAGATAATTTTCCTTCAAGACCCAAATTTCAAAGAATTGAAAGGCTTAAAAAATTACGACTAGTTTAGAGATTCTTTGCTGTACATAATTTCCTTTAAAGATACTTTAAGTTTCTTGGGGATATGTTGTACCTCATTTGACAGACACAACTCATGCTCAAAGAGATTGTGTGTGAACCCACATGTACCCACATAATCTGATCTAAGGATAATTTAATTTGTTCTAAAATTTTTAGAAGCATCTTTATTTAGTCTTCAATCAGTTCTGTGCTAAATATTAGAAATTTTGAGAGTTCCTAAATAAACAAAACTTGTGACAGAAAGAACAAAAATGGATCTTTTTTTAAAAAAAGTATATTTAAGTTATTATTAATAGTAGATATATAAAGATTACTTAGAAAATTTCTTTCATCTGTTTTGGGTGGATGATTGAAAGTTGAAAATCCATATTTTTGAGCAGAGCTAACCTCATGATAGGTACCTGGGTTTAAATATCAGCTCCCTTACTTCCAGTGGAGAAACTAAGTCAAGTTTGCCTCTGGGACTGAATTCTGTCTCCTAATCTATTCAATAGGAATGCCTAAACAAGTTTCCACTCATTTGCCAAGTTTTCATCAAAATTATGGTCATTTTGATATGTGTATATTTATATAACACTGCAAATTTCACATGTAAATGTGCATAAAAAGTAAAAGTTCGGTAGGAACATCGTACATATCAAAAACTTAAAAGAAAATCTAGGTCATGGGTATCTACCATGACTTTCAAAAGAAAACAAAATCTGAAATTGATACATCTTGTGATATATAATTTGTTTACTCTAATTTCTGATACAGTAAACAATTAATTATCAGTTAAAGGGGATTTAAGTAATAGATATGAAAATTACACATCCTGGTGTAAACATTCATATAAACTCAATACTTAGTTTAGAAATGAATGAAGGCATGCATTTTGACATTGTTACCACATGATGATATTTACTCTCTAGAAAATTGCCAGTCACCTGATAAATAGTCTTAATATTTCAGTGTTACATTTCCTAATTCATTCATCTGCGCATTATTTCATTCAGGTAACAATTTTGGGGAGCATATTAAACAATAGTCAGATCTTGTTGATTTCCTCTATAAATCATCAAAACGGTGAGTAGGGCTGGAGAGGTTGCTCAATGGTTAAGGTGCTTTCTTGCAAAGCCTGACAGTCTAGGCTTGATTCTGTAGTACCCAAGACCACTGTGTGGTCTGGTCATGACTAAACTCTTTTTATTTATTTATTTCTATATTGTTTTATTTTATTTTTCGAGGTAGGGTCTTGCTCTAGCCTATGCTGACTTGGAATTCACTATGTAGTCTTGGGATGGCCATGAACTCATAGCCATCCTCCTACCTCTGCCTCCAAGTACTGGGGATAAAGGCATGCATCACCATGGCTGGCTTTGACTAAATTCTTAATCACTTCACTGCAGTGAGGCTAAAACTTTCAGGTGTACTTTTTTTTCAGATTGCTATCTCACTGGTTATGAGCTGTGAATGCCTTAGGAAAATTGACATCTCTGAGTCTGTCTGCATAAACTTGTCAGTAACAGTTGATTGAAATCAACCTTAGGGATTTGGTTGACAAGTAGATGCAGTCCCACATTTGAAGCATTGAGACAAGATGCAAATTCTCTGTGAATATGGTTAGCTCTTAGAGTCTACTCTCACCCTCCGCTCACTATTCCCGGTAGCTTGCATGGAGCATCTAGAAATGTTCCTGTGCCCTGCAAGGATGGAAGCCGGATTGTGTGCTGCTTCTGCCTGTGAAGGCTTCTCTACACCTCTGAAGTTTCCTTTTGTCAGCAGCAACCAGCACAAGTTCTCTTCCCCACAGAATCATCAAATCCTGACAATACATCACTCCACTTCATATCAATAGGATTCTAGTTATCTACATGATTGGCTTCATTATTTGAATAACGTCTAGTTCCCTTGAAAGACTGGAAGCTCCTTGAAAGCAGAGACTTAGATCTATCCGTTGTCTTTTTGTATTTCAATATCTAGGGCTTAGCTCAAAAAAATTGTTGAATAAACCAATGGAAGTCTTAGAAGAAATGTCATAATGTTGAGGGAAGGACTTATACTTCTGGAGTGGTGAACATATCTCAAAAAACATGCATAAATCAAGTCTGTGCATATCTCTATAGAAAAATGTCCTTGTCCTTTAATCTCCTGCAGCCATCTTTTCTTATGATGATTTCTTGCAGTTACCTTCTTCTTTGCTGAGGCCAAACACCCTATAAGAAACAAACTATTAAAGGATTTATTTAGTCTTACAGTGGAGCTGCATCTTGGCAGCAAAGGCATCTGGGCGTCATATCTTATATCAGCAAGGAAGAAATAGCAATAAGCTGGCTATCAACACCCAGGACTCATAAAACTCAAGACACACCTCTAAGGGATGTACCTCACCCAGCAAGGCTCTGCCTCACCAAAGCCTTACAACCCACCCAAATTGCCACCACCTTGGAAGTAACTATTAAAAACATGAGCTTACAGAGATGGAGGCTGCATGTCATTCAGAGAATACTGTGACTTATTCAAAGTCTTACTGAAATGACTGCAGTCACGTCAAATTAAATAGGAAAACAGATACTGGGAGTTAAAATAATAACATACCCCACATCTTAAACTTCTACTGATATTTTACCTTTATGGAAGTCACATTGTCATGCATAGATTTCCTCCTCCCAGTAGCACCTAAAACAGATGGATTGCAACACATTTCCACTGAAACATATGGCCCAACCCTCCACCAGTACAAACTGGCACTAGCATTTGCACTGTGTTCTCTCATTTAAACAAAAACGAGCATATTAAAATAACTTTGCTTCTCAGATTTGATCCTTAATTAAGAGTTTCAGTCATGATCCAACAGTTAGCCAACAGCACAGTGGATATGCAAATGCTCAAAATCTTCAATCTGAAAAGGGCAGAGATCTTGTCTCTGCCATGACTAACAACAACAATAAAAAAAAGTTATGAAAGAAAGAAAAGGAAAGAAGGAAATGAAACAAAAAGAAACAATAGAATAAATTCCAAAATTCTGCACTTGCTGGAATTTTGTCTCAAGACTGTAACTTTTGGTCTGGTTGTGGACAGAGCTTTCAAACACAGATGTGCTCGATCCAGCCAAAGAAACCCGACTGGATAGTTCTTTACTCTATATGTAGCAATAGTTTTACAATATGTGTATGCAGCACAGTCTCTTGTTGTGAATCCTAAACTTCTTCAGCCTTGTTTGCCAGGTATACCTCAAGAAAGTAGGTGGGGATCAAGTATTCAAGACACGTGAGGCTATGGAGGACATTTAATCAAACCACCTAGGAAGGAATGCCATCACAGTTAAAGACTGCCATGTTTCAAACAAAAGACAGTGTTTCAGAGAAGGTACTCACCTACGTATGTCCTTTATGTGTGCAGCAGAGATTTCAGAGTTTGGCAAGCGTTTGCACAATGGACAGTAAATCACTCTGTAAGCTGCCTGCCTGGTATCTGCTCAGGTCCTGAGGAAATGTAGAACACACCTGAACATACCAACAAGTATTGAAGTTCTGCTATACCCAGTGATGCATGCTCAAAGCACAAAACTCACTGTTCTGAACAATGAATAGCACTTTAAACCTTTAATTGTTTGGGAAATTCAACAGACAGTAAAAAGCAGAAATTTTACTTGATAAGAGACTATCATTTCTATCACAATACCAAAGTAACTAACAGTCACAGTTTGCTTTGTGGGTATCAAACAATGGAACCAAAGATGGCTGAAATAACTACATTACTAAGAAGGAGGATCCTTTATGGGTAAGAACTGTTTTTACACCTGTTTTAATCTTAGCGAGGGCAGAAAAGAACTGGTCCTGCCATATCGAAAAATATTTGGTGAGACATAAAACCATCACAATCTTAAGGACCATGTAGACTGACGTGATGGATTTGAATCTAGAAAAATTCCAAAAGAAAAATATAATAACAGTTAATCTCTCATCTGACAGTTCTCTGTTATGGGGATTTTGCTGATAAGCATGAATGAGAGCAAGAAAACAGAGAAATTGCTCCTCATATGATACACGAACTCCAGCACTTCTGGCATTGAATAAAGAAGCCAACAGGAAGATTAATGGTGGGTATAGCTCAGTGGTCGAACCTTTCTCTAGGACGGATAGCAATCTGGGTTCAATTGCCAGCAGTGAAAAAAATAAATAAATATAGATATAAGTAAGTAAATAAATAAAAGTTAAGTAAAAGTTCAACTGAAACTCATCTGCCAGCTCAATTGCAGAGATCAGAATGCTGAGCACAGTCGTCATGGTGTAGTTAGTGTGGACTGGGAAGCAGGTAGAAATCTCTTTAGTTGCAATTCAAAGTTCTGTTAACACACATTGATTGTTGCCTCTTTACCCTGGATCAAAATCTGTGAAAAGGGTGCCTTTCTTCTTATTCTTTCACACAAGTTTCTAGTTTATATTGTGAATAGAGAAGCCTCTGACCAAATTTTGAACAATTTCTCTCTCTCTCTCTCTCTCTCTCTCTCTCTCTCTCTATATATATATATATATATATATATATATACATATATATATATATGTATATATATATATATGTACATATATATATGTACATAACAATGATTTGTCAAATTGACTTTTAGTCATTTTTTTTCTTTAGAAATAAAGCTTAGGGAAAAAAATTTGGAAAACAAAAACATAAAGAAAAAACTACCATTACTTTTGCATATGTGTACAGCCATCTAGAATCAGTAATTTTCCTTTGCATTTTCTATCACTGGCCTAACTTTAAAAAACATATTTTTATTTATTTATTTGCTAGCAGTGGGAAATACAGAGAAGAGAGACAGAGAGAGAGAATGGGGCCTCCAGGGCCTCTAGCCAGAGCAAACAAACTCTAGATGCAGGGGTCACTTTGTGCATTGCCTTTACGTGGGTACTCGGGAATCGAACCTGAGTCATTAGGCTTTATGAGCAGGCAAGTTAACTACTTATCCACCTCTCTAGCCCTGTTCTGACTTTTTAAAAACTTACCATTTGGTTTTACACAGGTCAATAAAGTGAAAGCAAGCAACTAAAGGAAAAAAAAAATGGATCCACAGGAAGGAACAAAAGAATGTCATGCAGTTCCATTGATTATTCTTTTGTTCAAAACCCCTTCATATCAATAGACACCAAAAATTTAGAAACTGGACACAGTTGTTTACACATGTCTTGGGAGACAGACAGGAGGACTGTTCCAAATATGAGTTCACCTCAGCAACATTGTGAGTTCCAGGCCAAGCTGGGCTACAGTTGGGCTATAGAACGGTGCAATGGTTCAAAAGACAGGAGAAAATAGAAAATAGATCAAAAAATAAGTTGTAACAAGAACACATCGCAAAGGGAGTCAACATGTGAAATTAGTGGACATCCTTATAAGTTAGTAATGAGAAATGCTAAGAAATAAATAAACAAACAAACAATTGATCCCGTAGGCGTCAGAGTCAATTGTAAAACAAACTATGAAAGAAATCTATGCAAAGAAAACTCTTGACATTTCATTTGAATATGATGGTTTATCTTGACTGTCAACTTGACTAGGTGGAGAGAAGTCTGATATTAGGGAAGTGGACTTCTGGGCATGAGTGTGAGGGTTTTTATAGAAACAACTGTAAGACAGCAACTAAGAGAGAAATAGTCCAATATGAAAATGAGTGATACAGTCCCGTGAGCTGAAGTTTAGGATGGAACAATGGCAAAGGAGGGACACTTGAGCTCTTTTTCCTTTACTTATTTTATAAAACCTTTTTTTGAAGTTTTTTTTTTGTTTTATTTATTTGCAATCAGAGAAAGAGATGGAACTGAGAGAGAGAGAGAGAGAGAGAGAGAGAGAATGGGCATGCCAGGGCCTCTAGCCACTGCAAACAAACTCCAGATGCATGTGCCCCTTGAGCATCTGGCTTATGTGGGTCCTGGGGAATCGAACCTCGGTCCTTTGGCTTCTCAGGCAAACTCCTTAACTGCTAAGCCATCTCTCCAGCCCCTTTTTATTTTCTTTTCCTGTTGTGTGTAGTGTGTGTAGTGGCATGTGTGTGTCTTTTGGAGTGTATGTATTTATAGTGCATGGACATGAGCCTAAAGATATGAATGCCCCATGCACATACATGTAGCAGTCTGAGAAGAATGTTGTGCATCTTCCTCTATCGCCCGTCCAGGTTTCACATTGTTTTATTAAGACAGGGTCTCTTGTTGGGCGTGGTGGTGCATGCCTTTAATCCCAGCACTCGGGAGGCAGAAGTAGGTGGATGGCCATGATTTTGAGGTCACCCTGAAACTACATAGTGAATTCCAGGTCAGCCTGGGCTAGAGTGAGTACCTTGAAAAGCCACAAAAAAAAGAAGAAGGAGACAGGGTCTCATTGAACTTGGAGATGCTGTAGCATGTGTGTATGATTGTGGTATATAGTATGTTTGCATGTATGTGTCAGACAAGCTGAGCAGTAAGCCTTAGCCATTCTCTTATCTCTACCCTCTACTGGTCTGGAGTTACAGACATGTGTGATGACACCCACCGATTGTTTGGTTTTTGAGGTAGGGTCTTTCTGTAGCCCAGGCTGACCTGGAATTCATTATGTAGTCTTCTCAGGGTGGCCTTGAACTCACAAAAATCCTCCTACCTCTGCATCCAAGTGCTGGGATTAAAGGCATGCAGCACCATGCCTGGCTGACACCCACCTTTTAAGCAATTTGTTTTTTGGCATTTTCATACATACATATGTTATATTTTGATCATAGGTACCCCACATTATTCTTCCTTATGACCTTCATTCTTCCTGTACTCCTTCTCACCTTCTCAGCATTTGCCAGTGGCTACACTATAGGAGAGAACAACTTCCCTTTCTCTGGTAACTGTTAACTGTCATTAAGCATATTAGGGAAGGGAGTGGCCTCCCAAGACCCTCCCCAAGCCATCACAGAATGTTCACTGTTCCTATCTATTGTAGTAAGCACAGCTGCTGAGAATTCATAAGTCATGCCCGTCTTTTAATTTGCATCCCTGGCATCAATCTTCTCAGGCCCCCATGTTTATATGGCAAATGCTCTGATCCAAGCTCTTGAATTCCATACTTAAGTGAGTGAATTAATTGCAGTCAAAATTACCTCTGAATGTCAGACTCCAGCAACTTCAGACTTTCCACAAGAACTCACAACAACCATCCTCCAAAAGTCACAGACTTTTAGTCTCAGAAGGATCATAGCATTGGTTTTCCTTGTTCGGAAGCTTCCAGGTTCTTGCTACTAGGCTCTCAGGCTCTCCAGCCTGTATCTATTGACCTATCTAGTTGCCAATGATACAAATCCATCCAAGGAATCCCTGTTATACTGATTCATATGATGAGTTAATGTAAAATCATCATTATACTTCTTTTTACTGTCTTGGTTTTTCTTAACATGAAAATTACTAGCAAGTAATACAGACACAGTCTAAACTGAATGCAATTGTACCTTGGCAATTTACTACCTTTCTTCTTCATCCCTTCCCTTATAATCCCCCAAAATGAAACATGAATGTAATTATGAAGATGCTTATTTTTTTTTATTTATTTATTTTGAGAGCAACAGACAGAGAGAGAAAGAGGCAGAGAGAGAGAGAGAGAGAGAGAGAGAATGGGCGCGCCAGGGCCTCCAGCCACTGAAAACGAACTCCAGACGTGAGCACCCCCTTGTGCATCTGGCTAACGTGGGTCCTGGGGAATCGAGCCTCGAACCGGGGTCCTTGGGCGTCACAGGCAAGCGCTTAACCGCTAAGCCATCTCTCCAGCCCCGAAGATGCTTATTAAAGTGAAATGACATAAAGCCACTATTATAATAAGGCTAAACAACTGGTATTATAAAGAAATAAAACAAATATCTTGCCTATATTTAACTGCTATCATTAATTTAAACTTTTAAAGATATCACCTTCATTTTTTCATTAGGAAAATACAGAGATTTCTGAACACCATGAGACTTTGAATAGAGGCAGCAAAGACCTTGGAATCACAAGCATCTGATTTCAGCTGTTATTGATAATGTTAATCATTATTCTTGTTTGGGACAGAGTATCCACACATGATGGATAAAAATAGGCTTTTTCATGTTCTTTCTTAATTATAGTTGCTGAGTTTCAAAAGTGACATTGTTTTGTTTTGGTTCTTATGCATTTTAGGAGCACAAAGAAATACAGTGAATATCTATCTTGATTTTCTTTATGTTTCTTATATATACTTTGCAAAATTTCACTGCAGAAGGGTTTAGAAGTTAATTTATGAGTTCAATTCTCAGAATCCAAATAGAAATTCCAGGCATTGTGATGGCAATTTGTTCAACCCAGTGCTGGGGAGGCAGAAACAGGTAGATTCTCTGACTATTTCTGGTCAGCCAGTCTGTCCTACTTGGTGAATTCAGGCCAATGAGAGTCCCTGCCTCCAAGAAGGCAATGGTGCCTGAAGAATAATATGTTATCCTCTAGCCTCCACATACACACACACACACACACACACACACACACACACCCCAACATTGCATACACATGAATGTATATACACACCAAAATATACTATATGCCTTTTACTTTAGACAACATGATTTTTATTGAGGAGTTTCCTATACCATATATATTCAGGCAATAACTGACTCTATTTTCCACAGTATTATAAGTGGATTATGAGTTTAAAGATTATTTGTTTTGTTTTGTTTTTAGAAAATTATTCTTAGATTTTCAATTCTTATGATAAAAATGCAAACTGGATCTATTGGGGGACATTCCATTCAAACTACCATAGATACCAAATGGGCACATAAATTAAAATAATTTAAATAGGCTTAGTACTTTGTTACAAGCACTACAAAGCTTGTCTTGTGTTTTTATAAACCAGATTTCACTGTATTTTTCTATAAGTAGCTCACTGTATATTGGGACTGATTTATTAAATATCCCTTTTCTTCAATTGTGTAGGATATGAAAGCTAAAGTCAGCAATTCCACCAAAACAAAATAATCTCTAGGTATCCTAAACAGTCAGATGAAACATAAGCAAATCTGAAATAAAATTAATGAAGCACTTATAGATAGGCAGAATTCTACCTGGAAGGACCAAATAAAATCAAGGGAGGGAAATTTATAAGAAAGAATGATATTACATTTAGCAGTTTATTACGGATGTTATCATTTTGAAATAAAACTTTAGCAGAAATGCAGACTTTGGAGCACCAAAGTCAAAAAGAATTACTGTGGAATAGCACTAAGAAATAAGTATCAGTCCATCTGAAAATGGATGATACAGCAGTGAACCACAGTGTAACATAGCTCATCTTCACCATAAAACACGGTGACTTTTTATGCCCAATAAGAGGAATATGATATAGAGTCAATGACCAATTCAGTAAAATCAATTCTGTGTGGAGCCAACATAATAATTGGATCTGGGAATACAGATTATCCTACTCCTCTAAGTTTATCCAAAACAGAAAATTTTAGTTCCTGAGATTAACCAAAAAAAAAAAAAAAAACCTCCAAGTTTATAGGTAATTTTATTACATCCCCTTTATATGATTTTATTATTAATATTTTCAGTTGACCACTTGACAGCATATTCTTGGAGAGTATCTTTTCTGGTTAGAATATAAAAGGGGGGAATTCTATCTTGAAATAAGGCTAAATTCATATACTTTGACCATCAAATTCATGGATGATAAATATGAACATATTAAATGTTATATACTTGTGCTTATATTTCTCAGGATCAGATATAGCCTATGATGTAAAACAAGCGGACTACTAAATATCACTGGGTTAACACAGTAAGAAAGAATTTCTTTCCATCCCAGTATGGAAACTTTCCTAATGGTGGTTTTCTAACATCACACTGCTGGGGCCATAAGGAAATCATAGCTTTCATCCACACTGAGAACAGGAAGAGAAGACTGGGCAGGCATTCAGAATGACATGTCGATCTTGTCTGATATTGACTCGTGGTACTTTCACCCACATTTATCTTGCCAATCCCAGATTCCACATGATGAAGGTGAGGGTTAAATTAGCAGAGAACCTGAGAGGGAGAGACAATAAGAAGAACACCATGGTTACTCAGATAATGCATAGAGTAGATGTTTAAATTCCATTATAGGTCTTCACATCTATTTCTACATAGAGAAAATATTGGTGAAAAATGTATCATATTAGCATGGATTGGAGCCCATGAACAATTTACAGCTAATAAGACATATAGGAAATTTGCTTCTTATGTTTCCCCCCATAATTCCTCAGTTTTCCTCTGTAGAAACTGAGAGCAAAAAGCTTTAGGACATGAAGATGTCTTTCATCCTGATTCATGATTCCAAGGCAGTCTGTCTCCTCATCTATATCTCATGGTCCAAACCTATTCATACCTATCACAGCAAGTTTTGTGATGTTTTCCTTATAAACATAAAATTTCTTTTGTTTATTTATTTGAGAGCGACAAAGAGAGAAAGAGGCAGAGACAGAGAGATAGAGAGAGAGATAGAGAGACAATGGGCCCGCCAGGGCCGCCAGCCACTGCAAAGGAACTCCAGACACCTGCGCCCCCTTGTGCATCTACCTAATGTGGGTCCTGGGGAAACGAGCCTGGAACCCGGGTCCTTAGGCTTCACAGGCAAGCGCTTAACCACTAAGGCATCTCTCCAGCCCATAAATATAAAAATTTTAAATCAGTCTATGTTACATTCATTAGTGTATGTATATATATATATATTTTTTTTTTTTAAATATATATATATATAATGTTCCACATCTTATAATTCATTTTTGGTGTCATCTCATGAATGCAGAACAGCATACTTCATCATGTGAAGGTATTAATCTTATTTTCATGAGAAAAAGAAAGGGTGTAAAATCTTGTGATATTGTCTGAAATTAACAAATGAGGCAAGTGAGACACTTAGAACTTGGGTCTGGAGCTCCTGCCTCTATCTCTAAGGTTCCTTCTTGTGTTATAGGCCTGTGAGATTTTGCAATTCGGGGGAAGTCATATCGCTGACCTTCTGTAATAAAATGCAACAGCATTAGTCTTTGCTTTGATAGGGAGAGCAGCATCATGTCAGACACGATTTCAATGTGAAAACAGTGGCTATCCTGGCAAGCAGCGAGAACACGTCATCCCCTTTCACGGCGTCTGTTTCTCAAAGCTGAACTGCGTCAGCTTTTCTTCGACACTAGGTTGGGGAGTCCTGAGTGAAAATTTAGAATCAAAAACTTTATTGTTCTGTTGAGTGCTCATTTTGTTCATGTTTTGATTCATTTTAAAGGATGAAAAGAAAACCCTTCTAACGTACGTATAAACAAAACTTGCTTTTGTCACCAGCACCCAGTAGAAACCAAAGATGACCATTAAATTACCCCGAGTGCATGGCTACTTGCCAGTAATTATTCAATATGAGCTTTAACCAAGTTTATCTAGCGTATGAGGACTGTGTATACATGACTGAAGGAGAGACACGGTTAAAGTAATTATCTGGCATATTCCCACAGTATAGACAGTAAGTCTGGCTCATTTGGACTCAGAATAATGACCCAGTACATTCTTTTGGCCAAAAAGGAGGTATTTGGCAAATCACCTCAATGTGCCTCAACAGATGAACATTAAATCTACAAGATGCCAAAAGAGAAAGAAAATATGACTGCCCTCGTGTACTGGAAAGCCTGCAGACAGGACAGCCACGGGGCGCTGCGGCGAAGAAAGGACGCCAAGTCCAGCCCATTGCCTCTCTTTCCGTGACCCTTCCTGGGGCTTGTGGACCCAGATTCTAGAATCGCTTCATCTCCCTCTTGTGCTTCTTCATTAATATTTCCCACGAAGCTCCTGGCCTTTGCTTAGATGACTCTCCTCCGCCCATGGTATAAAATACAGGATTTTCCCCGAGTTCTAGCTCATCTAGTGAACAGTGTTCTGTATACACGGCAACCTCATTTTGAAACTTTGTTTAGATGGGCAATGAGGATCGAAAGAAAGGCATTCATTAACAATCCCAAGGCTTGTTTTCATTTTGTAAAATATTTTTTATTTATTTATTTGAGAGGGATAAAATGAGGCAAAGAGAGAGGGAGAGAGAGAGAGAGAGAGAGAGAGAGAGAGAGAGAGAGAGAGAACGGCCACTGCAAACAAACTCCAGACGCATGTGCCACCTCGTGCATCTGGCTTGTATGGGTCCCAGGGAATCAAACCTGGGTCCTTTGGCTTTGCAGGCATGCACCCTAAATTCTAAGCCATCTTTCCCTCCCCCAAGGCTTGTTTTCTTACTAACAAGCATAGAACAGATCTCAGTGCCTTCCTGAGGGAGTTAATGACTGTTTACAGTTGCTTTCTCCTTCACTCCCATTAACCTGTGGTGGTTTCTTAAATCAGTCAGACTTAATCTTCTTTCATACAGTGGTCTTCTAATAAATATGAATATCTTAACATTATTATTTTTAATTCCAATAGAAAAATAAATGATGGTGATTCTCTTGATGACTTAACAAACATAATCTTTCTATAAACCTCTGTTGGGGTCTTGAGAGATAGCTTAGCCATTAAGATACTTGCCTACAAAGCCAAATGACCCAGGTCACATTGCTTGACTCACTTTTCCTTATCTGTACTCACATCACAGATGGGCTAGGTTTTGAGCAGAGTCACTTCACATAAAGTATATTTAGGCGGTGCACGTCTTTAATTCCAGCACTTGGCAGGGGCAAAGGTAGGAGGAACACCATGACTTTGAGGCTACTCTGAGACTATATAGTGAAGTGCAGGTCAGGCTGGGCTAGTGTGAAGCCTTACATTAAAAAGGGGGGATACTTAGAAGCTTGAGTAATCTATGAAATTTTCTCAAATAAACTATGTACTACAAATATTCTGTATCCGTGGATGATAACAGAATTTTTCTAAGCTAATGGAAGACTAGATGTAAAAACCACAAAATTCAAAGTTCTACATAAAAAGGCATGTTTGAGTGTATGCTGTTTATACATATTAGTACTAACATGTTCAGTAAAATAAGATACAAGTTTGTCAGCAAAAGCCCATTGGGGATATAAGCATGCTATCTTCCACTGGGGTAAGGTGTAGAACACAGGCCATGATAACCAGCCACAACTTCACATTTTTTTTCTTCCAGAAACCAATGTTAGGTTTGGGATATAGAAATGCACTTGGAAAAACTCTAAATCTACCTTTCTAATTTCCATTCAGGATATATGCTGATCCTGACTTGATCTTACACACAGTATATTTGTAGCTGACTAGAACTCACTATGCCCCATCAATTCATGCAATTAAAATCATGATGAAGCTGAACATGGTGGCACACACCTTTATTCCCATCACTTGGGAGGCAGAGGCAGAGGCAGGGGAATCACTGTGGGTTCAAGGCCAGCCTGAGACTATAGAGTGATATCCAGGTAAGCCTGAGATAGAGTGATTCCTTGCATTGATAAAATCTAAAATGATAATGATCATGATGATGATGATGGATATAAAGCCTACATATTGAACTGTTAAAAAAAATATATTATGCAGAAGATACTTTGTGGAGTATCCCTGCCTTTTGACACACACATGAGGTAGATTGGAAGGGTGTTCTTCCAGAGGAGCCATGTCTAACATCATGTCCAATTCCTATACAGAATAAAGGGTGAGCACTCATTCCTTGCTTTCTTTGTCCCTACCACTTTAAGATCCCATCTTGGCCCTTTGGTAGTTCATACTGCTCATCTCCAAGGTTACCCCTTTGATATCTGTAAGGGATGTTTCCCAAAAAGAAGCCTTACCTGTGTAAGACATTTATAGCTGATCAGAATGTTAGTGACTATGTAGCTTTGGGAAGTTGCAGATCAGAGCCAAATATCTTAGTCTGTCTTAGTCCCTTAAATGGCCATTTATTGCCCACTTCTGTGTGTGACCAAACATCCTTCTGATTATTAGGTAACTCCTTTGGAATGAGCAAAACAACCTTATAGCTCCGTCAACCCCATGAGCTGAGCATGTCAGTCAAAAGAAAGCACTTGGGGCTGTTGAACCTTCCTTAGTTGTCAAGTATACTTTATTAAATTCTACAGGCTGTGTTTATTCATTTAACTTTTCAACAACTAGCAACCATAGATGGCTCCATGAACTGATCACCCTTCTCTCTTCCATACTTTCTACTAGTTCACTCCAATATTTAAAATCCTATCCTTTTGCTTAGACAATTCCTTCCCATAGATTTTCTGCTGAAGTCTCTTTCTCCACTATTGTAACCCAAAGAAAATGTGCTGGGTCCAATTAACCAAGGTCCAGTGGTATATTGCTGTGATAGTCTCTCACAGTGTTTCCAGAGAGCATCTCCTTTGCATTGCCTGTCTTGTGATATCTGCATCACTGACTGTATTTAGTCCTTTCTATTAAAATAACTATTGTTCCTGACTGGAAACCACATGAGAGGCTGTGCTGTTCCTCTTCAGCTGTGTCAATAGGAAGAGCACTCATCATTTTTCCTCTATTTTTCTATAAAAATACAGAGACCTCTTCCTCCCTCCGCCCCCCCAAAAAATCAAAATACATAAAAGTAATAAAAGACCATCATAAGCAATAAACTTTTAAAACATTCAGTTAGACATGAAGATTTTTTTATCATAATGGTGTTAATGCGAAGCTGGAAACTTATGAGTATGTTTCAAGGTTGCTTGTTCATGCCAGTAAACATGGACAATATAAAGTAATCATGACGTCTAGTTAGCTCGTCCTGTCTTTGCAGGGAACAGAATGCACAGATACTTCCTGAGTCAGCATGCCTCAGCTCTTGGGATGACTTGTCTATTTCTACTTTCCTCTTTGATGTCATGTTGAAATGACTATTTCCTTTAACTAAAGGACAACAGAATCCCTAAAGGAAATTTCGGCACTAGACCCACTCATGTAAATATCATGTCAGTGAGTTAACCATTCACAGAAGTGTTTAATTGTTTGGTTTGTGATAACTATAACTTCCAACCCTATTCTAAAGAAATGATGATTTAAAGCCAGGTATGGTGGTGAATGCCTTTAGTCTCAGCATTGGCATAGCAGAGGTAGGAGGATTGCCTTGAGTTTGAGGCCACCCTGAGACTACATTGTGACTTTCGGGTCAGCATGGGCTAGAGCAAGATCTTACCTAAAAAAAAAAAAAAAAAAAAAAAAAAGAATGAAATGATGAGCTATTATGGTTTAAGCAGAAGTTTCCCTGTTTAAAAAAAAAAAAGTTCTACTGTTATATAAGAACAGAATAGGCAAGTGCTGTCATAATTTTTGCAACAGTAGAGATTTATGCCAAGTGATATAAAGCAAAAAAAATCCAAAACACTAAAACATTACTATTTTTTTCTTCTAATGCAATTTAGACTTCTTAGCTAGACTGACTCCTTGCTGGGTAACTGATTTCTTAGAATCATCGTGCTGCAATTTAAATGCAACACCACTTTGCAATTAAGGAAGGAGAAAGAAAGAGGAATTGAAAGGGGGTGTATTTCTAACCTTGGTCATGAGTATCCTAGGAGTGTTTCTGTTTTAATAATTAATTAGCTTATCAGTTCAGAAATGTTAAAATGACTTTTGGAATCCCAGGCTCTACGGCAGTTGGCACCATGCGCATTTCCTGACTGGTTTCCTTAACTTTCCATTTAATATACTTTTTCCCCCTTGAAACTAAAATCATTTAATGAAATCTGACACTTCAAGGCCACCGGCTGATCTTCTGAGCAGAAAGTATGCAGAAGTGGCTGATTCCATTAAATTACTGCCCCTGTCCAGGTTGGGAAACATCAGTTTAATGCAGACAAAGTGCACGACACTGAGGAATGCTAAGAGACATAACTAATAATAAGAAAAAAAATAATGTGAAAATATCTGAAGGGAAAATAAGTTCAACATACTGAATGGTGAAGATCAGGAGGTAGGGGAAGAAAAATGCACACATAAATTTTTTTTCCCCACTTACTCTATTTCCTTTATGTTCCCTGGTTCAGTCAGGGCTGTTGGTAGAAGATTGATACATTTATTAATTCTCCATGCAGAAAGACAAACAGTAGACTTTGTCCATTGGGACTGAAACGTCTGGCCCCAGGTGTCCCTGCGGAATCTTCCAAAGTAGCCTAACAGTTTTTGACCACCACAGACCCATTTAAGGAATACAGTATCCATTTTCCGAAGTCTCATTTAGACTCATACATAAAGTAAAATCATCCTGTCATCGTGCACTGATTTTTCACTCTGTTTCTTTTCTTTTCTTTTTTAAATTTCTCTTGCTTAATTTAAAATGCAGGGCCAGGGGAAGCAAAAGCAAAAGCAAAAGCAAAAGCAAAAAATAACCCAAAAAAAACAAAAAAAAAACATTGAAGGGATGTTCAAGATAGTCTTTCTTTGTAGAATACTATTTTCTTTCTATTTGCAAGAATAGTAAAATAACCCATTTCTTTCTGCATAAGGTGATATGTGTGCCTTCTTCCTTAGAAACTAGGTATGCTGATATTCATGGTGAAATATTTTCACCTCTTGTCAATGTTTTTTAACTGAATATCTGAATGTGAGGATACAGAAAATGATTAAAATAGATTTTATTAGGGTTTATAGTGGCACTCTTTTAAAAGTAGTGTGAAAATTATGGTTCATCTTTCAACCCTTCCCCCCACCTGTTCTTTTTTTTTGTTTTTGTTTTTGTTTTTGTTTTTCAAGGTAGGGTCTCTCACTCTAGCCCAGGCTGACTTGGAATTCAATATGTAGTCTCAGGGTGACCTCAAACTCACTGTGATCCTCCTACCTCTGCCCCTGTGTGCTGGGATTAAAGGTGTGCACCAACATGCCCGGTTTTGTATTTCATTTTTTAAAAAAACTAAGCATTGGTTTTACATACCGAGTCTGTGTCCTAGTGCAGTTTTTTACCTGTCAGCATAACTTAGGGAACATAGCAGGTATTTATTGATCTTTTATGGGTTTCCTCAGATGATAAGTTGAATAACAAGCAGCAACTAGAGGTGAGAGAAAAGCCCAGTGAATCAGAAATTATTCAGATTTTAATTTTTCTTAAAATTCAATAAAGTTTCTTGAAACTGTCTGTTTCTGAAATTACGTCAGCACAAGATGAGACCTATTGAGCACGTGTTAAAGAGCACTGAGGTTTTGTGGAAGAAAGTATATTAGGAAATTATTAGTGATGAAGAAAATCACCTTTGAAATCAATACGAATTTGGAAAGTAAAAATGATTTTTTTGTTCTGGATAATGAATGGAGAAGGGGGGTGTGATGCTCCAATAATGTTTCCTATTGTGTCTGTGTATGTTATTATGTAGGAAAGCATTAGATATTATATATAGTTATTTTTTCAAAGGACAGACATAGATTTTAATTAGTTAATCTTTATATTTTTTTGAAATGGTTCCTGAAATAGAATATGAAACCAATTTCTTCAAGAGATTTAAGAAAATCAAAATTGGTTCTCTAGTGAACAGAAATTTTCATTTTGAGTAAAAATACTATAAAATTATCATTTTCTATGTAATTTTAATCTCTAATTTCTATTACATATTTTTATTGGGAATTATTTGTTGTAGGTATACTAAAATGTTTAGGGGATAGATAAAATGTCAAGTTTACATATAAGTATGCAAGCTTATTAGATGTAAAAGTTAACTACTTTATGAGCATGCATATGTAATTTGTATTGTTATATTTTTTAGATGTGAAATAGGTGTTCACTAAGACTGACAATATTCACTCTAAAATATGCCTTAGTGGAAGAGTTCTGTTATGTTTTGAGTCCTTAGACATTGAAAATGTCTTATTTAAAACATAAACAAACACATTTAAAAGTTTCAAATTTTTAAGCTCAGGCCATATGCTATGTAGCAAACTGTAAATATAAATCGTTTAATGGAATTTAATACAAATGCAGGTGTTTTAAAATGTATTGTAAGGGTTAAATTCTGTTGATACAAGACCTGCATAATATGGGGAGCAAAAAAAATTGATGACATCAAATTGAAAGAGGGACTAGTTGGGAAGAAAGGGTTCAGACGTGGATGGAGCTATTTCTTTTTAGTAACAACTAGAAAATGAGCATAAATAATTCTAAGCACATAGTACATAATATAGTTATGAGGTTGCTAGGGAGTCAAAGTCAGGTTCCCATGTTTGTACAACAAACATTTTCCCCACTAAACCATCTCCCCAGGCTCTAGTTTATGTATGTTTCTTATAGCATATGTTATATGAGCATATATGAAAGCACATATTTCATTTATGCAACTAAATTGTCCTTTGATTTCTTTTGCATCCCCTTTGGCACACTGTGTGTTAACCAAGAAATGTCAAATAGGTTAACTGGAGTAACTGCTCATCCAACAGTTTCAGTTGAAATTTTTTCTAAATGTGATGTGTTTATGAGTTGCATTAACTAAGTAACTTGTGCTATTATTTTTCCATCTCATATTGGATATCTCTGTTTGTCTTATAAAAATGTAAATAAAACTCCAAATAATTTGTTTGTGATCTCTGACTCCTACTCCAGAGAGTAATTTGATCTCATAAAATTTGATGCTAAACGGGTATTTCAACTACCTTGTTGCTACACCTCATTTACATAAGAATGCCCCATCCCCCACCTACTGAGGGGTTTCCAGATATAGTCAACAAGAGACCCTCCTTAGCTGTCATGAATAGCAATGACTATCTTAAAGTCTTTAGTAAAACAGAAGAAGCCAAAAATGAAGAGATTAAAATACAGGAAAAAAAAAAAAAAAGGAGACATTTGTTCAACCTTAGGTCTGTCAGCTATCAGCTCTAATACGACTACATATTGACATATAGACATATATTGTTTTATCTGGTCCCTGTGGAGTAATTAATAAATATGACAATGCTGTTTAATAAAAAGGTTTGTGAAAATAATGGGATACATTCAGGGTACATAGCATAGCATCTTACAAGTGGTGGGAGTTCAGTGTACTGTAGAGTTCAGGATGAGTTTGAGTGTGGTCTTATATCACTCTCCACCTTATATACTGACAATGGGTCTCTAATTTAATCCAAGAGCTCACAGGTTTAATTAGAACTACTGTCCAACTTCCCTTGGGAGTGCCTTGTCTCTACCTGCCCAGCACTGGGACGCTTGTGGGCTGTCATGCCCAGTGGTCATTTACATGTGTGCTGGGAGTCTGAACTCAGATCCTCATGCTTGTACAGTAAATCCTTTATTCTTCTCTTGAGACATCTCTCTGGACCTCGACTGAACATTTCCACTCAGCACTGGTTTTATCAAATTCTTGGGCATTCATTAGTGTTCTCTCTAACTTTGTCTCAAACTTGGGGCTCCTCACTCTGACTGTCAGCCATGCTTCTACTAATTGCAGCACCCGCCTCTTCTCTTCCTTACGCACAGCCCAACAATCTGCTTTTCAGTCTCAGAACTTGTGCATCCAAAACTACCATGATAGTGCAAGGCAGCACTCATTACACGTGCAGTGCACACAATATGCACAACGCTTAGATTTTAGTAACATATTTGTATATCAACAGACAGTCTTACCATACAACTCTAACCCATGTCATCATTTAAATTTGGGTCTTTGTAAATTCAGGATCATTTCAGGTAACAATGAATGTTTGTCAGGCTTTGGTGTATTCAAGGCACCACTCATATTTATGGATGTAATAGCATCATGAATCGTGATTCTTTTCCCTATATTGTCCCTCTTTTGTCTAATTTAATGCTGGAGGCGCCGTACTCCTTGGCCTTGGACATCGCATGATGCTCCTCTCTCTCTCAATCTCTCTCTCTCTCTGTGTGTGTGTGTGTGTATGTGAGTGTGTGTGAGTGTGTGTGTTTGTGTGGATGTACATCGAAGATGTTAATGCGCAGGTGATGCACTGATGATCCGAAGATGCAAGAGAGTGTATTGGTGATTATTATGGCCCGTGTTCATTACCATTTCTCTCACCTATTAAGTTCATTATTCTACTGCCATACATGGTGTAGACACCAGTAATTTGAAAATCCTTCTCTTCCTTTGTCCACACAGTATTATTTCTAGTTTGTTTGCTTTTCTTTATTATATAAATATTTATTTATTTATTTGAAAGAGAGAAACACAAGAGAGAGTGAGAGAGAAAGGGAGAGAGTGAGTGAGTGTGGTCACACCAGGAATTTCTGTGACTGCAAATGAATTCCATACACATACATCACTTTGTGTATCTGGATTTATGTGGATAGGAACATCAAGCCCAGGCTGTCAGGCTTTGCAGACAGTGCCTTTAACCACTAAGCCATCTCTCCAGCCCCAGTTTGTTTGTTTTTTCTATAGACCATTTCCTCTGACAAGACCAGAGAGCTTCTTCCTTGGGTTTCTCTGACTTTTCCTCTCACATTCTGCAATACTATGTGTTACAAATCACCTTTCTAAAATAAATAAATAAATAAATAAATAAATAAATAAATAAGCCTTCATACTATTGTAAACCCTTTCCTCTAGAGTCCCTCTTCCTAGAGTATTTCTCCACATCAAGGATCATGCTGTCATATGCTCGGTTTTCCTGTCTAGTGTCGGTATTAGGGTACTCTAGAGGAACAGAACCAATAGAACAGCTTTGAATTGTCAAGAGGATTTATTGGATTAGCTTACAGGATATGAGCTAGGCAGTCCAATCAAAGCTCTCCGTAAGCTTGAAAATCTAGGAACGTGGTTTCTGCTCAGCCCACATTGTTAGATGCCTTGGCAGTTCCAATCTAACTCTGAAGTCCTAGAGGATTCATAGAGAGCCACTGGTCTTCAGTCCACATTAGAAGGCTGACAAAACCCAGTTAAAGTGTCCATGAAGGACAGCTGAAATAGGGTAGATGCCTGTAGTAATGAGAAGCAAGGGCAGCCAGGTAAAAGGTCTGCTCCGGCAAGCACATAGACACTGAGGGAAAAGGACTGTGTTCTTTTGGAGCTTCATTATATAGAGTCTTCCTGCAGAATGGTTGCCCACTCTGGTGGAAGGACTTCCTTTCTCAAATGCTTCCTGGAAACACCCTTCAATACCAGCTCAAAAGGCGTGTTACTTACTTCATTCCTAATCTGATCAAATTGACAACAGAATTTAGCCATCACACCTCCTCAGGGAAATGTGGGCTTCTCAAGGCAAGATTTTCTTTTTTTAATTTTTTTTAATCACTGTTATATAGAAATGTGCTTCAGTGCCCAGATGTGTACCCAACACCAGGGTAACTCAGTAAATCTCTGTGAGCAATGATAAACCATCATCAACTCTATCTTTAGAACATTATACATTCAAATGTGGGAATTTAGTCTTGTCCCTCTAACATAAGTTGAAATTGAGTTCTGATCATAAGAATCAAAAGCACTGAAGTTGATTTCTCTGAAGAATTGTGTTTTATTTTCTCATGGGTTAAAATCTGCATTTTAAAAGAATACAAAAATCCTCAAGGTTAGTTCCTCTGAAATTGGCAATGAGTATAAGGAAATATAAAGTGTAATGTCACTGTACTAGTATCTAAACAATAAGAAAAGATCAATAGAGACACATGGCATGGACATCTCCATCTTGAAAACCCAGCAGAGGAATTAAAAGGGGATTTTAAGTATTTGAAAATCACAGCTATTTTAATTTGCAGCGCTAAGAAGCCGAAGTGAAGGAGGACACCACTCCCTCCCTCCCTGTGCACCGCTCCAACATGCTAATGTAAGTTTCCGTGTTTTAGAACTTGGCAGAGAAATTCCTGTAAAAATAAAAGTGATCCGCTCCCAGTTCTCCGTAGCTGGAGCCTCTATAAGTTATGTTCCTGTCTCTCAGCCAGGTCAGGGTGGCAGTGAAAATATTTGGAGCTAGTCCTGGCACACAAAATTTGACATTTAGGTAAAATTCACTGAGAAAAGAGTCATTTTACCTTAACCTGAATGTGAAGGCTCATTATATTAGAGACATAAGCATTCATTTTGCCACCCTGTGTTTTGGTCTTCAAGCCAAATGTAGATGTGACTGTGTTCCTAGACTCAGGAAAGACATAATGGGCTATAGTCATCGTGCTTGAATAATAATGGTCATCTTTTGCCAAATTCTGGAATTTGAATATGTGTGTGTGTGTATATATATATATATATATATATATATATATATATATATGTGTGCTTGCATGTATTATATATATGCATTTACATTCATATGTATGTGTCTATTACACACACACACACACACACACACACATATATATATATATATGGCTTAGTACCTTTTAGTATTCTTCTCAAGGACACTCATTATATTTTAAAACTCATAGGTGTGAAAATTCCTGCAGATATACATGTTCAGGATTCTAAACTGGGGACATCTGTCTCTGTTTATTTCCCTTCCTTGCTTCCTTCCTTTTTTCTTTCCTTTCTTTCTCTCTGCTTGCTTGTTTATTTCTTTCCTCTTTCCTTCCTTCCTTTCTTTCTCTCTCTCATTCATTCATTTTGCCTGATAGGATTTTACTCTGTATTTTAGGTCAACCTAGAACTACTTGTGTAGAGGTAACTGACCTTGAACTCATGGCAATCTTCATGCCTCAGTTTCCCAATAGCAAATCTACAAAAACTACAGGTGTGAGTCACCATGGACAGATTCTGCCTCTTCTAATCTTGTGTTCATTTTTTTGTAAAATTTTAAGGGAATTAACTTCCCATTGCCTCATTTATTTTCATACCTATAAAATGATTACTGATAACATATTTTAATATTTTATTGACAATCTCCATACATACATACATACATACACACACGCATATATATATATATATATTCCACCCACCACTCTCCATTTTCCTCCTTCCACAACCCTTTATTTTCCCCACCCACATATTAATTTCCCCTCTTAAATCCCCCCTCCACTAAATCCCCTCATTTTTTCCAACTAGTTCATCTTCTATATTGATTTTTTTAACTCTTGTTATGCAGGTTCACTGTGAGGTCATGAATACCACCACCACTTTGTGTTAGGAAAGACAATGCTTCAAAGCACTTCTCCCCTTCTTTTGTCTTTTACATTTTCCCTGCCATGTCTTCCAGAATGGTGTGTGAGCCTTGGAGGGCTGGACAAAGTTGTCACACCTAGAGCTGAACATTCCACTGTCACCTCTTCTCAGCACTTTGGTGAATTCTGAGTCATTGCCATCTGAAAAAAAGAAGCTTCTCTAACGAAAAGTGAGAGTAAAAGTAATATATGAGCATTAACATAAGTATTTAGAGAGGAGTCTGGTGACCATAATAGATCCATTTATCCAGATAGCACTACTAGTTTCACCCCTAGGACTTATAACCTCCCAATCCAAGAGGCTTTTGATTAGGTTTTCAGTACCAGGCATGAATTCCTTACTTTGGACTGGGCCTTGCATCCAGTCAGAGAGCAGTTGGTTTCCCATAAAACATGTGCCACTATTGCAACAGTTGGTATATTTGGATGGCTGACCAGCCATAAATCTTGCAAGGTCCACTGCTGACAAAGACTGTTGAAGTGATGCCATGTTTTAACATCAACATTATATTTTAGTTCTTAATCTTTTTTTTTTCCAGAAACCTTCTTCTAGGTCTGTATTTATTTTCATAACTGCCATTTCAGTTCATTATGAAGTTTTATGAAACAATGAATAAAACCTTTAAAGTGATTTTATTGGTTTTCTTCTAAATGGAAATGTATTTACAGTTTCAGGTAGGAGGTCACTCAAAATTGGACAATGATATGATGTAAGAAATCATTTTGTAGCTTGTGCAAATTGTTTTATTTGAAAAAAAGAAGAAAGAAAATAGACATGTTCACCCTTACTTCCTTTTGAAAAACTACTAGTCTTATAACCTGGCAGAATCTACAGAGAGCAACATAAGAGAACTTCAAAAAATTAAGCTGCCTCTTTTTTTTAATATTTTATTTTATTTTATTTATTCATTTCACAGAGAAAAAGGGAGAGAGAGAGAGAGAGAGAGAGAGAGAGAGAGAGAAAATGGGCACTCCAGGGCCTCCAGCCACTGCAAAAGAACTCCAGACGCATGTGCCCCTTTGTGCATCTGGCTAATGTGGGACCTGGTGAATCAAACCTGGGTCCTT
The DNA here is from genome assembly GCA_036346955.1 of Dipus sagitta. NCBI lineage: Eukaryota > Metazoa > Chordata > Mammalia > Rodentia > Dipodidae > Dipus > Dipus sagitta. The sequence goes on from CM070778.1 coordinate 25,482,123, forward strand.
TGGCTTTGCAGGCAAATGCCTTAACCACTAAGCAATCTCTCCAACCCTTAAGATGCCTCTTGATGTCACAAAGATCCTATTTCTTGATTGGGAGGAACCTAAAGTAACCTGGAACACCACTAATTATATACTTGGCCCCTTATTAACAGCTGTATGCCCAACTCTTCAAATGTTCATATATAGGTCCATATTTGAAAGCCTCAATTGGGTGTCAGGGGCAGAAAGCTTCAAGGCTATATGAAAATGAGGAAATGGAAATATCCAAAAAAAAAACCCTTCAAGTTGAGAATTTAATATGCAATAACACAAAACATACGAAATATAACCTTAATTCAAATGCTAGAACTTGGGCTGGAGAGATTTCTCAGTGGATAAAACCCTTGCAAGCAAATGCTAGAACCTGATGCAGTAGGGTGACTCCATGAGCACCAACACATTTGTAGTGTTTATGTGCTGAAAAGTCTCTGTGAGACCTAGCTGTGGCAGTGCGCACCTGAAACATCATCATCTGAAGCTGAGGCAAGATTAATTTGAGGTCTGCTTGGTCTACACAGTGAGATTCTATTTCAACTACACCTTCATAAGGTGATATATATGATATATATGCATATATATATATATATATATATATATATATATAAAGTTCTATGTGTGTATATATAGAATAAGTGTGATGTGATGTGTGTGGGTAATTATGTACATGTGTGCATGGGTGCATGGGCCCTCTGTGTATACATGCAGAGACTGGAAGAAAGGAACATCATACGTCCTCTTTTCACTCCTCAGCCTGTTTCCTTGAGACAGTCTGTCACCCAGTCCAGTGGCCTCTGTGAATGCTGGGAGATTGAACACAGGCAGTCTCAAGGCCTCTCAGGTCCTCATGCTTGCACAGCAAGCACTCTTGACCACTGAGCCCTCTTCCCAGCCCCTCAAGGTTATACTGTGAAATGCATATGGAATGAGACAACTATTCAAATGATGCTAGCTGTGCATAAACAGCTAGGTGGAATATATTCTCTTGGATTAGATATAAATCTAATTCTTTCACCCCCCTCATTTTTTCAGGTCCAATCACCATTATAAAGTGCAGGTCAAGAAACACATGGAGGTGAGAGCTTGGAGTCACTCTTTTGAGATGGAATAGGACAAATGCACACCAAACAAATGTCAGCTGGGGCTCCACGGTGTTTTTTTTTCTGATCAGATGGTAGAATAAAAAAAGGGGGACTGGAGAGATGGCTTAGCAGTTAAAGCACTTGCCTATGAAATCTAAGGACCTAGGTTCAATTCTCCAGTACCCACATAAGCCAGATGCACAAGGAGTTTGTTTGCAGTGGCTGGAGGTTCTGGCATACCCATTCTCATTCTTTTCAGATCTGCCTCTGTCTTCCTCTGACTCTCAAAAGAAAAATCAACAAATAAGTAAATAAAATATCTAAAAAGAAGAAGAAGAAGGAGGAGGAGGAGGAGGAGGAGGAGGAGGAGGAGGAAAGAAAGGCTAATTCAGAAACAGGGAGTACCATAGCAAATGCAGCTTGAGGTTTCTGATGTACAGAATAAACAAATCTGAAGGGCGAATGCCTCACCCAGCAGATCTCCTAAGCATACTGCTCAGAAATTGGTATTCAGATGAAGATTCATCACTTGGAAAGAGGAAAAGAGGTCCACATTGTGGAATGTTTCTTGGAAACTACCTCCAAAGAGAAACAGGTAGGAAATGATGGGCAGAAACAGAGGAGAGATGGCACCTCTTACCACTGCTCTGATTTCTATATATCTTCTGAATGACTATTTTGGTCTGGAATTTGTGGAAGTGGATGTAGGGCAGATATCTGAGATTCCATTCCAGACATATCATTGTCCATGACTTTATAGCATCTGAATCTCAGAAATGCAATGCTTTCTTTGGGAGACAACAAAGGTTTGGGGTCTACAAATATTAGATTTTTCACTGCTCATACAGCATAACCATTTCAGTCCTCCTGATCCTGAAATAAGGCATTTATATGAATTATTACTACCAATGCTGTCTGTATAGCTTCCAGTCTGTATGCTTTCCAGTCAGGAGCTAGTTGAAAATGTGTCTTCATTGAATACATGCTTCCACCATCCTTACTTATGCCTTATGAAGACTAGATATACTATATATACCAGAGAAGTAGAATGAATCCCTCAAGAAATGCCAAGTCATAAGGTCAGTGTCCCAATTATATATTTTTAATTGTCTAAGTCATTGAGACTAAAATGAATTTAAATAGCTAAGAAATGCACCCTGGATTTGTTGTTTTGGTTTTGTATTTTGTCTGAATTACTTAAATTGTAACTCCAATGGTCATCTATTAAATTATCTAAAAAGCTAAATTTTCTTTAATCACTGCAAAACTTACCTGAGAAAACCGGTAGAGGTTATTCCACAAAATGAAATAGTACCAGAGATACAATTAAGTTGCACATTTCTATCTTAAAATTTATAGGAACAATTGTGTCATGTATGGAAATATTGGGGAGCTGTGTTACTGACCTAAAACTTGTCACTGACAGGAGCCTTTGGACTAGAACATACACTCTGAAATTTTATTCACTTGCACTCACCGGAAACATGAGTTCATCACTGTAGTCACCATAAAGCTTTATGCTCCAAGTAGATCTCCTCTACATAGGTTGATCACATGATAAGAAGCCCCAGAGTCAAAGTTAAAACTGTATCCTACAGCCTTTTATCTTTTACAATTGTCAATACATAATTTGTTTAACCAAGTTATACACCTCTTCATTTCACTGCCTGACTAGATTTTCTTTTCCTAGTCTTCTTGGCATCTGGTTCTCAGTGTTTCTCAATATTGAAATGTGATTCAGTTAGATTCTCCCTATACTGCTGCGTCTTTGCTTGGCTTTGCACATCCCATTAATGACATTTATTAAAATGTCTCCAGAGTCACAAACATGTTTTATTAAAAAAGTATATCTCTTGCACTGGGGAGATGGCTTAGCAGTGAAGGAGCTTGCCTGCAAAGCCAAAGGACCGAGTTTTGATTCCCTAGGACCCACATAAGCCAGATACACAAGGTGGAAAATGCATCAAAGGACCTAGGTTTGATTCCCCAGGACCCACATAAGCCAGATGCACAAGGTGGCACATAAACCTGGAGTTCTTTTGCAGTGGCTGGAGGCCCTGGCATGCCCATTCTCTATCTGTCTCTCTCAGTCTCTCTCTCTGCTTCTCCCTCTCTCAAATAAATAAATGAAAATTTAATAAAAATATTTCAGTATAAACTGATGTCAAATTGGGATTTACCAAAACTTATGCATAGAAGATGTTATAAATGAGTTATTAGTGGGTGAATCCCAGAACAAGAGAATACAGTATGCAGGGAGAGAGAGAGAGAGGGAGAGAGAGAGAGAGAGAGAAGAGAGAATAGGCATGCAAGGGGCCTCCAGCCCCTGCAAATGAACTGCAGATGTGTGCACCCTGTTGTGCATCTGGCTTACATGGGTACTGAGGAATCAAACCTGGATCCTTTGGCTTTGCAATCAACTGTCTTAATGCCTAAGCCATCTCTCTAGCCCTTTAAATTCCTTTTACCCTAAGTGACTGGTATGGAAAGTGAGGTTGTGTCCAACTGTCAAATTACAAAACCACAGGTGGTAAGTATGAATGTATGGCTTTTCTATTCAAGATGATTTTGGGGGGTACCATGAAAATACTCTGTAGATTGATGATATAGATATAGATATTGATATGATACATATATATAATATCCACCAGTATTCAAGTAGGAAATTTTTAAAGAAAAGTGGGTGATGTATTCCAGCCTCTCACCATTCCATGGGAAGTTTGCTTTGCTGGATGTGCCCACACTTTATGAGCTATTCTTAGGGCCATCCCTCAATACCTGCCTCTGGCCTCTTCTGTCTGGAGAATTGAAAGGGGTGGCCATTATCCCAGATATTTGGAAGAGCTTGCATTGCATTTTTGTTTGTTTTGCATGTGTCTGTATGTGTGCTGCACATGTATATGTACATGCCTGTTTGCATACCTGTGAGAACACATGTGTGCAGGCATTCATGGCTGTGGCTGTGTGTATGCTTCCATGCTAAGGCCAGAGATGGATGTTGGGTGTCCACCCCAATGACTCTCCTCCTCTATTGAATCAGCATCTCTCACTAAACTTAGAGCTCACTGGTTGAGCTAGATTCTTTCATCAAAAAGCCCTTGTGAACTATCTGTCTCTACCTCTCCCAGCACTGAGATTATAGGTATGCAACACCATACCCAGAATTTTTATATAAAACTAAACTTAGGTCCACATGTTTGTGTGGAAAGTACTTCATCAACCCCATTCTTTAAATCCTAATGGCTAGACAGTTTGGAATAGAAGCCTTACATAACTCCTTAGTGATATGATTCATTCCAGGCTATGAGTTGGAGGCCCATTCAGATCGCTCAGGATACCAAAAAGGCTATTTCCCCTCAATAACACCCAAAGTTGTCCACTGTCAAACAGACCACCTTCTTTTGTCCTCTCACCAGTATGGTACAGATCCAAAAATCATCTCACCAGTAAGGGTTGCTTGCTCTTTATCTGCACAACCAAACCAAATTAAGTCTTCCTTTTATACTCTATGAGCAATTAGAGAGGTTTCCCACTGGTTTCCATATGTCTTATGAGTTCTTGTACAGTTTAGTTCTGTAAAGTTGAAGTTTCTGTAGAAGGCAAACTGGAGATAAACTGTTCATAAGCATAAAGAAGATTGGTTCTTCTTTCAAATCCTGATTCCTGGTGTATAAGACAGAGTATGAAACACAGCTGTAACAATAGCTACCCAGAATTTCTACTTGCCAGTTTAACACATAAGTTCCCTTGTACTGACTAGCTAGTGCTGAATAAAACACTGGAGCAGAGAGTTATTATTTCCCTATGTTCTCAATGTATATATTCAATACATTAAGTTTGATCTGTTTTAAAATGGTCTATGTAGTAGGTTTGATTTTCAAAGACATGAGGTATGACTTTTTATTTCTAGCCTAGTTCCTTTCTTGTATAATGCATTTTTAATTTTACAAGTTGTACTGGGAGTGGGCATCTGCAGTAGAGTATGTACTTAGCATGCATGAAGATTAATCTGCAGCACTCAATAAAGAAAAAAAAAAAAAACATAAAGAAAAGAAACGTGCTTCTACATATGCTATATTTATTCCAAGTCACTCTAAGAATCAAAGCAAGAAAGTATTGTCTCCACTTTGCATGTGAGAAAATTCGAATGCTAAGGTGCCAGGCCAGGAAGCACGAGCTAGGTCTTTAGAAGTGACCAAAGCCCTGCGGAGCCTTCACGTGGAGTCTGGTGGAAGGCGCAGGCCCGGCACCCCTGCCTACTGAACTGGAAACAAGATAAAGACAAATGGCTGTAATTTCCAAATGTTCTAAAAAGAAACATGAGTGAAGAAAAGAATTCCAGCAAATAGGAGTGGATGGCAAAGAAACCCAGAACTGGTCTCAGAAACAGAAAAAAAAAAAAGAAAGAAAGAAAAGAAAGGAAATTGTGCAGCTCCGACAAGGCTGACTCCAGCCTGCACTTCGGATTTGCCATTGTTTAATTTTTTTAGTCAAAGCCATTCATCTTCCATGGGGATCAAATAAGCTGGGTGGTAAAACAACAGATGGGAGCAAGGGAACAACGTGCTGAGGGAAAGGGGGGATGCATTTGGGAATCTCGGCTTGTGAGCTTTGCGGATCTACCTTACCACCAGGCTCCAGGGAAAATATTGTTTTTACATATGAAGTGAAAAGGAGAAACGCGGGCTTCCCCTCAGCAGCACAGGGCACGGGGGATTCCACATGAGAGAAAACCAATCCCTCTTTTCCCAAAGACACAGATCAGTTTCAAAGCCAAATAGTTTTTCTTCTCTTCCCAAGATAACAGATCATGTGAATGGTGGGAATTATCGGTTATCTCCTTTCAGATGCATATATTCACAGATACTTCTGAAACAGCAGGTTAAAAGGGGAGTGAGAGGTGATAAACACACAAAATGCACATTGCTTTGCCCCCAGCCCCTCCACCCACACCTGCTTCTGTGTTTTATGAAAACACTAGGACACTCTACAAGGTAACTCTTGCAGGTTTCCATGAAGACTAACCACTGGCGGTTAACACTTCAATATTCTTCCACACCAGAAATAGGGCAGATCTTTCAAGTGAGGTATATTACTACCATTCTGTTATCTATATCTTCTCCTTTCAGTAACATTATTTTAAAAGTTGCTCTTTGGGGGAGGGAGATAGAGTCATATTAACTAAAGTCGCTTCCCTTATGTCCTTAGGTCAATAATTTAATTTCCGGGCTAAGTTCAGACATTCAGACAGAATTTAAAGGAGTAGTGGGAAGAGATAAAAAAATAGGGAATCTGATTTATTTTTACATGCAGTAGACTAAGTTGTGTAAAAAAAAAAGAACAAATTGCTATTCAAATTTGAAGAGACTAAGATATTATAAACAATGAAACATAACATTGTCTCACTATTGTGATGGTGCCCATCCTTCAGATATCATAGGAACACATAATGAAATATTCGTCGTGCATAATTTAGATATCTGCAGATCTCCAGGAAACTCTTGAAAAAAATGACAGTAAACAAGATGTTGATCAATGTCTACTTTAAAATGGCAAAGGCATTTGCATAGAGACTAATTTTTAATTAGTATATAAAATATGAATTTATGACAGAATATATGGTATAACCATTGACTTTACTATGTAATAGTGGGCATTCTGGTCATAAATAAGTGGGAAATTTTAAAAGACCAAATTCAGGCAGCATGCTATGTTATTAGAGTTGACACATATTTAAAATATTCACATGTACCAAGCAAGAGTGGTGTCCCATCATTCTCTACCTTGATGTTGTATACCCCAATCTTAATACCTGGAATGAGTGAAACTCTTGTTTAGGGTTTAACACATGTGATAAAAATCCTCCTAGACACTACTTGTTTAACATTTATCGCTCATACTAATCCCAGGACTGCCATTGACGTCACCAGAAATCTTTGATATGAAATAAAAATATATATCAAAGAAGAAGTATAAAAGGACTCTGTATTCCATGTTTATAGTAGGGTATAGATGTATGCACAGGGTTCTTTGTAAATTGGTCTACTTAAATAAAATGTGTGCTTACATTTGTACAAATATAGTTTACTTACAAGATGAATTAAGTATGATTAAGAAAAAAAATTCTTGTAGTAGCTTGTAAGTACCTCTAAGTTTCCTTTTTTTTTTTTTCAGAGTATCATCTCTGACCATGTGTGTGTGTATGTGTGTATGTGTATTTGAGATGCCATAGCATAGCTCAGTTATTGACGTTTTATTCTGAGAGAACATATTTCATGATGGAAATTATACTAAATTTTAGTTGATTTCTATTTACTGGGATCAGAGAGGACCGTAACATCTAGAGATCACAGCTTCATCATTGCTAAGTTAAGGAATAATGTGAAGATAAATGCAGAATGTTGTCATTTGCTGTAAGAGATTGACCCCAGCATCCCATACCACTATCTGTCACTGAGCTACAACACAAGCCTAAATGCAGAATTTGAAGGAGATAGGAACTTGCCAGTACTAAAGATAAAGAGAAAAACCTGAATTAATTGTGAATGCTTTAGGGACATTGAATAATGGAAAATGGGTTCAAATGTTTTAATGATTGCTTGGGATTTTTCCACTCTCATAAGAAACCTGTGGTTTCATTTCCATATCCAATTCTAATAGCAAGTTAAACCTCCTTTACTTGCTGTGTGAATTTTAATTTAGTGAACATCTCTCATTCCAGTATTCAGTACAGAAAGACATGTTATTATGTAACTCAGAGGGTCATTGTGACATTCCCAAGTCAGTGTGCTAGGATAGAGTATGTGTGCACTGGGTAAGTGTGTTCAGTCACAGATCTGGGCCTGGGTATAAAGTGCACTTCCATATCTCTCTGACAAAAGAAAAAAAAAATCTGAACATGTTAATGCACCCTCTGGCGACATATGCTAAGTATCATTTTGTCTTCATAATCTCAATGTTTCCAGGAAAACTCATTTTTCTTTAGCTAAAATACCCAGATAATTGTCTCCATTTCCCATTAGTAAAATATACTTGGATTAAGCAAAAGCCTGCGTCTATAAACTATAGCAAAGCTAACAAGAAATGTTGGTAGCTAACCTGTTTCACATGTGGCAACCACAATTACATTTCATACAGGAGTTTGTTTGCTTTCTTTGCCTGCCCCAAATGGATTCCACGGTAGCTGGGAACCTGTAAAATTATTGCCAGTTATAACCAGAGGAAAAAATATATTGAGTTTAACTTCATTACAGCTACAGCACTTGTATCAACAGGACTTGGCATAAAATGGGAAAGTTGCCGAAATCCATCAAGTGACGTGATGTTTAGAATAGGTGGTGGCGACTAGTGATCCTCCTGATTTCAGATCTTCTATTCATCCTGCCTCTGTGGTCTTCTGGCTCAGTGGGTTGTCAGGCTAGAGACAGAAAGCCAAGCTGGCATGGGCCATGAGCAACATAAATGTGACACACCTAGTTTGGTGGATGCCAACCTCAGAAAGTCAGGGAAGGCAGGAAGAAACAGAAAGCGAAGTGAGTTCTAAGCAGGCTGACAAGAGCCATGTCAAATCAGTTAATGAAGAAATGCTACTGACAAAAAGTAAGCACTGCTCCTAGGTCGAATTATTTAGCTCACACATAGCTTTATTACTTCAGCATTTATTGAGTACTTGCTACAGGGGAAGCTCTCAGCTCCTGTGAACATAGACCAAAGTAGAGTCCCTCACTTTCAGTATACTTGATATTTTGTGTAAAGTGACAGTTTTGGGGGGAAGAGATTGTAACCATGCTGGCAAGAGCAGAGGTGTTTTAAAGAGAGCCACTCCTGCCCTTGCTTAGGGTATCAGACTACTGACACAATGAATCCCGAGAAACTGGGCATTTCCCAGTAATTTCATGCTGAGAGAAACAAAAGCTTGAAGTGTGTTTCTATTCTGAGTAGAAACTTGAATTCCCAAACAAAAAGTTTATTCTATTGTGCAAACTTACTGGAGCATCTTTCAGGAGAGGCAGGAACTGAGGTAATTATTGATCAGTAGAAGGTACCTTAAGCAGGACTGCTTAATTGTACCCACATCTTAAGCTCTGTTTAAATATAACCCTCATGTTTGTATCTTGAAGATGGACTTGGGCTCACTGGACTCCTTATTTGCGTCTTTTCCTAAGGAGGCCATGTTGAATCAGTCCTCTCCTTTTCACTATCTTTTCTTTTATCTTTAACTGGCATATTGACGATGGCTGCCCATGTCTAAACTCTTATGGACACCAAAGCCCAGACTTGTACCCCACAGCTCCAATAACAAGACAGGGTGTGTGTGTGCGTCATCGCTGTGCATTATACAATGTACGGCATCTTCACTGGCCAAAACTTACTACTTGACAACAATACCTTTGCTCCCCAGCTGTGCAAACCAAAAACGCCCTCAGACAAATGTCAGCTTATTGGAATCCACTGGAAAAGAGGGTTAGAAAGACTCCAGCTCCCGCTGGGTACCCGAGTTTTGGACAGCCTAGAAGACCTATGGGTCTATGATCCTCTGTTCTGATTCTGCATGAAATTTGGGGCCTGCATTATTATACCTTTAAGGGCTTCCTCACAAAAACAGGATTTTTTTTTAATTCTGGGATCCTCAATAGTTACTCTTTTTTTTAAAAAAAATATGGACCGCTTAACGAATTTGCGTGTCATCCTTGCACAGGGGCCATGCTAATCTTCCCTGTATCGTTCCAATTTTAGTATATGTGCTGCCGAAGCGAGCACTCAACAGTTACTCTTAAAAATCCCCCAAGTAAGCATGTGTAACATTTAGAAGTGTTCCTGATTGTGTGTGTTTTAGCACACGTGCATTCACATGCATGTGGATGTGCATGCGTATCCATGTAAATACAGAAACCTGAGCTCAGGTGCTTAGGCTTGTATGGCAAGCACCTTTCCCACTGAAACATATCCCTAGCTCTGGGTTCTCCTTTAAGTAAGCTAACCTTGCACTGGGGAAAATTTTGAACTCCAGGCTTTCAGTGTATTGTTTAACCAGTCAGAAGAAAGTAACACACTGGAAATAATTAAAGAACATTTAATGTTGAACTTTTGGATATTGACTTTGCATGAAAGAAGGCTTCCAGGAAGGTGAGAAATTATGTGAGTGATTAGAAATGAAACGTTCAGGAAACAAATCTGATTCAAGAAGGCTACTATGATCCTACTTACTGGGATAAGGAGGGGTGACCGAACAGTCAGAGAACCATGAGAAGTCACCTCAGAAATAGAAGCTCTGTGAATCCCAAGAAATTCAGCAACACAGGTTAACCAAAACACCTCCCCAACATTTAGTTCTCTTGATCTTGACATAGAAAGTCCCCAAAGGAAACACATAATTCAGGACATTGACTTTTTGAATTGAAGCCATCGTTTAAATCTCCAGACATGGTCTGCAAGTAGTTCCGTCAAAGCCACTATCATTGAGCTCAAAGATTTCATGTCATTCCCATCATGGAAGAGAAACCTGAGCCTTATGCTGATGGACTTGCTGAGCAGTTCACAAGAGCAGGCCCCCTTCAAAGCTAACAGCATCTGACATGTAAGGTAAACACAGTTTGCAGCCTGTTTGTTGCAACAAGCAAGGCTGCAAGCAGAGAAGAGCGTCTACCTTCTGTAAGTAGAGCTCAGCGCTGTGATTAATGAAGGAACTGAATTGCAATGCCCCCTGCTCTGAGGATGGGGGACGTCCAAAGAATTCAGCACAGAGAGCCATAAAACAGAACATTAAAATGAGCACCGGTCTAAAATATACCTCCAGGGGTGGGGAAGGGGCATGTGGGGAGGTGGGATAATTTGTTTTTATTTGTGGGTTTTATTCCATAAGGTGATGTTTGGCTTCACCTCCCCAACTGGTGTTGGAGAAGAGACATGGCCCATGAAATGGCAGTAGACCTTACCAGGCAGAACCGGGAGGACTGCTTGTCAGAATCCCATAGGTTCACAAACAGTTCCCCAGGCTACCTGAGCTTGTTATTATTAAAAGTGGGTTACAGACTGAGGAAAGCTCCCAGGCCAGGAGCCTCAGAAAACTATAGCTTAACAGCAGGGAAGACAACCACCAGGACGCCCTCCAGTGCAAAGATAACCCCCCTTCCTCTCAGGCGCTGACTCCTGCTGCGTTAGTCTTTTGGCAATGGACTTCAACATTGACTTTTTTTTTTTTTTTTTTTTTTTTTTTTTTTGCTGGATCCTAGGGGAAGAGAAAGTTATTCTAGTTTCATGACACGTTCATGCTAGACCCTTAGTTTTATAAAACAACCACTGCTTGCCAGTGACCCTTAAGGTGTCTAATGAGGGACAGGAAAAATTCCTAAATACGGAGAAATAAACAAAAGAGGGGATTTGTGAGGTTGATGAAAATGTTCACAGGTAGCAGTGTTTCCAACAAGACAAAGTGGTCCTGCATACTCTTTAAATGTGGACAGAATCTGAGCTGGCTAATATTATCTAAGGTATCATTCCTGATATAAACTTCTTGGAAAATGTTACTTCATTTGAAAACTACTGACTCTCCTTTTCTCAAAGAAGAAAGAAACAACAGCTTATTTGTAAGTGATTTTTATTTACATAGCTTCTACCAATAGCTTTTATCAGAACTGTAAGGTAAAAAATTGCATTATTTACATTTATTTTGATTTGATTGAAATGAGAAACTCAGATATTTACATTATTTTCTGATTTTTTTTAGTCTCTTGTCTAATGTTTTGTTGTGAAATATTTCCCTCCTACCTTTATAGACTTAATAGTATGTCTAAAATATTATCTGTAAGGTAATAACTCTGTATTTATTAATTAATGTCAAAGTCTTGGTTGCTGTTTAGAAAGCCATGGCTTACTGGCATGAGTTATATCATTTCTTATTACTTTGTTGTTTTATTTTGTTATTTATTTGAGAGAGTAAGAGTGTGAGTGAGCGTGGGCACTTTAGGGCCTCTTGCCACTGCAAATGATCTCCAGACACATAAGCCACTTCATGCGCCTGACTTTATAGTGGTTTGGGGGGAATCAAACCCAAGCAGGCAGGGTGCACAAGAAAGTGCCTTTAAACAGCCATCTCCCTAGCCCGCTTCTTACTTAAATGACAATGATGAATCACATTCCCTAGACTATTCTGATCCTGTGCTTTTGAACTTCTCAACCTTATCATAAACTATAAGATATTTTATTATCATATTGGTCCTTCCTGGCTAGTCTTGGCTCTAAAATTCTTAGTTACAGGGATGTCACTCTGCCAGGATCTGCACACAAATCTACATGACTTCCCATTGCTGTTGCTAGTGTTACATTCCTCCATCTCCTGTCTCAGTAAGACTAAACTGCAATCTTAATAACACTCAGGATTGACTTGGGCTTGATGGTTCTGTGATGTGTTTAAGCTGGCTACCCAATTTGAGGCAGGCAAACAGCAGATAGCCACCTAGGATAACTGTTGGATTGAGCAGTAAACAAACCCTTCTGCACAATGCACATAGAAACCTGTTGGTAACACAAAAACCCCACATGTGTCTAGTTGTGCATAGACCTTACTCCACACAATCAACAAAGTTTTCAACTCCCCTTAGCAGTCTTTTTTCAGCTCCTATTTATATAGATTCTGGGATAGATTCACGACTGAATACTTGTACCGAGACAAATTGTGTTCCTCTAAGTGTCTTCTAAATCTGCTTTGGGGAAAACTTCTATTTTCAATCTTATGCCTATGTCCAGCTGGCTGTATATATGACTAAAACCAGATGCAGTATGGGAAGAAACATACTATAGAGGAAACATTGCATAACACAAAACTGTAGAACAAAAACAGAGCAGCATCTAAACTCCAAACCTAGAAACCAGTCCATCACCCCCAAAAATCCTACCAAGAGAAGCCCCAGACTACTTCCTGGTGCCCTTGAGTATTTTCCACTTGAGTGAACCAGAGGGTGGGGGGAAAGAGAGAGAGAGAGAACTCTGATAGTGAGCTCATCTCAAAGCCCAGTTTATGTTTCTTACTCTCATTAATGTCATCACTCTCCAACCTCAAGTTTCTTTCTTCCCAAGACATAGCATGAGCAATCTTTCAAGACAGAAGCACACTGACTCAAGATAACTCCACTGCATTCTGAGTCTTACTCCACCCTCAGCCACAATCCCTAATAAAGTCTAATCTAGCAAGAAATTTGAGAACCTCTAGATAGGTTCTGTGTCTCGTTACAGCAGGAAGAGGCTACCAAGGAATGGACCCTTTCTCCTCATAAGACTAACAGGGTCTTTCTTCCTTAGGGAGAGAATGAGAAAGAGTTGTTAGGTGGAACATCAAGGACTAGGAGAAATGACCAACTCTTTAATGACACCATCTTTTCATTGCTTTGCATGCAATGAGGAAAGCTATCCATCTCCACAAAGCCACTAATAAGGGGGGAATACTGCTCTTCTGTTTGCTCCCACTGATCTTTAAAAGTAATTTCTGGGAGCACAGGGCTCTGCCTCCATGATGTACAGTCCCTTTCCACAAAGTTGGAGATGAAGCTGGGCCTTGAGTCTGTGCCTATATATTCCTATGACCTCTCGGAGCCCTCTGGACAAGGAGACACTCATGTAGAAATCAGTCCTAGATCACTTGTTCTGGGTGTCTTGCATGATTGAGAAGAAATTGCCTTGGTCTATTTTAGTGTATTGATTACAAAACTTTGTTTTTCTGCAAAACAAAAAAAAATCATTGGTAACTAAAACCTCAGAACAATTGCAGCTATCTAACACCTCAAACTGATGATATATATATATATATATATGTAGGTTATACAATAAATTTGCCCTGACTGTATACAATATATTTATTAATATATTTGTATATATATTTATACAATAAATATATGCCTTCCAGCATGCGTGAAGATAGGATTATATAAATAAGAATGATCCAAAAAGGTGGAAGTAGTCACATGTACCCCAGTGAACACTGCTGTTCTGAATGTCTCTGAGCCTACATTAAGCAAGATTCCATCTAACGCCAGCATGGTGTTCTTGTGCAGAGTGACTGACACCCCTCGTCAGAGTGCCTGCTCTCCCTTTCTCGGTACAATTCTTCTAAGTAAAATTATGTTTTTTGGCCTCTGGTGTCTGTCTTCAAATATCTCACTGATTAAAACAATCTCCCCTGTAACAATTTCTTGGAATTGACTCAAAAATAAATACTACCTCCTCCCCCCGCCCCCAAATACTGACTGCTCTTCACACAATGCATAAACTATAACCCTATGGGAAACACCTGCAACTCTGCTGAGGTGCATCCCCAACAGAATGGAAGCAGGGATGAGGGAAAAGAGGGTACTAACACATGGTGTATCCATATGAGCATCTTGTTAATAATAATAATAATAATAATAATAATAATAACACAAATAATAAAATAAAATCCAAACAAAATAAATAAATACCAGCTGCTTAACAATATTTTTATTTATAAATCATTTTGCTTTTAATCTAGCACTTGGAATATTTTCTATATTGAGATGTACTTTTGCATTTTAAAGCTTTTAAAATACAGTGTCTTCTAGGAGCTGCAAACATACCGTCTCCATCTTAGGAAACATGGGTTAATTATGTTCTCTGAAGTTTAAGATGAACTCAGGTTGGAAGACTAGAGACGGATGACAGAAATCAGTAAGTAATATTCCTGAAATCTGGTAGGCCTAGGTCCCAGATATGAGTACTGAAAGGAACATTTTTGTTAAGGGCCTCACCATTTCTGTGCTTCACAGTCATTCGAACAAAGATGAGAGCAGGAACATTTTTTTTTTCTTTTTTGAAAGTGACAATTGTTCTTTGAATAATTAATTTTAATATTTTTGGTGTGTGTGTTATATTTGTGGTATGCATGCATGCATGGAGTTTACACGTGTGCACATGAGTCAATACTGTGTACATGTGTGTGGAGGCCAGAGGACACTAGGTGTTCTCAAATGACGCTTCTATCTTATTTTCTTGAATCCCTGAACCTGAAGCTCACTTTTTCTTTGTTAGACCCCTCTTAGGTCTGGGTGCCAGGCATATACAACCATGCCTGGCTTTCTGTGTGGGTGTTGAATATTAAACTTGGATCCTCACACTTGGACAACAAGAGTTTTTGCCCTCCAAACCATCTCCCCAGCCACACTTTCAGTATTTTGATTGTCTCTTGACTACTCAGTTTGTTGTTAATGCAACTATTCCAGAGATTTAGCTATTTTTATATATTTCTGTGATGTACTTAGACAAGTCCACAGACTAGAAAGAGGGAAACTACTATGTGACCTGGAGACAATTTCACTAATGTGCATCTAAGATCCACTTAACTGCTGGAAAATAACATGAATTTTCTCACATGATCAAAATCCTATTTCTCCTATTTCCCTTAGCAAAAGTAAAATGACAACAAGCTGACTGGCAAGGGATTGATACCCAGAGCTTGTTGTTAGTTCTCTCTAATTAACAAAGCATTTGACATCCATGAACAAGTTCATTTCCTCAAAGGAAGCAACTTTAGATTACCTTGACTACTAAACAGATGGATTCTTATACCACAGTCTAAGTATCATTCATGCCACTGCCATTATTTATCACAAGTGTTGAGCACTAGAGAATAATGAATTTTATTATTATAGTTTTCCTTGTGTGTTTACTTCCTCAATCACCAGATTCTGTCTAAATTGCCTACCAATCATGAACTATACACCTTGCTAGAAATTGAAATTCAATAATAAGGATGGGAGTTATTGAATTGGAATCTACCAGGAATATTTTGATCTATATTTATTAATTGTCATTCAGCTTTGAGATCTATGTAAACTAGTATTTGTACATATGAAGAGCTTAATGATATATTTTCCCTGGCATGAGAAATTTTGGTGGGTACTTTACATGAAAGCATTTAAATTATGTCACTCTATTTCTATTGCTAGCACTTCAAACATCACTAACTGTAAACACTTGAAAACTTCCCACTTTTATTAGAAATTGTCTATTTCTAATTCAAAATAATATGCTTACTGTCTTGAGAAGTTATAATCAATTTTCAGAAAATGGATTTCACAAAATGATAAGTAACCCAAGAAACAATTTGGTAAATGTGCTTCAAACAAGAACTCATTCTGGGATAAAAAGAGGGGAAACAAAAAAAACATGAGACGTAAAGAACACTCTTCTGTTGAAAGTGCGTTTTGAGGCCAGGGACAGAGCTCAGCAGTCAAAGATGCTAGTTTGCAATGCTTCCCAGCAGGAGTCTGTTTCCCAAGAACCCATGTAAAGCTGAACTCATAGTGGCACATGTGTCTATGATACCAACTCCCTTACCACAATGGGAGGTGAAGCCATGAGAATCCCAAGGTTGTAGGCCAGATAGACTAGTGTTAGTCTTCAACAATAAGAAACTCTGTCTCAATGAAGAGGAAGTCTTCTAGATAGAAGAACTGATTGGAGAAATGGCAAAATGTGGAATCTATGACACACCAATGGAGAAAAATGAATTTCCCACTGAACAAGTGTGGGCTTCTGAGAGAAAAGTCCTGAGAGAAGTGCAGTCTGTAGATATATGCATCCATATGTTGGATATCAGAGGAGCTTATGTAGGCAGAATGTTGCTTGATGCATGTAACTCATGGTTCCTTCCCTATGGGCTGCTTAGATTTTTTTTTGGACCCAGGCTGTGCATCGGCACAGCAGCACTAAATTATTGTAGGGCTAACCAAGATTGCTAGAATATGATAAAATGGATATTTGAGCCTGTTAACAATTTGACCATAGAATCTTAAGAAGTCATGGATGGAAACTGTGCCACCTTCATGTAGTTAATGTAGAATTCCCAAAGATATCCATGAGCAGTATTGTTGTAGTCAACTTCACATTGCTGGGATGAACTTCCAAACCAGGCTCCGTTTATGGGAGGAAGGGATTTATTGACGATTACAGATCCAGGGATGGTTCCATAATGGTGGAAGAAGCTGGCCCCCTTTCACAGGCCCACAGAGAGAGAAATACCAACAGCAGCACCTCAACCAAGCACACTCCAAGAACCCAAACAGAACTCAGACTGCTCTTTGAAAACTTTAGGCTGGAATTCCAATCTGTACCCAAACATACCTTGGGGCTAGTCCCTAAGGTCTGCCCATAGTTACACCTCCTTCCAGGCAACTGGAGATGTAAGTTACAAGCTTTTGTAAACACCCGAATATATTGGGGGCATCCATTCAAACTACCACAAACATAAAAGTTTCAAATCCCTTCATATTTTCTTCAGATTACTGTCTCCCAATTAGACTCTATGAGAGAAATTGGTTAACTTATAGATAGAAAAATTTCCTGACTTCTGTAGGGTATTTTACAACTAGTTTTCGTCTACTTTCTTTGGATCTTAGTAGCATGAATCTCAGAGGTCGATGAAAGTGAAGTGATCTATAGGAACAATGGAAGTCTTTGGAAGTTAGATCAAATCTACGTCTTACTTTTGTGCCATTTTACCTTTTGAAAATGTGCCTCTATTCATCAGTAGAATATGCAGTTATTAAGGAGAGAATTCCCTCTTTACGAAGATGATAAGACCTCTTAAACCTACATTTTGAGATAATAACAGCAGCAAAAAATAACTGGTCCAATACGTTGTGGTAATACGAAGATGTGATGAGAGAAAATAAACGCCTCATGTGCCCAAGAACCATTCATTCAGAAATCTTAAGAGGGACCAGGCAGGAGACGGAGTCTGTTTTCCAATGAAGTGAAGCATGGAGGGGCTGGGTTTCTCACTGCACGAGAGAGCATTTGCCTAGAAAGCACAATACCCTAACCTAAACCTCAGCACTGGTCAATGGCAGCAGGGGCAGATGGTTGATTTTATAACTGGGATGATTTCTCCTGTACTGAGAACAAGTACTGAGGATGGGAGCAAGGTTCATGGCCACCCATCCAACACGCTCTTCTGAGAGTAAACCATTAATCACTGCTTCTCAAGATGCAAATTCTAGGGCCTGGAGATACCCCAGAAGAACCTTCAGTTTGTTAAGACATAAAGCATAATAAAGTGGATGCCATGGGAGAAATCACTTGAGGCTGTGTTATTATGGCCACTGGGTAAGGAGGAATGAATTCATTTGTACAATTAAATGTAAGGAAAAGGGACTGTGAAGTCTCGGTGGTCTGGGTGGGCTCAATTGTGTCTGGTATCCATTAAGATCCAAAATTTACTCGAACCTGCGGATTAATTCTCCTGCAGGAACTGAGGCAAACCAATAGCAGCTGAGAGTTAATCAGGCACTGATCGTTCCAATCCCTCTAATCACATCCAGCTGTGGATTCAAACCTCTTGCACAGAGGTTCCCTGGGGCGGTTCTACGGGAGCCCTGGAGTGAGCACCCTCGACTTTGGGAGGGCAAGAAAGAAGTTAATAAAATAAAACTTAATGCCTTCAATCAAGGACCCGCGGAACAGGGTTGGGATGGCCCACAACTGTTTCTGTATTTATCTCTTTTCTCTTCCCCAGCTGCCCATCCCTGGAAGGCATGTGATATCTTCCCGATGTTTGCTGGGGATATTTTTTAAAACTGCAGTACAGTTGGGAGCAGTTGAGTTGTTTTTCCATCCACTGAAAAATCTCTACTTGCCTCGTGCCAAGAGGTTATTGGTGGTGTCAATAGAAATTCTCATAAATGTTTTAGGTATAATAATGGAATGTTTTAGTTTTTGTAATACATATTATCTAAATTCAGATGAACATTCTTAGCCTGAGCTTAAACAAGTTAAAATGTATTTTGAGCACAAGTATCTGAGTAGTAATCTTTAATTAAATATTTCATGAATATATCTTATGATCTCCTCAAGAGCTTTTCATATAACCAGTGACTTTGCAATTTTACTTTGAGCTTAGTTATGTGATAGACAATGATAGAGGATTGGCATAATTATCTAGCTGTCATTTGTAATATCCATCCCATTTCTATGTCCTAGTACCTAAACCTCCTTCATTCTGAGCCTGTTCTCTTTCCCTGGGACTCATATTTTCCAGTGCACAAACATGAGCATTCCTTCCCTGTTGAGAAAATTCTACAATTTCTTCCAGTACAACTATTTCTCTTTCACAAGTATATGTAAATCTTCTGAGTTTTTATCTCTCAAGGTTACCCATTGCCATTTTGTGTCACTTTTGACTTTAAACTCACTGGTGAAGATGGTGCCATACAGTATAAGTCACTGTTTGGTGCTTTTGCTTGGGATATCATGGTTTATCAATTAAACTAATTTTTCTTCTATCACCAAAATGAGACAATCTCTACAGAATGAAGTGTATTTAATTTTCCTAGATTTTGTTCTAGTTTTGACTTACCCCCTTTTGTCACGTTTATAGCAAATTTATAACAAGTAATTTGCTACATACTAAATCTTCTGAGATAATCTGGACCCACGGTGACCCTAATAACATAATCTTCCAGAATTTGCCAAATTCACTGTGCGGGGAGAAATTGAGTCATTTATGCTCTCCACTTTAAGATTAAATGAAATCATGATGGATAAGCTCATGTTTAGGCTACTTACAGAAAGACAGAATTAATATGCTTTGTATCTTGGTAACATGAATATATCTGAACTTCTCTGTGAAGTAATGATTTAAATCCATCATTTAACTCACCCATTAACAATTCTAATGTCCAATGGGAATACACAAAATAAAGTGATATAAGAGTATTTGTATCTGGTTTAGAAACAAGAGAATGCTACCATCCACATATAGAAATTTCAAAATCAATTACATCACCTACAAATAATAAAAGGAAAACCATAATTTACTGCATGTACGGAAGCTGAACACATGGAAATTACATGGAAGTTAGACTCTGATAGAACCACATCAAAATCTCCTATCTAAGAAATTACACAATATGTGGGGTGGGTCATGGCAGGATGTGGGACCATTGGCCAGCCACAAATGCAGATCCTTGCCAATGTCTTGGCATGTTCTCCAGTACTAGAGAATTGAAAAGGAGGGTAAGATCCCACGGAAAGCCTTACTTCTGCTTTTTATTTGATGCAAAGCAAGAGCTTGGCTGCACATGTTCTTAATCATAGATGCTGGGTCTGACAGATAATGAGGCCACTGCTCCCAGAAACCTTTGATCACTACAAGCACACATGCATATACTCTATATAATCTACCCCCGACCTGACAAGCAGGGACACATGAGGATGAGAAGACAAATGTCATCAAATAGGCCGAAAAAGAGGAGCTGAAAACAGCGCTTTCAAGTCAACATGGCAGAGGAATTATGTGTTTTGTCTCTTTTTTTGCCTCTAAAACCAATTGAAATGATAATAATGCTTTAAAAAAATAGAGAATCCTGGCAGGAGGAAAAGGAAAGGGAGAAGCTGGTAATGCAAACATTTAAAAATGCTTTCAAACAGCAAACATGTGGTATAAGTTAGATATCCTAGGATAGGAGCAAAGCCCAAAGCTCTGATGATGGCCTGCTCTTCAAAGCTCTAGAGAATCTAGTTGCCAGAGTGGAGCTAGGTTAGCATGGAGAATATGGAGGGGCTATGTAGCCTTCGTGTGTGTGGCAAGAAAAATATAGGAGCTCCCTAAGAAAATGAAGCAGTTGACTGCAATGCAGTTTCCAGGGTAATCCCCCCCCCACCAAATGCTATTTCTTTCACTTGAGAACTTTAATATATACACATGCTATAATTTGATTAAAGTCCTGACCCACTCTCCTCTTGTGTCTCCTCTCTCACACTCCCATTCCACAGAGGACCTGCCGCTTTCTAGTTATCCCTTCCCGTGTTTTAAGGTCTCATTCTTCTGTCATGGTCCACCATGCCAAAATGTTGATGGACTCAGCACTATTCAAATGTATATGCAGTTTTGGAGATAGCCTTCTGTGTGGATATGGGTTGAGAAGTTAGAGTAGAAATTGCAATAGTTCTTTATGTACCAACAGAGCAATGGGAGTTTAGGAGTTAGTTTTGTCCTTACTGTGCCCCAAACCTGGCAGAAGAAAATGACAGAGACAAGCTTCACCCTGTTCCCACCTTCAGATGCTTCAGTGTAAGGTTGTTCTTCCCTAGATGCTGAGGTAGATCCACATGGTGGACAGAGTTTGTGGTAAGAGGGGTCCTTCCCTTCATAACAAGTGCAGAGATCAAGGTGAGGAGTTGGAAACCAAGTGTAACCTTTAGAAACATGCCCCCAGGGACCCATTCCCTCTAGATAAGCCCACTTCTGAAAGACTATACCACTACCCAAAACAGGGCTACCAGCTGGGGACATGTGTTCTTGTCCGGGGCATTTCATCTTTAAGCCATCACATGGGGTTAAATAAAACAACAACCAACTATATTCACAAGTGATTTGGGCTGAAGAGTTTAATGCTGCACATGGGTTCTATACTGCAGTTATAATAGAGTAACTTAAGCACAGTGCAAGAAACAGCACAAAAGCACCATATACGGGAGGTTGAAAACCTTAAATCCATTTCAATGGGTCAATTGGAAAGTCTGAGCAGGGCTGTACCTCTCCACAAGCTCCAGATAAGGCTGTTTCCTTGACATTCCTAGTTCCTGTAGGTTGAGTACATATTCCTTGGCTTGTGATATCTTCCTCTACCTTCAATGCTGGCAACAGAGACAGCATCTTCAAATATGACTAAATCAAACCTTCCTACTTTAAGCTCTGGTTTATAAAGACCTTTGTAATTATATCACACCCCATTAAGATTATCCAGGAGAGCCACCCCATCTCAAGATCTTTAACCAGATTGAATCTTCCAAGTCATTTTCTGCCATGTAGATGAGATTCATATATCCCAAGGATCTATGCCCTTATAGACATCCCTCAATGGTAGCCATGACACACCTTATCTGTCATAGTCAGTAAAGCAATTCTATATTAGGCTGTTTAATAACTCTCTTATTTGTCCCCTGGTACATCAAATCAATAGAAATGTAACTGTGGGTGAGATTCATGGACCTTTCAATGAGAAAAATCAACATAGCAACATCAAATTGTCTAGGACTGGCATCCTAAGTCATCAATTGTGTGATTAGATACCAAGTTCAAAGCAAAAATAATAAATATATGTTGTAATTTTGATGTATTAGTATATTGAGGGTCTGTCCCATCCTTAGAGCATGGCATGAAGTGAATAACTGTAAATTCTACTTTTCAAAATCTTATAGTTATTATTCTGATAGAATAAACATGAAATATTGTTTTCCATTTCCTTAGCAAGTCTTTATTGATTATTATAGTGGTTTGAATGTGAAATGTTCCCCATAACCTTATACGGTTTGAATGCTTGGTCCCCAGCTGGTGGTAATTTGGGAGGTGGAGCCTTGCTAGAGGAGGAGTGTCAGCGGGGGTGGGCTATGGAAATTATTACCGCAGCTTGCCAGGGCTTGCTCAGCAGCTTACACAACTGCTTTTCCATCAATGTGGGTATATGAGCTGGGTTTCTCCATGTGCCATGCTTTCCCTATGATGACGAGGATTCTCCCCAAGACTATGAGTGGAAAATAAACCCTTTCCTTCCATATGTTGTTTTTGGTTGGAAGTCTTGCCCAGCAAGAGAAAGTAACTGCTAGAAGTATCTTCCATGTGGAAAGATCTGTATTCATCATTGTAACACTGAGAAAGAAGGGATAGCCCTAGCTCTCACAAGTTTACACTTTAATCTTAGAAAATGGACTGCTTTGAAGAGAAATGAATCAAGGCAAGTGTTGTATTGTTAGTATATAATTCATCAGTTCAATCTGCAAAGTTATAAGTGTAATGGGAGGTGTGGTTCATCAGAAGGCCATGACAAAGGGTGTAATCTGTGATCTTGTGGGCTAACTGGGAAGTTTACTTCCTGTAACTGTGTGTATATATGCATACATGTGTGTAGAAAGGCAGCAGAGATGTTTTATCTGTCATAGTCAGGGAGGTTTTCATTGAGTTAGGGACATTTAAGTGAGCTCCTTTGTCTGCAGAGCCATTTCCTTAGCCCCATGTTTAAGACATTTAAACAGAGATCTGAAAGGAGTTGAGGAGGGAGAAAAGGAAGGACATAGAGAGGGAAAGAAAGAGAGAAAGAGAGAGGAAACTAAGGAACTAATCTATATAATTTTATAACAGGCTGTATTTCTGCAAAAGACTAAAGGCAACATTAAATGAAGGTTGGAAAAGATTTATTAAATAAGTGACAATTATATCAGCTCTAAATTTCAAAAAGAAATCAGCCATGAATCAAGCTTATTTCTTTAGGCATGTATTTCCAATTATGGGTGTAGGACTATAATTGTACTCGTCCTTCTACAGGTAACAAGTGAAAAATCTGGTCAACATAGAGAAGCCAGTCACACAAAGACTCCAAACAGCAATGTAGAACAGAAGTAAGTGGGAGTGGACCTCCTGAAGAAGGAAATGATAATGAATGTCTTCTATGATTCATGCTTCTACACAGAGTGTTTGTGCCTATGTCATGGTTAAAATTTTATAGAAAGCCCATAATCATTCTAGTTTTAAGACACAGAAGAGAGACATGAAATGTTTTACAAGAAGTTAAACATTTAAATATAAGCTAAATAAACCATATTTAAGGCAGCAGGTGAAATTCAATAATACCAATAATAAATAATAAATTTTCACTTAGTATTTTGGATGCTGTTTCTTCATCACCTCCTTCTTTTTACTCTTAGAAACTTCAAAAACACAGTTGTCATGTGAGTTACCAGATTCTGTGTAGTGACATATGGTCAAGCTCTTTATTTCTGTTTAATAGGATGTAAATGAGAGAATTTCCCCATGCTACTCAGCATCCTTAAGTGGTAAGTGAAAAGGAACCAATCTGACTCCTTCTATGTTTTGTTTATATTAAAGAAAAATACAATTATATTTGATAATACATGTTTATTTGGGATTATTTGCTACTCACAAATAACACTTCTATTATACTTGTTATTCTTAAATGACTTCCAGGTCATGTGTGGTGGCACATGCCTTTAATCCCAGCACTCAGGAGAAAGAGGTAGGAGGATTGCATTGAGTTCAAGGCCACCCTGAGACTACATAGTGAATTCCAGGTCAGTCTGGGCTACAGCAAGACCATACCTCAAATAACCAAAAAAAAAAAAAGGAGGGAGGAATGGAAAGATGGATCAGCAGTTAAGGCACTTGCCAGCAAAGCCGAAGGACCCAGGTTTGATTCCCCAGTACCGACATAAAGCCAGATGCACTAGGTGGCGCATGCATCTGGGGTTAATTTGCAATGGCTAGAGGACCTGGTGCACCCATTCTCCATCTCTCTTTCTCTCTCTCTGTGTATCTTTCTCTTTCTCTCAATCACTCTCCTTCTTCCTCCTACCCTCCTTTCTTGCAAGTAAATAGAAGTATATTTTTTAAAATACAGGAACACACAAGAGATTAATATGTAACTAAAATTGCCATTAGCAAATAAAAGCCATGATTTCAGAGCTGGAGAGATGGTTTAGCGGTTAAGCACTTGCCTGTGAAGCCTAAGGACCCCAGTTCGAGGCTCAATTCCCCAGGACCCAAGTTAGCCAGATGCACAAGGGGGTGCATGCATCTGGAGTTCGTTTGCAGTGGATGGATGCCCTGGAGCGCCCATTCTCTCTCTCTATCTGCCTCTTTCTCTGAGTCTGTTGCTTTCAAATAAATAAATAAATAAATAAATAAAGCCATGATTTTAGAAATATCCTTTCTTATAGTTTCCAATGAAGGGTTCTGGAATAATATGGGGTGGCCAACTGTAAACATAAAATAAATATTCAACATGAAATAATTGTATATTATTAAAAGTCAGCCTACAATAATACTTTGTTTTGTATATTAGGACTTCAGATAAGGTTCTTTGGAAGGTCTATTTTCTTATGAAAAATTTAAAAATTATAAACCTAGTATCAAATTTCTTAAAATGAAAATATATTCAATTTCTCTTTGGTTTCCACTAAAACATGAAAGAAGAAAGCATGCATACTTTGCTATGGATGGTGTCAGAATGGTTTGATGTCTGGAAGATTTTTATGAGGAGGGGATTTGCTGATTGTATTCAGTTAAAAAAAACAACTATTTCTGGTCAGTTTTAAGGTTCATGCCAGCCAGTTTATTTATATATTTATTTATTTATCACATGTAAAATAACTATATAATAAAACACACAAGAACTACTATCGTTTGGGGATGTTATATTTGGACAAATTGTTGTTTCCTCAGTATCCACTTGTAAATGAACATGCAATAATGTTGAATGACCACTTTCCTATTGTAAATGTCTCTCAAATCATTATTCATAACACAACATCCAAAACTGAAGAAAAACAGGTTAGTGACGAAGTCCCACACATTTTGTCAGGACAGTTAACATCAAGATTCAAAAACAGTTTATTCAGGCCTGTTTTATTGACGCTTGATTCTTAGGCCTTAGAGAATAGAGGGTGTAAAGTTTTATTTTAAAAAAATACACAGTTGCTAAAAACACAAAGTATCTGTTTATTTTTCTGATCTTCAGGCTCTTTGATAAATGTACATATCACCTTTTAAGGTGAGGTATACTGATATAGTTTTCTGAAATGCATATATTTCAACTGCATACACATAAAATACTAAATTAATAAATACAATTAAATAATCTCTATGGACTTCATTACAAAAAATGTTCAATATGTACCTTACATGTAAATAATGTAATACAATTTGAAATGTTGTAAATCCTTTGAATGGAAACTCAGAAACCAATGGAAGCTAGAAATAAATCTTATTTTATAAACACGTTGCATTTATTAAGTTCCGATGGATCTTTTTATCACAAGGAAAAGAGGATCATATCTGTCTTTCCTTATTCTATACTACCAAAGTAATTTATATTCCATGCCAAAATGCTGTCACTTTAAGTGATGATATCCACTTTGCAAATAAATGATGTTTATAATTTGTTGCAAATAAATGAATTTCATGAGCAATTTAGACCTGTGCAGTAAATGAATCATTCTCATTATATCTATGTTTTAAGGCAGTGTTTTATATTCCAACATTGCCAGTAAAAAAAAAAAAAAAAAGCCTTTCTTTTTTTAATTTTCTTTTCTTTCAAAAAAAAAGTCTGCTTCCATTTATTTCAGGCAACTTGAAGACAATGAGCAGAAGGAAAGATTTAACGCGGGCATGGCAGTGTCTTGGAGCTAATCGTTTTTCACCCAACACACATGTAGCAGTGAAACATCCTTAAAATGTAAAACATCTTGCTTTTTTAATAACCCCTTGTGGTATGTTTTTACTTTAGCAATAATTGTATTTTCTTTTTTGCACATTTTATTTAACAACATTGCAGTGCCAGATAATCGGTTCCATGTGTTCAGGGCACTAGCAAAATGCCTAACGTAGAAACAATTAAGTTTATTGGGCTCCTGTTATTGGCAAGCACAGCCTTACACCCTGACTTGTTCACGGTGTCGAGCCACATATGAGCTGCAGAGCATTTGGGGTACTAAGAAATCGCATAGTAACATGAATTTAGAGCCAAGTTGTCATTAAGAAAAATCATAATCATGAACACGAAACAGAAGTTAAAGCCCATGACAAGATCAGAAGATAAAGTTCACTTAAATAACAAAAAAATAAATTTAAAAATGCAATGATTAGACCAGGGCAGGAAGCCAATGGCTGATGAGCAAGTCTGGATTTTTGCAAAAGAACCGACAGCTTGATTTGAGGCAAATGGGAGCCCTGTGACTATAAGGCAGGCATGGCACTTTGAGTAATAAGCATTGGAACAATGGTTAAATGCAGTTAAGTACAAGGAGTAACATAGTTAGGTTTTATCAAACATTAACACTTGTACCGGAGAGTCCATAAAATTCTAATTGGCCTCTTCTGTGAAAAGCAGCCCTGAGAGGTTCTTTATGCACAGGGCAATTCTGACTCATGCCGAGAGTGTTATAAGTAAATAAACTCTTGTAGCAGACTTGCCCTTGACGTATGCAAGAGATGACCCTCAGGCTGCAGCAATGAGGAATAGCTGGAGAGTTTGGTAGGACAGCCATATTGGCAGTGACTCAGCTCAAAATCACACGATGCATTGGACAAATCAACAAGCCACTTCTTTCCTGAGATGTGAGAGTAGCGTTGTGTCTAGGGATGAATATCACGTGAAAAGAGATAATAACTTAAATAAATCAGAGTTTTGGCTCAGTTTCACAATGAAGTATAATATATACCCCACATTTGAACTTGTGCTTAGAATGCATGTCACTTGCCTCTCCATCTACCCTTACAATAAGACTCTCATTACTTTTATTATGTTGATTTATTATTCCATTGTTATTTTATTATGGCATTTTCAAATGATTATCTTTTGGGTTCTCTTCCCTCCTCCTCTCCCTGACCTATCCCCCAACTTATGCCCTATCCCCCAACATAGTTTTCTTTCTGCTTCATCATGCTTTCTTTTGTCTTTTTCCCCATTCTGTTCACTTCTTGTTCCCCTCTAGAGATTTCCTATCTGCGATCTTATCCCACACTCAGTCTTACATCCCTTATTTAAATACATACAAACATTAAAAGTTATTATCAGACCAGGTGTGGCAATACACACCTTTAATCCCAGCACTTGGGAGGCAGAGGTAGGAGGATCACTGTGAGTTTGAGGCCACCCTGAGACTACATAGAGAATTCCAGGTCAGCCTGGGCTAGAGTTAGACCCTACCTTGAAAATGAGAAAAAACGTTAGAATCAGGCTACAGAGATGGCTCAGCAGTTAAGACACATGCTCATAAAGCCTTATGACGAAAGTCTGATTCCCCAGTACCCATGGAAAACCACATGCAAAAAGTAGCACATGCGTCTGGAGTTCATTTGCAGTGGCTGGAGGCCCTGGTGCACCCATTCTTGCTCTCCCTCTCTTTTGCCCTCCTTCCCTTCTTTCCTCCTTCCTCCCTCCTTTCCTCCCTCCCTCTCTCCCTCTGTAGTGATGCTTGCTTTCATTTCCAGCACTCTGGAGACCAGTGTCAGAGACCAAGGTAAGAAGATCACTGTGAGTTTGAGGCCAGCCTAAGACATAATTTCTTTATATTTTTCCTGTGGATTTTTCTGTTGATGAGCTCAATTAGGAAACCATTGTTTATATAATGCATTTCATTTTTAAAAAATAGTTTACTTATTTGTTTAAAAGTAGACAGAGAAAAAGGAGAGAGAGAGAATGGGTTGGCTACACCAGGGTCTTTTGCCACTGGAACTCTAGATGCATGTGCCACATTGTGAATCTGGTTTTACATAGGCATTGGGATATTGAACTTAGGTCACGAGGCTTTGTAAGGAAGTGCCTTTCACCATGGAGCCATCTCTCTAGCCCCTACATTTAATGTTTTAAAGACATAAATTGTCTCTTTTGTTTTATTAAATGACATTTATTTGATCATTGTTGCAGTCAAGTTCTCATTGATGGCAAAAATTACCCGACCAAGAGCAGCTTGTGGGGAAAAAAAAAAAGGTTTATTTTGGCTTACAGACTTGAGGGGAAGCTCCATGATGTCAGGGGAAAACGATAGCATGAACAGAGGGAGGACATCACTTCCTGGCCAACATCAAGTAGACAACAAGAACGGGAGAGTGTGCCAAACACTGGCAAGGGGACACTGCCTATAACACCCATAAGCCCGCCCCCAACAATACACTGCCTCCAGGATGCATTAATTCCCAAATATCCATCAGTTGGGAACCTAGCATTCAGAACACCTAAGTTTATGGGAGACACCTGAATCAAACCATCACATTCTGCCTCTGGCCCCCATAAACTGATAACCATACAAGATATAAAATACAATACCTTCAGTACAACTTTAAAAGTCCCCATAGTTTTATCAGTCCTAATGATGTTCAAACTTCCCCATAATCCAAGGTCTTTTAACTGAGCCATAATACCATAAAATCTCCACAAAACCTCATAATGGCAAAGAATAAACACTCACACTGCAAACGATGGCATTGGGCATAACAAAGAAATAGTCAACCAATACAAAATTCAAAACAGGGCAAACATCAAACTCTGTAGCTCCAACTCTAACAACTGTAGTCAGTGATAAATCTCCAAGTCCAATAATACTAACCAGCAACAAGTCTCTGGAGTTCCAATTCCATCCCTCTGGCTAGGCTACTCACAGTTCTGGAAAACTTCATCCAGGGCCAGCAGCTCTCCTTAGCAGCCATCTCGTGGTCCCAGCATCTCCACTGGGTCTCCACTGCAGCCAATGGTCCATCCTCATGACTCCTTGCAGGCATCCAGCAAACCTGCTTCACACTGCCCATGGCTGTTTCCAAAACACAAGACCACGTTGCAAATTCAATGACCCCCTCTTTCCTGCATCTCTATGCTTCATAATACCAGGTGGGATGTCAGTTTGTTAATCCAGGGGTATACAAAGCAGACTGCAGAACAGGACACTCCTTCAGCATTCAGACATCTTCAAAAGACTGCATTCTTTCTGTTGTCCCAATGCAGGTCAGCTGGCCCAATCCTGATGGTTATAATCCCTCATACAATTGTAGCTGAACAGGCAGAAGTTTTGGCCCAAATATTTCATTTCTGTACCATATTCCTCTGCTCCCAAAAGTCCATTTCTACACAATGGAATCCTGTACAAATTCTCAGGACATGGGCATAAGCAAGCCTCTCACACAAACTGCTTCTAGCACAGTCCAGGCAAAGCTCTTTCTCACCCTCACAAGCCAAACCTCACAATCCATAGTTCTTACTGCATTCAGGTCTTTTATCACTGACCAGAATAGTCTACCATGCTGTTCTTACAACACTGCAAGGCTTCTCTTAGGTCAAAATTTCAAATCCTTCCACATTCCTCTTTAAAATCAGCTCAAAAAAACCAAT
The DNA here is from genome assembly GCA_036346955.1 of Dipus sagitta. Classification (NCBI taxonomy): domain Eukaryota; kingdom Metazoa; phylum Chordata; class Mammalia; order Rodentia; family Dipodidae; genus Dipus; species Dipus sagitta. The sequence continues at coordinate 25,512,142 of CM070778.1, forward strand.
TCACACAGTCAGGTGTCTAGCAGCAAATGATACCACTCCTCTGGTACCGAGACCTCTAGGCCAGCAGAGATTAAGGTTGTGGGAGCATGAAGCAAAAACTTGGCTAATTGGTCCCTTGGGGTAGTAGTCCAATAGCAGTTGCAGGCCAGAGAATCAAGGAAACCTGTAGCTGCTCAGTCCACATGGCCAGATGCCTCAGTAGTCCCAACCAAACACTGAAAGCCTGTAGGCTTCCTGAGGAGCCGCTGGTCTTCAGTCCATGCAGGTCCTTGGTCTGTGTTCGTCTTCAATCCATGCTGGAAGGCAGTGAGCAGCTACGGCAGCCAAATGGAAGGAAGGAAGGGGCTCTTTTCACCCAGAGCTTCCTTATATAAAGTCCCCCTCTGAGAGGGGCCACCCACTCTGGGGGAAAGGCTCACCCTGGGGGAAGGACTTCCTCCTTCAGTTAATCCTTCCTGGAAGCAATCTGAGAGACCCACCTGAAAGAGATTTCTGTGGATTATTAAACAGATCAAGTTAACAACACCTTAACCATCACAGCCATACTAGTATTTCTGAAATTATTACTCAACTCTGATTACTTTGGAGATGATCCAAAAACTATTGATAAAAAGGCTGAAATGAACATTCTTTACAACCTTGGGAAACTCAATGGATGGATGCAATGTTTGCATTCTAGATGTTTGTTTTCTTGAGACTGAGTCTAGAGAGCCGGTATTGACCTTTTATATACTGTTGGGTACACTTTGTTAGTCAGAATCAGACTTGCTATATGATTATACACATAGGTTTTCTTTTTCTTTTCATTATTAAAATTTCAGTTTGCCATAGTATTACACAAATGAGAGTTTCAAGTGTCCAGCCAGGGAAGTATGAGACTCAGACCGCACCTCACGGCAGTCTGTTGGAAGGGATATGGGGAGCTGATCACTTCCAGCTTTCACAACTTTTATGTGCAGACAAAGCTGCCTCTGAATTTCCTTCAGAACGTACCTGAGCATAGTGGAGTACTGGAGAGCATAGTTAGTAGCAGTGTTGGGGTGTTCCTTATGAATTCAAGTCTCTGCTTTCCTCCAGATACCCTCTGCTGTCTGGCAGAGATTATCGGAGAGCTGTGTGAGGATCTGAGCTTTTCCTGCTTCAGCCTCCTTCTCTTCCTCCCTCTCCACACAAAACGCAGACCTCACCTGTCTACTCCTCAATCCATTTTGCCTTCACAAGCCTTTCTCCAGTTAATCATTTTTATATCTTATAACATCTTGATATTTTGTTCCTTAGCTGACTTACATTGACACTGTTCTACTCAGGCAATCAGTCTCCTAGTCTTAAGAATTAACCATTGGATGGATAGGCTAAAAACTAGAGGACATGAGGCTGGGGTTAGTTCAGTGGTAAAGTACCTGGTGTGCATGCATGAGACCCTAGATTCAATCCCTATTATAGAAAACAAAAAGGAATGAAAAAGAAAAAACAATTATATTATTTATGTTATTAGGTAAAGTATCTCTTGACTAGTTTGAAAAAAATTGTATCACAGTAATTTCAGATGGACTGATTCAGATGAGTTATAACTTATAAATAAAATGTTTTAGAATAAACATATATGCATATATATATATATATATATATATATATATATATATATATATATATATATACAAATATATACACAGTCTGGATAGTTAGTTCAATTGGTTAGAGTGTGGTGCTAATAAATGCATGTGTATTTCTCTCATATGTATGGAATTACAGAGCTGGGAAACACACTCTAAGAAACAAAACAATAGTATATAGCTGATAGATTTCTTGTTGTTGTGAACAATACCAAACCATGAATAATTTATAGAAGGAAATGACTAATTTTGGTAACAGTGTGAGGGGTAGAGTCCAGCAAGGTGGAAAGCCATGGCACGCACAAGGAACCAGTCAGTCTTCACTTCTCACCAGACTTAGGAAGCAGAAGGTGAACAGGAAGTGTACTCAGACCACAAAACCTCAAGCCCCAAACCCAGTGCAATGCTCCACCACCTGGAGGTTCCATAACCTTCCCAAACAGCACCATCACCTGTGAGCCAAGTATTCGAGCACATTAGCCCACAGGGAACATTTTGTCTTCAAACCACAAAAATAACTTAAGTAAATTTATGTTTTAAGCTAAAACATAAAACAAGAATACACTTCTCACAAGTCCTTCCTCACTCAAATATTGTATTCTAGTGATGAAAGTAATGTGAGGCTTTGTTTGTCCTCTTTGATGACAAACAAGTACAAGATTAAGAGTTTCCCATGAACATACCCACCATGACATAACATAGCTTATGGACAAACCAAGAATACCTTTCAGTGTTCAGCAGCATCTGTGATATAAAATAGTCAACCAGCCATTACATCACCAGGTTCAGAAGACACCCCCATGCTACTGGAGTTGGTCCTAATGTGTAGTTTTGTCTTTCTCCTCATCCATGAATCCAACTTCATTTCCCAGAGTAGACCACATTAAGCCTAACCCTCTCTCTCAAATGACTGTGCTCTATGTCTGGAAAAGCAATCTCAGTCAGGGTCCTAAGATTTTTTTTTTTTAAATAGATGAAACCTGTGCTAAATCTCTCTCAAAATGAAGTGCCTAAAATAATTAATCTAAAAATATTCTTAAACTTGCTTGGTGTTCTTTTCCAATCGCCACAAAGACACTTGTACTTTCAGCAGCTCCAGGAAAACCAGAATCTCTTTTTATGTACATGGTGATGCGAGAAGGGAATTGATTTCTGATTATACTTAGCACTTCACGGATTCGTGGACTCTTCCCCCGCCCCCATTGAATGACCCCATTAGGACTAAACAAGGCATCACTTTTATACTGCCTATAACTCTATGTCTTTGTTGGATTATGGAAAAGTATGCCAGTGACGACGCTCAGATTCAGCATGTGCACTGAGGCTTGCCCAAAGTGAGCCAGCTCAGTAAATCTGACAGTAATACCTGACAGCCTTTTGTTAAAGAGCTTTCTCCATTTCTCCATGGCCCCTGTCCCCTAGTATTTATGCCTACACCATACATATGGTTATTATAATCTGTATTGCTACTTAAACATGTTGGTTTTGGGGTTCCCCATTAGCACTAGCTTATGGAATACTGACTAGATAGGCTATGTACTTTTTATAAATATCAGAGAAGTCTGTCCTGTAGTCATGATACTGTCCCAATCACATCCAACATCCGAAGACGAGTTCAATCCATGAAGGGAGACAGAGGTGGCTACCTTAGCACTGGGTTACAAAAGTAAATGTAAAAGGATGCCAAAATTATGTCTATCCTTGTACCAGAAAACCATGACAGCATAGCTGAGTCTACAAATTTCAATACATAAGATTGCTGGTGACTCAAGGCAAGGTACCCTCATCTATTTTTAAGCAGATAAAAAAGTGAAAATGTGTTTTCATGAATGAAGACACTTTCCACACTCCAAAAAATCTTGCCACTCCTCCACAGCAATGTGAGTAGGAGTTGGGGACTCTGTCATACCCATTCTTCTCTCAGTCTCACAGCTGCACTTTCACTAATGGTTTGCAAATGAACATAAATACCAGTATTTGTTGCAAGGCCTTTCATTGTATTTATTAGTTTATATAAATTGCATTTCAATAATATTATCTTTGTGGTATGGAAACCTATTTGCACTGCCTACGTTTTTCCCTAAAAATAATTTTCACCTATTTTTATCTTAAATAGGAGCTTTACTTTAAATTTTGATGCATGGGAAAAGATGATTCAGTAGTTAATGGCACCTACTTGTGAAGCCTGCCAGCCTGGGTTCAATTTCCCAGGACTCACATTAATCCAGATGCACAAAATAGTGCATGTGTCTGGAGTTATTTTGCCATGGCAAGAGGCCCTGGCACATCCACGTGTTCCTTCCCACTCTGCAAGTAAATAAAAAGAGTTTTTAAAAAAGTAAAATAAATACTAATGAAGATGCAGCGTCATAAAAAATATCATGTCCAGCAATCTAATATTTCATTAACACTTACAACTATGAAATAATTCAAGAGAGCTATTCAGAGAAGAAATTATTAAAGAATTCAACTTGTTAACTCTGTGATTTTAGACTGATGTTGTAAATCTACTTAGACAGTTTGTCCAACGTGTTCTGCTTTGTTGTTAGAAAAAAAAAAACCCATCCATGAAGATGTGGGCTACATAGCAGTACAGGGAGGTGACTCATTTCTAGGCAGACAGGAGAGCTGTATACATCACACATGAGAATGGTTTCCTGTGTCCAGAGCTCAACATCTACATCATAGTCTCTAAAGCTACAGTTTCTGTGCCCTTTAAGCTTTTGACTGAGTAAAGTATATAGCACTGAGGCTGAATGGAAGCCAAGACCATATATAGCAGATGGCCATAATGCTGCCTGGCAAAGTGACACTGCAGTCTCTCTTTGAATTTGAAGACTCTTCAGTTAAAGGGTACTAAGATGTTGTCCCCATGGGGGAAGAAAAGCAGGCAGTTGAGAAAATTACCTTTATAATTCAGGTAAAGAAATATAGCTAGTAAGAGAAAAAGTGAATCTTTTAGGTGTGTTTCTGTTTTCTTTTTCCTTGAATTATCCAGTCTTGTTGTCTCTGTCTATTCCCCTTTCTTTTTCACTTCTCACAATCACTGCACATCAAGACTTGAATAAGGCCATCCTTATACCACCAAAATCATCACCAAAAATAAGTCCAAATGACCTGATGTAGAGCCAAAATGGAAAGTGTAAGACCCTGACTTTGCACTTAACTGTTGTGATACAACATCAGGACTTAACATTGTGAAGCTGCCTGGGGCTGGCAAACCCTATCAGACCTCCCCAAGCCACAGGGTTGATACTAGACTGGAAAGGCCAGTTTACATGGGGACAGGTTGTTAACTGTCATGTTAATATCTCCTCAATATTTATTTCAATTCTGCTTTGGGCTGTTTAATAGTAAATGACTCCAAGTCTTATATTCCCCAGCCACACTGATTCTCTTAATAACTTGCAGTTTAATTCTAAAAGGGAAAAAAAAGAGTTCAAATTAAAGTGTGTTATGTTATGAACAAGGCTTTTTGAATTTTGTTTAAAGAATATCATAGACTAAGTTCTTCTTGCTACCAAAATGTGTAAAGGCATGGGACTAAAGTGATACCAACTCCTATATGGGTTGTCTGTGGTTACATTCAAATACAAGCAGAGAGTTTAATAGTTTCAGTAGAGAACATATGGACCACAAACCCCCCAATATTTACCATCTGGCCCAACACAGGAATTTTTAGCCAAATTTTGGCTTAAGGGGACAAAATGAATTAAAATCTATCTCATAGGAAATGTTCTTGAAAACCATAAACTACTTTGTGGACTTGTATTTTACAAATCTTGTTAAATCGATCAGGGTTTTGTTGAGATAATATATAGTGTTATATGTCCTCTCACACACAAATATATGTTTTCTAGAAAGTGTGTACTTGGCCTGACTGAAATTTGGTTACATTTAAGGGTTTCAATAGTCTAGCCAAAATGATTCCATGGTGATACAAGAATCAGGGACTACCAGGAATGAAGCCAATTGTAGCTGTCATCCACTGTCACTCTGGGTTAATTATTAAAAGAAAGACAATTGGTTTTGAGCACACAGAACATTGGAGATTTGAGAATAATTATTATGAAATAATTCTGCCTAGAAAACTGGTAACAGTACATGATTTTCATTGCGTGCCTGTCATTGCAAAAACATAACTGTCAAGTCCATTTTAAGTAGTGATACAAATTATAAACAGTTTTCATGTGCTTTGAATTCTTGCACTGGAAAAAAAATAATAAAAACACCTTAAGAAGAGAAAGCAAATAACTTTTGAATAAAGTTCAGCAAAAAAGCATCATTTCCTTAAGTGAAAATCTCATGACAAAAAGAGTGAGAGAGGGCTCAACAGTTAAGGTGCTTGCCCAGTACCCATGGAAAGCCAGATGCACAAAGTGGCACATGCATCTGAGTTTGTTTTAGTGGCTGGAGGCCCTGGAACACCCATTCTCTCTATCTCCTCTCTATTTCTCTGTTTGCAAAATAAATAAATAAATAAATAAATAAATAAATAAATAAATAAATGTTCTAATTTTCTTATAGAAGACGCTTTTAAAAACAAATAAATAAATAAATAGGAAGGATGTTTAATAAAGGTAGGATTCCATGGATCTTTCACATAGAAGAGGGTTATTGGTTCAGGGTGTTCCCCACAGATGATCATCTTTTCATGTCACCTGATGTGAATATTGGGGTTTTGGGGGTATGTAACACTATATCTCATGATTTGTGTTCTTTCTCTTGGCCAAACTCCAGTGACAAAGAGAGTGAGAAAGAGAAAAAGAGAGAGAAAAGGAATGAAAGAGAAGAAGAGAAAAGAGGAGAGGAGAAGAGAGAGGGGAGGTAGAGGAGTAAGAGAGAAAAGAGAGAGAATAGTAGAGAGGAAAAGGAGGCAGGTGAGGGAGAGGAAGAAAACAAAGAATGTGAGGGATGGAAAAGGCTGAGCTCCAATGTGCCAACAGGTCCACCTGGCCCTATTGATTCCCTCAGCTACCATCAGGACACTTGCAAGTCCAATAGCCTGAAGAATTTGGCAACTAATTTCCAATTTGTGAAAGGATTTATTTGTTTATTTTGGAATCTGTTGCTTATGGAAGTAAACTTTATACAATGTAAACATTGGATGATCTAAACACAGATACTTTTTTCATTTATTACTTTTGTGTAGATATTGGGAAACTAATTAAAATCAATTTTCATTTATGGTAATTTGGAAACCTACCTTAAAAATCACATTGCAATTTTAATTTTTTACACTATTCCTGAGCTCTAACATGGGATAATATCAAAGATTCACTTTCAGTTATTCTATCCTGAAGGATGCAAAGGTAGTGAATATTTATAAAATGCTCATAAATTATCACTTTTATGATCTTCTACTGGAGAGAATTCCCAGGTCTATCTATCTATTATATCTCTCATCGCTGTCATTTCTCTAATCCTTGCTCTTCTCTTTCTTACTCCTCTCTTTCTCTCTCTCTAGCACATTTACTTGGTTAACAATTTCCATCAAATTAAGTTATGCCTCAGCCTGAAATAACTCTTTTAGCAATCTGAAAATATTACTAGTAATTAACTCTATCAGTCTTTGTTTGACTTAAACTGTCTTCATCATTTTTTCAGGATCATCACTGGATTCCAGGTGACCTGTTTTTGCTCTTCATTCATGTTTGTTTTCTATCATCCTTTACTTGCCATCAGAAATCAACATTTTTCATGTAATTGCTCCCTAGCTATAATCTATCATCTATCTATCTATCTATCTATCTATCTATCTATCTATCTATCTATCATCTGTCTACATACACACAATGATTTCTTGTGACAGGTTCTAAATTTCTTCTGTATAGTAGCTTTTCCACATTATGAAATTGTGAAGACCTAAGATGATTGTTTTTATACAAGAATGAGAAATTTCCATTAATACATGTTTTTGAACTTTTCTTTTTCTCCTTTCTGTGAAGAGCTCCAAATTTATGTAGGTTAGGTCTTGATCACTTTTATGCATAGATCCCTGAAATGCATCAAGTATTTGCCTCAGCCTCCTAAAGAGCTGAAACTATAAGCTTGTGACACTGTGCCCAGTATTTTTTGGTGTTTGTTTCTTTTTAAAGTTTTTTTTTTTTTTTTTGAGAGAGAGGGAGAGAATGAGGTTGGGAGAGAGAGACATAGAGAGAGAATGGGTGCCAGAACTTTCAGCCTGCTGTGAAGGATCTCTAAGTTCTTGCTCTCCCCTGTGCGCATGTGTGACATTGCATGCTTGAATCACTGTGTCTGGCAAGTGGGACCTGGAGATTTGAACGTGAGTTCTTAGGCTTCGTAGGCAAGCTCCTTAACCACTAAGCCTTCTCTCCAGCCCTGATGATCTTTTTTCTTTGAGTCAATGCCATGTACATCAGGCTGGCCTGTATAACCTAAGCTGTACTTGAAATTGAAATTCTTTTCCCTCAGTCTCCCAATAATAGGTATTACAGGAATGCACCATCATGTCCAGCTTCAAATTTTCATTAACAAAAAAAAACCTATCGTCTATGACATAAACTGTGACTGTATATATATATATATATATATATATATATATATATATATAGTCACATATATATACACACACACATATATATATATATTTTTTTTTTCCAAAGCAGACATGGCTCACGTCCACAATCCCAGCACTATGAACACTGAAGTGTTGCTGTCATTTTGAGGTCAGCTTTGATGACCCCAGTGGAAACAGAAGTTGTGAACAAAGCATTTGAGACCTAGTCCTGTGCACTATTTCCTACTTGAAGCCAGGATACCTCCAGCTGCCATGTGGTTTTTCTAGAAAATTCCTGTGCATCTTCTTTTTCATTACTAATCTTAAAAGAAAAAAAAATAATCAGTTAGAATTTCTGATTCAACAAGAGACTGTAAATTTCATCCTAGGAAGGGAAGTTGGACTTTGTGAAAAAAAATGTTAACATCAAAACCCATAATGCAATATGAATGGATATGTTATGATCATAGCTTTTAAATTGCATTAATCTCTGGTTGGGCTAAATTGAGTTCACAGAAGATATGATGGGCAAGTAAGAAAATGTAATATAGAAACTGACCCATATCCCAATACCCAGGTTGTCACGTATAATTCCCATTGGGTTCCATCATCTCTTTTCTTCTCAACATGTCAGTCAGTACAATGGATCTATAGACAATGTGATCAAGCTAACTATAATGATTCAGACCTGAAACCTTTAGCACTTGGGAGGCTGAGGTAGAAGAATTGTGACTCAGAGAATTGCCTTGATCATACAGTGATATCTCAAAAACAAACAAACAAGCAAACAAGTATCTTTTTGAACAAAGAGGATTAAAAGTACAAAGATATTCTAATGATGATGCTAGAAAATCAGCTCCATATCATTTGATGAAAACCTCCATTGTATTTTAATTAACTAAAAATAGTTTTAACAGCCGGGCGTGGTAGCACACGCCTTTAATCCCAGCACTTGGGAGGCAGAGGTAGGAGGATCTCTATGAGCTCGAGGCCACCCTGAGACTACATAGGAAATTCCAGGTCAGCCTGAGCTAGATTGAGACCCTACCTTGAAAAATCAAATAGTTTTACTTACTTATTATTTGCAAGGACAGAGTGACAGAGTATGGGAGTTGCAGAACAATTAAAGATGCATATGCCACTTTGTGTATCTGGCTTGATATACATACTGAAGAATGGAATCTGGGATGGAGGAGACTGCAAGCAAATGCCTTTAAGAACTGAGCCATAGAGCCAGGTGGCATAGGCCTTTAATTCCAGCACTTGGGAGGCAGAGGAGGTGGATTGCCTTGAGCTCAAGGCCACCCTGAGACTACATAGTGAATTCCAGGTAGCCTGAGGTAGAGTGAGACCACACCTCGAAAAAGCAAAGCGAAGCAAAACAAAACAAAACAAAACAAAACAAAACAAGCAAAACAAAACAAAACAAAACAAAACAAAACAAAACAAAAGAACCATATTTCCAGCCCCCAAACCTCCATTCTTCTAATAAAAAACAACTTATGTCATTATGTCCCACCTGGGGATATATGAGGGGATATTCAATGTTTCTTGCTATGTATTAAAATAAGCCCCATGTTTGTACTCAAAACTAGACATGGGTAAACTGAAGAGTACTATAACTAGAGATTCTTTCCTTCTAGGTCTATGTTTTTAATTAACAATTCCCTGTTCATAGTATAATGCTGTTGACAATTATTTTATCTATTTATTGGAAACTTACCATGAACCAGACATAACATCCTTTCCAGAGAAGCTGATCCTTTGAAATGTGTGTCTTCTGACTCTAATAATGGCAAAAATAGAAAAAAAAATACTACTATTTTCACAGTTTTAAAGGGAAAATAAACACAAAAAAACATTAAATAACTTTAGATCTGAATTGAATAAGTTTACTTGAGGATCAAGTATAATCAGCATCTAAGTCTAGAGGAGTGTGTGTGTGTGTGTGTGTGTGTGCGTGTGTGTTGCACATGTTTCTTTGTACATGGGTGTATGTTGTGTGTATGTATGTAGGTGTGCAGGCATGCTTGGGAGCCATGGGTTGCTCAGATGTATGCTTCAATAACTCTCTACCTTTTTCCTGAGCAGGGTCTCTCACTTGACAGAGCTCATTGATTCAGCTAGTCTACGCAACCAGCTTTCCTGAGGGCTCCATCTCACCTCTCGAGTGCTGGCATCAAAGGCTGGCTACCATGCCCAGCCACCATTTATATGGGCGCTGGGGATATTGAACTATAGTCCTCCAGCCTTGAGATACTTTTTTTTTTTTTTTTTTAACTCACTGAGTCATCTCCCCACCCCCTATAGCTTGGTTTTACTCACACAGGGTTGTTCCTCCTCATATATTGGGAAGTTCATAATACTAACCTAGAAAACAGAGTTGGAAATAACTGGCCAGTGCCAATGACATCATCATTCAGCCCAACACATGAAGTGAGACTAGGAATGGCTTTGTTAACAAGCTCCATGTCAGACAGGCCATGAATCAGGCAAAAGAAGACTGGCTGCCATCTCATGGTTTGTGCTAGAAAATTCTGTAATTTAATGTCTGGTGAATCAATCACACATGTTCTTATGAAGTTAAGCAATGTCTTCATGCCATATATGTGTGAGTTTATATATTTGTTGAAGCAAGGCAAGAGGTCTATTTTTTTCTTCTATTTTTCTTTCTTTTCTTCATGCAAGGGATTGATGCCAAGCCTATTTACAAAGTTCAACAGGGGGTCATGAGAATCCTGCTGCGCAAAAATGACAGTTTTATGTTCCTGAGACCCCCAGAGCATTTATTCCCCTCCTGTTCTTCATCCCTGTGGATCTTAACCTCTTTTATAAGTGCATCCAACTATTACTAAGAATCATCTGGGCACATATGAACACAAACAACTTCAGAAATTTATCATATCAAGTGAATTTGATGACAGAAACACATATGCCATTATTTTGGTAAATTTCTTGTGTAGCGTGATTTTTTTTTCAGGAAGTGTGGCATTCATGTCCTTATGGACCAGCTAGATCTCTGTAGATAAATAGATAGCAGTTTTGGAGATATCTACCTTTTCTATGGATCGCCTGCCATGTCCCCCCCAACACATACACCCCAAAAGAAAGAAAGAAATGAACAGGACATAATTCAGTAAACTAGAGGTCTCAGTTGATAATCTCAAAAACTGAATAAACAAAGAAATTGCTATTAAAAGAATGGTGTACGTAGGACAGTGATCTAGAAAACATGGTTTTTATTTAAAGGTCAAAGCAGAGGTAGTTGTAATTCCAGGCTCTGGATGTTCTGTTCTTTCAAACCATTAATGGCTTCTGGGAGTGGACTAGCTTTCCATAGGATTAACAAGCAAATGGAAAAAAAAAATGCATAATCTCTAATGCATATACAAATGGTCTGATTTGTTTTTATGTTATTTGTTTGAAACTTGAAAGAAGATTTCTCCAATTAAAATAATAATATACATTGTGGTGAGGATCTGAAGATAGTAAAAATGTTTAGTTAAATTATAGTAGATTTGAATTATAATGTAAATCAAATTATCTCCACCTCCAGGGTATGGTTGCATGGGCCACTGGGATTCACTCCATAAAGTAATAAAAGATTTAGTTTTCTTTAATGACACAATACTGAGTTATCCATAGTAAGAGCCAAGAAACATTTACTGATGGATTTTTCATTTAAAATACAAAATATGTTTTTATATTCTAAAGTTTTAAAAAGAAGGAAAATTTACCAGTACCATAAAATAGAAACCAAATACAACTATTTACATGGTAGTAGGAGAAGAAAGTGGTTTTGAACAAAAAATGTGCAGAACAAATTATTTGTCTCTCTTGCCTTTTATCTAAATTTTGGGAAAAAAAAACCATAAAATAGGTAGCTTTTAGTTATATTTTGCATGTACAGTTTATGTCTTGCTTAAATAGTTATTTGAGTTTTTAGTGATGCATTCCTTAGGATACATGACTTCATTTGCAATTGCCAAGCAGACTATTGTTCGTAGAGTCAATAAGTAGACATGGCAAGATCCCCTTTTTCCTAGTGGAACTATTGGGCAGTTGATTCTCGGGCTAGGGAATGTAGCTCAGCACCTGAGTACTTCTTAAGCATGTAACAAAGCCCTATGATTGGTCCGCAACATAAAAGAAGAGAAAAAATGGTTCTACTCTATATTCTGAATAAAGAAGGTACTCATTTAAAAAATGTGTGTGCGTGTGTTTTGTTTTTCTTTCTATGCCATTCTTTTTTAATTTTTATTTTACTTATTTGAGAGAGAGAAACATAGAAGGGGGAGGGGAAAGAGTGCGAGAATGAGCGCACCAGGGCCTCCAGCCACTGCAAATGAATTCCAGATGCATGTGACCCCTTGTGCATCTGGCTTACATGGGTCCTGGAGAACTGAACCGGGATCCTTTGTCTTTGCAGGCAAATTCCTTAAGCACTAAGTCATCCCTCCAGCCCCTCTATGCCATTCTTAAAGCCACCCTCCCCTCTGTAGTTGTATTTTTGTCTCCTTGGTACCTTCTGGGTCTTTCAGAGTCATTTTTTTGTTTTGTTTTGTTTTGTTTTGTTCTCAGGTAGGGTCTAGTTCTAGCCCAAGCTGATGCTGACCTGGAATTCACTGTGAAGTCTCAGGGTGGCCTCAAATTCATGGCAATGCAGATTCATCTGTTTACACTGTCCAATAGGATGCTGCTGCTTTATTATGTGCTTCCTCATCCAATTGCACTGGCCTTCAGAAGGTAATCCTTGTCTCCACAGGGTTTTCAAATAGTGTATCTCATGATCTGGGCAATATCCCAAGTAAGTGTACTTGCCAAGCTGGAAATAGGTCAACCTTTTGAAGATCATGTGTTTTCAATCGAATATTTAAAAAAATATTTCTATTAATTTGCAAGCAGAGAGAGATAGAAGAAAGATGGACAGAGAGAATTGGCATGCAAGGGCCTCTAGCTGCTGCAAATGAACTTCAGATGCATACACTATTTTGTGCATTTGGCCTTATATGGATACTGGGGAAATGAATTCTAGTAGTTGGCATTTGCAGGCAAGTGCCTCATTCTGTAAGCTGTCTCTCCAGCCCTCATTGTATTTTTTAAATCCATAATTCATGATGGGTAAAAGAGTATGTTTAAAAGCCTAACAAGGGCTAGAGAGATGGCTTAGCAGTTCAGGCACTTGCCTGCAAAGCCCAAGGATCCATGTTCAGCTTTCTAAATCCCATGTATGCCAGGTGCACAATAGGTGAGTCAAGCACAAGGTTGCACACGCCCACTAGGTGGCACAAGCATCTGGAGTTTGATTTCAGTGGGTGAGGCCCTGGTGTATCAATTCTCTCTTTCTCTAAAACAAAATTTAAAAAAATTAAAAGCAAAACAAGTATTGGATTTCCAAATACTTGGTAGTTGAAATGGTGACTACATTGTGGAAATAGTTATCAATAGGCTAAAAATACTTGAATGATCTTACTCAGATAGCCTCTATAGGCCTAATGGTATTGATATTTCATTGTGATGGCCCATTTCTAGGCTCTATCCCGGCAAATGAACAAAGGCTTAACGAAAGAGAGGCAGCCAGGGATGTTTATAATATATAATGAAACTAAACACAAATGCCAGACATAGAACAATCCAATGAACAATCACATTCATCATAATATATGAAAGGAATCTGTTATACAGAATAATGGTGATATAGGGTTAAGTAAAATATAAGACATAGCTGTCCACATCCTCACAAATTTGTTAAAAATGGGATCCCTCAACAGATTCCCTGAAGCTGACCCATAGATAGAACCCCTGAGAGTAGCAGTCATTTTGCTATTAGTCATAGTGTTTTGGGCTTTTCTGCTTCACAATGAGTTTGCACCTTCCAACTTATGAAGGTGAACTTAACAGGAAAGCTTACAGGAACAAGTCAAGTATAGACTCCCCTGAGCTTGAGTGTAAGACTTTGACCTAATGACAAACTACAGCAAATTACAAACTAGAGCCCTAAGAGTGGATCTTTAAAGGACCCATAGTCTTGTTTTTTGTTTTTTTTGTTTTTTTTTTTCTTTTTGGCACATCCCAACACTGAATAGCACAGGTGTTTGCTTGTTTTTTTTTTTTTTTTTTCCAGTCTGTCTTCTATTGCATTGATAGAATAAAAATAAATAAATAAGCAAATAAACACACAGACCTGTTGTCACAGCTAGGCTCAGCTCTGAACATTTTTAACTGGGTTTTATGAGGCCATAAATTATTGTTCCTTGTCCTAGCAAGGCACATTTTGTGAAAGGCCAACATCCGGTTCTTGGGGCATGAGCTTTTATTATGCATTTCATATTGAACCACAGGTCAAATTAATTGACCTTATCTATGTGAAAAACCAGCTGGTTGCCTAGAGAAATAAAATCTTTCACAGAGTTTAGGGACAAGTAAACAATGGGAAAACTCAATCCCTTGGCATCTGGAAATTCTAATGACAAATGGTGAATTTGGAGATTGAAAATAGTTATTTTTTCCCCTAAGGCTATAATAAAGCCAACGGCTTTACAAATATCATCCAAAACTTTCTATATATTTCTTATATCCACACATTACAAATTTGATGACATAAGAAAAGCATGAAACCATCCACCATGTAGACTAGTTAAGGACATGTGTAACTAGGATGATTATACCATCCAGATGCTGAAAGAATTCTAATTCTTTAAGATCAAAATTGAAGTATGCCTCTCTCGTTCAAAGTAAAAGTGCTGTGCATCTTCTAGATTTCACAGTGTCATATACATCTGCACAAAGACAGAAAAGAATGGTGGCTTAACAGAACAGAAGAGAATTGTGAATTTTTGAAGAAAGCATCAGCCTATATCCTTCTTCATCTAGTAAGTGGGATAATAATTTTAATATCTCATAATTGTAAAAATACTATCAGTCACTGTGACTAGATACCTTATGAGTTAAGATGTAGCATTGGGGAATGGAAATGTCAGCTTAACATATGATGTTAAAATGAGAAGATAATAAATTATTACCATCTTCATTTAAAATGACAGATGTAATTTGTCTCCACTTGTAATTGGCCAAAGTAAATATATGAATAATGAATAAGCCATTGTTCCTAGTTTCTAAGTTAGTTGCTTTATTTCTCTGATTTTTAGTCATACATGCAGTGATATAATTTCATGCGATAAAAATGCTAGGGTGGAGAAAAGTAGGTGCCAGATCAAAGGTACCAGACAATTTAGATTTGAAATTCGGATGTATAAGCCGGGCGTGGTGGCGCACGCCTTTAATCCCAGCACTCGGGAGGCAGAGGTAGGAGGATCACCGTGAGTTCGAGGCCACCCTGAGACTCCATAGTGAATTCCAGGTCAGCCTGGGCTAGAGTGAGACCCTACCTTGAAAAACCAAAAAAAAAATTAAAAAAAAAAAAAAAAAAAAGAAAGAAATTCGGATGTGTGAATTTGCCTCAAATGTGAATTGACCAAGGATTTTGAGAAAATGATTGAATGGGGTATACTTAGGGTGTGACTCACCTAAAAAGATACTTTTGAGTATGTCTGAGTCTCTTATTTTTACTGTATAAATCATACAGATTTCCATTTGTGTGGAAAAATGTGATTCAGAATCTACCATATGTAAATGAATGAGTGAATCAGATCTGATGGGTAAGATTCCCCTGAGGTAGCAGAGCCCGCCTCGCGTAGAGGATTGTGTCGCATCAGTATGGAAAAGATTAAGCGGCAGAAATCACATCTACTAGGTGGAATGCTGAAGTCTGAGTCTGGACAAGTGTTTGAACCTTGAGCTGAGGTCAGCAACAGGGTGATTTAGTGACTTTGGTAAACAGACTTTCAAGGGAGTCAAATAAGTTCAGCTTCACTTTGCACAGTCCACAGAGAACATCAACAAAGTGCTCAATGCTCCAAGATTAGTTCAGGAACCAACTTGGGCAGTGGGGCTGTTTGAAAATCCTGTACAGTGCAATAGTCAATGAATCCACTATTGATAGTATATCTTTTCATTTTAAACAATGATGGAAATAAAATTACTCAGTGAAATAAAAAAGGGGGGGCAGAATAAGTGATCTTCAACCCATGTGCAGAAGATGTGCTCGGAAAGCAACAGAACTGTTGTCCTGAAATTTACAGGCAAGGACATGGCATCTACACGGGGATGATATCCCTCCCCCATGCCAATCCATATGTAAGGCTGATTAAAGATTACAAAAGCTCATTAGTTGATAGGCTTTTTGGGAATGGGTGCATGTCTGTGGACGTATGTGTGGATATTTGTTTGTATTATGGTACCACAGCATGTGTGGAAGTCAGAGGACAACTTTGGGTGTCAGTTTTCACCTTCTACATTGTTTGAGGCAGGGTCCCCTTGTTCACCTCTGGGTTCACTAACAGATTTGCAAGCTTCCAGAGAGGAATTCTCTTGTCTGTGTCCCACATCTGCCCTACTCTGTGCTGGGGTTACATGTGGTACTGTGACTGGCTTTCATGTGGGTTCTGGGGAGCGCTGCTAGGGTACTTACACTTGGGCAGTAAGCACTTTACTCACTGAGCCATCTTCCCAGCCCTCAGTTTCCTTTTTAAAATTCCTAGCCCCAGTGTGTCTCCAAAAGGGAAGGAGAGGACAAACACCCTGAGGCTATTATACACATTCAAGCACCACACACACACACACACACACACACACACACACACACACATCTGAAAGTAAATTACTAATAAATAAACTACTAATAAAATACATCAATGCCAGAATAAGATAGAATATTATATATGTATATATATACATTAATACAATAAATGCAATTTATAATGCATATATTACATATTATAATATAGATCAAATTTAACTTATATTAATATAAGTTTATATTGGCTATATGAAAGAAAAAAAAGAATAAAAATAAATAAAAGAAGATAACCAGTAACAAAAATTACTTGAATAATGTAGAACAGAGAAAGTAGAGAAGAAGATGAAACCAAATAGATTCCCTTGGGCAATTTTTTGAGAGATGTGATAACACAAACTCCTATTTATTCTGGTCTGATGATCCATCTCTAGATGTGTGCATACATGCAGGCCAGAGGTCAAAATTGGGTGTTTTCCTCTATCTCTCTCCATATATATATATATATATATATATATATATATATATATATATATATATATTTGAGACAAGGTCTCTGATGGAGCAACTTGATATAGTAACAGTTGCTTATATTGTAAAGACACTTGTATTTCCTTATACTATTGGAAAGATCAAATATAGTAACTTTTAAAACATAAAACAACCAATTTGCAGACCTGAGGCTGAACAGATTCTCTCCATGCTTCCCTGTGGAAAGAAGGAACGTGCGCTAAGTTCCTTTCACTCCATGTACCCCAGGAACCACCAGTGAACCCGAAAGACCCCACATCTGGCTGTGGCTTACCCTTGTTTGCATTAAGCTCTGCACATAGACGACGACCACCCTGGCTGTGAGTTCAGGGATGGCCCGGCCTTCTTTCTGCATGGCCAGGGGAGGTGAAGGGTCTGTGCGCTCACCTGGTCCAAGGGTGAGGTCCACTGCATTTTCAACTTGCCTGTGTTTTTGTTAGTGTTACTTCCTTTGAAAGAGATGTCTGCAGATGCAGGCACACATTCATCATCATCTCCCTTGGCTCTTTCCTCCTCCATCAAACCTAGACTAATCCTAGGAAAGAAAAGGTCAGAGATGCACAGCAACACCCCAAACACACACACTTCAGGTGCACAGCCTTTTGGCTCTACACATTTCCAGAGACAGTTTGCTGCCCCAAGATTTTTGTTTAATTTTGTGCCTATTGAGAGAATTTCTTAGGACAGGGAGCTGGCTCAGCAGATGAAGCACTATCTATACCAGCCTGAGGACTGGAATTCGGATCCTCAGGAGCCACAGGAATGCGCAGTGTGTGGGGAAGTGCAGTCCTGTGACCCCAGCACTCACAGGCAGAGACGGGATCCGGGCTGCAATCTGGCTAGCTCGACTTGCTGAAGCAGAGGGCTCTTGAGTCAATGAGAGACTCTGCCTCAATAAATAAATTAAAGAGCAACTGAGGAAGAACCCCTCCACACACACACACACATGCACCCCTACATACACATGTGAACATACTTACATACCACACCACACACACATACACATGCCAAAGAGTGATTGTTTCTCTTCTACCTAGGAGTATAAAAGAAATAGAAAAGCAGATTTTCATAGAACCTTGAACAATGACTAAATGAAATGAACTGTATTATGAAAATCAATGGGCCTGGGGAGGTGCTGCATGCCTTCAATACCAGCATTCAGGAGGCAGAGGTACGAGGATCACTGTGAGTTCAAGGCCACTCTGAGACTACAGAGTGAATTCCAGGTCAGCCTGGACTAGAGCAACATCCTATTTTGAGAAAAAGAAAATCAGTGTATGAGCACAAGTAACGCAATGTAGAAGAAACTAGCAAATAAATAATCTGGTAATTAACCATTAAAATAATAAAGTTTTTTTTCCAGAACTTATTAGTATTTTGTTGCGAAAGCTGTGTTCCCGAAACCCATCAGTTTGTTTTGTTTAATTAGCAAGTGCAAGGATGCTAAGAAACACAAAAGATTATGCAATATATACCTTCTTATTCTTTTTCTTTTACTTTTTTAAAACTAAACATGATTTTTATGTGAACTCTGAAGCTCTAGAAGTCCACCATCAAAACAACTAGATTTAAAACCTAATTGTTTAATTTATTGACTGAAGTGCATTTGCCTATGCTAAAATACTTGATGTACAACTCCTTAGGTACAAGGTAAGTCACTGGAACTGTTTGCTCTGTCATGGAAAGCTCAGAAGTTTAACAGAAATAATGCAAACACGGAATGAAGTTGATGCTTCTTTGTAGGTATGGTGTGAGCCGCAGAGGGAAAGCAGAGTTATGTGGAGGAGTCTCACCGCCACTCTGTTATCAGTCATACCACCAGGTCCATCCCCTCTCCCTCTTCGTTGTACCTCCTCATTCATACTCCAGAGATAGAATCATGGACACCCACTGCACTTCTTCCTATTGGTGAAGTGTCACCAATGCAGAACGCTTCCTTATCTTTCTGCACCATGAGTGTCTAGTTGTCATAATCCACGTTTGTTCACTTTGATTAAAAATGCTGCCTTGTGCTTGTCTCATAGCTGGCAACAAGCAGAGCCAGTGTTTTTCTGAGCAAGAATGACAAAGTCTGCCTTGCATTACTGGTAAAGCACTTTGTGTGTGTGTGCTTGTGTGTGTGTATGTGTGTGTGTTACAGTGTGTGTATTAATAGTGTGCACAAGACTGGCTGAGCAGTAAGCCCGGCACTTCTTGTCTCCACACCTGTCATATAACTAAGGTTATAGGCAGGGGTGGACACAGCCAGGTTTTTATGGGAGCATTGAAGACGGAACTCAGACCCCCATGCTTGGATTGCAATCGCTATTACCCATAGAGCTATCTATCACCCCCACCCCAGCTCAGTAAAGCATTGTCTAAGTACACACTCAAGCCTTTAATCGCTTTTTCTATTAAGTGTGAGCCCTGGAAATGCCACTTGTTGGGACTTTAGCTGAAAGTAACCAAGATGAAGATTGAAGACATATTTAAATACGGACATAAAGAAGATAAGGAAGGAGAAAATTGTAACAGTTCACTGAGGAGGAAATCCAATGAGTCATTATGGGGTTAGTATCCATGGGCATGGTATAATTAGCCAACATGGAAAACTGTGCTCAGGGCTGGGGAGATGGCTCAAGGGATAAAGTGCTACCTCTGCAAGCGTGTGTACCTGAACCCCAACCTCCAGTGTCAGTAATCCCAGTCCATCTACAGTATAAAGAGAGGCAGAGGCAGGGGAATTTCCTGGAAGTTCATGGATGGTCTAACATGGCAAACAACCAGAATGAGAGACCCTGCCTGAAACAAGGGAGAAGGTAAGGACTACCACCCCAAATTATCGCCTGTTGTCCACATGCATGCTGTGAAATGCTTGTGTGCCCAAACATGCATTCACCAAGACCCACATGTCAAAAAGAAAGCAACTCAAACTTGGGGCTGGAGAGATGGGCTTAGTGGTTAAAGACACTCGCTTGTAATGCCTGACAGCCAGGGATCTATTCCCCAGTACCCACATCAAGCCAGATGCACAAAGTGGCACATGTGGCTGGAGTTGTTTTGCAGTGGCAAGAGGCCCTGGCTCATTAATTCTGTCTCTTTATCTCTCTCTCTCCTTTTCCATCCTCCTCTCTGCATTTGCAAATATATATTAATGAAACTTTACCCAACTACCAATGCCAGAGAAAATATATGCAGACAAATAAAACATTTAATGATATTCTTAAAAGGCAGTCATGTTATAGGGTATGGTCTTCTAGTAACAAACATTTCATTTTAGGAATGTCCTTTCTAAATATTGGCAGATCCTCTCTACAAAAGTTCATCTGTTATTCTTTTCCTTGGCAGTGCCTTCTTTTCCGTGTGTGCATGTGTGTGCGTTGCGTGCGTGTGTGTGTGTGTGTACGTGTGTGTGTGTTGTGTATGCATGTGTCCATGATCTCATCGGTAGTGGCAGCGGGGCTTTCATCTGCCATGGTCAAAGCAGTATGGCGAGTGTCCCACTCCATTGCTCTTCTGCCTATCCTTGTGTGAGCCGGAGTCTCTTACTGACCTCAGAGCTTGCTATTTTCTGTGGACTTTGATGATCATCAGGTTGCTGCACCCCTATGGACTGGGGTTGCAGACATGCATGGTCATGCCTGTGTGTGTATATGCGGCTAGGGGGTTTAACTCAGGAGGTCTCTGGGCCTCCTCTGGCCTTCATGTTTGCACAGGAAGTGCTCTTAACTCCATCTCTCCAGCAACTCCCGTTCAGCAGGTTTTTGCAGCATTGGGCTCACAGGAGATTTCCCAGATCTCTACAATCTTTGTATTTGAAGATCAGCAATACTGGACTTTCCACAGGAATGAAGTCTAAAATCTAGTCTCACTCACAGAATGGATGAGGGCTTATTCGTGTGTATTTATGTATTTCAGTACTTTCATCGTTCATAGAAAATAATGTGTGACAGCTATGTCAATGAATAATTTGTCAAATTATGACTGAATCACTCAACATTTCTTTTTAGGGACAAGGGATATGACTCAAGGGTTAAGAGAGCTTGCTGCACAACCCTGACAGACTGAGACAACCTGGAATGTCCAGATTTGAATCTCCAGCATCCACATCGATAACTCAGCATGACCACACATGTCTGTAACCTTAGTTCATCAGACTGAAAGACAGCAGCTCCATGCTGAGTGAGAGACCCTGTCTCTGAGATCACACTGACGAATTATAGAGAGGAGACTTGCTATTTTTCCCTGGCCTATGAGTGCGTGCATGATGTGTGTACATCTGCACAGCCCACAAACATTTCTCTTCACACATCTCACACAGAGACCCCAAAAATAAAATCTTTTGTTAAAAAAGTCTAGTTTTCTCTGTGACTTTTAACCATTTTTAGTTTATTGTAGAGTAAGGAATTTGCATAACATACAGAGCACATAATAAGTGCTATATTGATCATGGAAAAAGTGGATGACATTGAGAGGTTAGAAACCTCAAGGAAAGCTATTTACTGACTTTTGATGGGAATATAGTCCAACTCCTAGTTTTGTGCTGTGCCTCCCTAGTTACGTGTTCCTAGGTTGAAGCCATAATGCCTTTTATGAATCCTGGACAGTGTCATCAGGAGGGGCCTGGGATCTGGCTGAAGGGGCCTGTCGGTGGTAGCATTTGGTCTACGTGTCTGAGCTCTACTTAGGTCATCAGCCCCACAGAAACCCTCCTCCAGCCCACTGATAGCTTTAGCTTTCTGTGCGTGGTAGTTTCAGACATTTCATGCCACACTTATGTCTGGGGCAAGATAGATGTCCACTCATTCCCCAGATGTGCTATCTGAAGCAGTGCATATATCCATGTCTGGAAATGTTTAAATAAATGCTGGGTTTTGGTGTTTGGTTTTTTTTTTTTTTTTGTTTTGTTTTTCTACTTTTGTCCTGGTTACCTCGGGATCTTGCAGTCCTGTCAACAGGAAGAATGTATCTTGCTTGATCTTTGTCATTATACTTGGAATTATTATTCTTACTTTCTGCATAATAAGGTATATAACATTTTTTTCTCAAAGCCCCCTCCCACCCCCCACCGCCCCATTGGTAAATTTTAACCTCACGAGGAACTAATTTTAACTGTGTGTGAATGCTGCCATCTCGTGGCAGTAGAGAAGAGTGCACTTTTCTGGTTTTCAAACAAATTTTTTTTGAGGATTTTCCATGAGTTACAGACAGTGAAACTAACATTATCATTTTAGAATTGACAGCAGGATAATCAATTGGAAAGCATTACAGATAGGGTCACAACTTTGTTACTATTACATCTATTGGTTTTCAACCCAACCATTTTCTCATAAATTATAATGAATAATAATATCTTACTATTTTATCCTGTTATGTAGTTGGCTCATCTCTGACGCTTCTTCCTCCTCCCATATTCTCAATAGCTTGTGTAATTGATTGGACCTACCAAGATACCTCAGAGTCCTCAGGGATTGACAGTCTCCACTTTATCTGTACGCTGTTATTGTGCCATGATCTGTGCCCACAGGTCTTGGATTAGGATGTGAGCATTTGGGGGAGTAGATGTTGATTCACTCTGTGAGTGCCACATGTAAGACTCATGTCATAATCCGTGTCGTCAATCCACATAGAACTGCCTTCTGTTTTCTTGGGAAAGATGGTGACAAAGGTCTTATTTCTTTTCCAAGTCCTGGAGGGTCCTACCTCGCAAGGACTTGTTTGCCCTTGGCACTTGGGTACCTCTCATGCTTCCTTCATTCTCTACGGTAAATGTGACTTCTGGACCCTGATCATTTCACTGCTCTGACCCTCAAATCAAGGCAAGTCCTTTTCCTTTAGCAGTCTAAGGCCTCTCTTTATTACATCGTGTTACATATATATATATAATATAGGTATATATATTATATATATACATATATGTATATATACATATACATACATATACACATATAATGTATATATTCCTGAGTTGTTTTTTTTTTTTTTTAATTTTCAAGGTAGGTTCTTGCTCTAGCTCAGCCTGTCCTAGAATTCACTATGTAGTCTCAGGGTGGCCTTGAACTCACAGTGATCCTCCTACCTCCTAAGCGTATTTTTAATTAATTTGTTTCATTATTTTGGGAGAAGGGTGTCAGAGTCCTGGCATTAATTTAAACTCATTACACCTAAGAGGAAAATAACATAGTTGTCATATTCCATACCACCATAAGATGGCAGGATAATGTTGTGCTTGCCATCTGCATAAATATTATTAAATGTGATATACACAAGCATGCACTTGAACAAGCACACACTCCCATATAAGTCTACAATCTATATATGTGCATTGTATTCCATGTTCTTTACCCATTAATCACTACCAAATATTGCACATTGAATCAGCAATAAATGTGCTCCACCAAATAAGTTATATAGGGGGAAAATTCTGCTTAAATGTTCCTTCTGACACAGCTGAGCAGTTTCAAGGCAAAACACTCACCTTGCTCTTTCTACTTTCCTTGCTAGAACTACACTAGCTATTTTTTTTTTTTTTATGTAAGGCTTCAATCCTATGTGCACTTAACTCCTTTCTCTGGGGAAACCTTTAATCTTGTCTGGAGTTAATTGTTTTCTCTGTGGAAACCTTCTATCCTATTATCTGTCAATAACTCTTTGCTATGTAGTAACTGAAGTTAAGAAATATTAATTACTTATCCAAATCACGTGGTAAAATTTAAAGCCAGATGTGATGGTTTGAATAAAATGTCCCATAGGTTCATGTGGTTTGACTATTTAGTCCACACCTGGTGGCAGTTTGAGAAGGTTGTTGGGTCTATGGGAGGTGGAGCCTTGCTAGAGGAGGCATGTTGTCTGGGTGGGCTTTGGGGTGAAACAGCCCACCTGCAAGTCCAGTATATAAACTACATCTTTCACAAGCTGCAGAGAGATGACGTAGGCTTTGTGCTCAAGCCTGCCATATTTCCCCTTGAAGGTGTAAGTGGCAATAAACTCTTCCTTCCCATTTTGGTTCAGTGTTTGTCCAGCAATATGAGGTAACTGTTACACCAGATCTTTAAATCTTTTAAATTCAAGTCAATCATTATTTTTATTTATTTTTTTGTTGTTTATTTTATTTATTTGAGAGCAACAGACAGAGAAAGAGGGAGAGAGAGAGAGAGAAAGAGAGAGAGAGAGAGAGAGAGAGAGAGAGAGAGAGAGAGAGAGAGAATGGGCACGCCAGGGATTCCAGCCACTGTAAATGAACTCCAGACGCATGCGCCCCCTTGTGCATCTGGCTAACGTGGGTCTTGGGGAATCGAGCCTGAAACCAGGGTCCTTAGGCTTCACAGGCAAGCGCTTAACTACTAAGCCATCTCTCCAGCCCTCAATCATTATTATCATTATTATTTATTATTATTATTTTTTTTTTTTGGTTTTTCAAGGTAGGGTCTCACGCTGGTCCAGCCTGACCTGGAATTCACTATGTAGTCTCAGGGTGGCCTCGACCTCTCAGCGATCCTCCTACCTCTGCCTCCCGAGTGCTGGGATTAAAGGCGTGCGCCACCACACCCGGTTCAATCATCATTTTTAATGAGCCCTTATTCTTCCATAACTTTCTTAATGTTTAAATTAACATGCTCCATATATATACACAATATACCCTGCTCATAATCCCCTCCCACCACCCGCCTTTGTCTTCCCTACCACAACCTCAGTCCACTGAACCCGATCTTCTTTCCAAATAGTTCCTCTTCTATTTTGATGTCATTATATTTTTTTGTCACTTAGTATGCATATCTTGCAGTATAAAGTCATGAATACAATGACCACTTAGTGTCTGGGAGACGGCATCCCAAAGCACTGTTCCCCATCCTTTGGTACTTACATTCTTTCTGCCAGCTCTTCCACAATAGTCCCTCAATCTTGGGGGTTGTGATAGAGCTGTCTTTCTCTCTCTCTCTCTCAGTGCTGAACACTTCCCTGATACTTCTCAGCATTTTGATGAACTTTGAGTCTCCCCAGTGGTCATCACCATAAACAAAGAGAAGCTTCTCTAACCAAAAGTGTGAGTAGCATTAATATATGGGCATAAACATTTAGAGGTCAGTTGTAGCCATAACTTTTACTGAGTGTGTGGGTGTGTACAGCTGTTTATTTTCACATGATCCTATCTTTCTACCTTGGTTTGATTCTGAAGGATAAAATTATCCAACCAACAGACTCCCCAGCCCATCTCTGCACATAGCAATAAGACCTTTAAATTGGGCTTACTCTCCACATCCCAATTCTGACTCACCTGTATTCACCAATCTCATCTGTTTGGGGTTCCTTGTGGCTGGTTAGGTAATGATGAGGCCTCAAATGAGAAGTTGAGAACCCTGAAGCCACAGATCATGTACTCTGCAAAGTGGGCAAAGTGGTTAACTTTTTAAAGTCATTCTATTTAGACCTGGTGACATCGGGGAGTTCTCTTACAAACAAACATGAGAAGTCTAACTGCACCCTTCCTAAACAAGCAACTCTCAGAGCATTCTGACCAGCCCAGAGATACATGCAGACATCACAGAGTACTGATATCCAGGCATTCCTACCTTAGGTGTGCTCTGGCATATTTTAAAGTAAAGCATTGGAAGTGACTGGTTTCTCATACGTATGGGGGTGAAACCCGAGGCCCTCATTTTACAAATATTCAGTTTCATTTTTGGTTTGGACGACTATCCATCTTTGAAATGTGAGTGATTGGAGCAAGTAATTTACACATGAGTCTTCTGTCAAAGAGCCTGCAGTTTGTTATGTGATTGACAGTTATGAGAGAGATGTGGATGAATTTTAGGGACCTGCAGAAGCTGGGGTCTGGTGCATTGACAACAATAACTGTGTTCACTTGCTATAAGCACAGAAGTGGCTATGGAGGCACTGGGGGCCTCTGAGGAAGTGGGTGCAGGAAACACGCCAGTGAAGATCAAAGCCTTATCACAATAAACTTAGAAACAGTCCATCTTTATGCAAAGTTGAGTTTAGCTAGTGTTATCACCCGTCATTAAACTCTCATCAGAGTATTTTCACCAGTTGCCTTTTACCACACACAATAAATGCAGGGTCCCTTTAAAAACTTAATATTTAGAGCATTGTATCTGATAAAGTTAAACTAATGCATAATTTCATTTTGTTAGTGAGTGGCAAAAGAGTAGCTGCTATTCATTGAGAAATTTATTTTGTGAAAAAAATAGGAATCTGGATTTGTAAAATTTCATGAGTGTCTTATTAGACATTATTAGTTATTATTATTAGTTTCTTTAAATATAAAATTTATAGACATAATGATACATGAGGTAGACAACCTATTATTTGCTTACTTGATTAATTAATTAATTAGAGATGCAGTCTAAACTTTAGCCCAGCTGGCCTCAGAGTTACTATGCAGCCCAGGTTGGTCTCAAACTTATGGTAATTCTCGTGTCTTATCCTCCCAAGAACTGAGATTACAGGCATAAGCCAACATGTCCAGCTAAGATATTAATTATAAGTAAAAGAAAGCATTGAAAACTCTAGAAGTTATAGTTGTTCATTTTAAAGAAAATACTTTCTTCCAAAAAGCAGTCTAGTCTGCAAATTCTCTGAACACTGCTATAATAATAAATATTCAACAAAGAATGAATCCATAGCTTCCTGTTCACCAAGTGGGAAGTGAGTAGGCAAACATTTAAAAGCAATACCAGGTATGGTGGAATACCAGGTATGATGGTACAGCGAGCGGTTAAGGCAGGAGGCAGATGCATATGTGGATAGCCTTCCTGCACAGAAATACAGAATTATCCTGTCACCCCTGAATGAATAAATAAAACAATAGAAACTATGGAATTCTCACTTCCACACAGTCAAATAAACTTGTATAAATTTAAGATTTCTTTTTTTATGTTTCTGTTGTTGATGTTTATGGTTTTTCAAGGTAGGGTCTTTTTCCAGCCAGGTAGAGCTGGAATTCACTATATATTCTCAGGGTGGCCTTGAACTCATAGCCATCTTCCTACCTCTGCCTCCCAAGTGCTTGGATTAAAGGTATGCATCATCATGCCTGACAAATTTGAGATTTCAATTACATAAACTTCAAGCTTGGATGCGCATCATTCAAGGTGTCCTGTGGAGGTTGGGAGCTACAAAGTGAACTGTTTCACACCATTCTTTCAGGAGAATGCTTCAGGAAAATATGAATATGTTCACTTGTCTGAGTGGGTACAAAAAGATCACTAAGTTCCCACCAGAAGTTTATGTTTGACGCACAATGTGTCATAACATGATCTGGTAGATATGATGTCCAGTGGAATATGGTACAACCTTGGAAACTGGAATGCATTCTCAAAAAAAGTTCAGGTAGGAATGAGAAGGGAGGTTTTCTTTTCTTTTCTTTTTTTTTTTTCTAGTAGGAAGGCTCTTCTGCTCTGGTTATTAAAGTTAATAACTTCTCAGCATAGCCAGCTCCAAGCTAGTTGATGGGCCTCTTCCAAAGCATGGAAACTTTGCTGAAGTGGCCACTTAAATAATAGAATTCTGCTGAAGGAAAAAGAAAATGAAACATTTTCTTCCAGATCATTAGCATTTTGGTGAATAAATAAAACAAGGCATTTCAAAATCCTTTTTCTGAGGAAGTCCTTTTAACTGTCCTTTCCCTGGGATTAATACCAGTAGCTACTCATTTGTGGTAATGGAGGCATTATTTATGGGAAAACAGCTCATGTAATTCATTGCCATTTTCAACACAAAGGTGACCATGATCATGGGTAAAAGGAATCATCTAGTGAGTTCCTTGTTGTGATTAAAATAATAAGCAACTTTGATAATTTTCTCATGAAATAACAGCAACCGTGATTGGCTCTGTAAGATATTGGGCAAAACTGGTCCCTAATGACTTTCCCTTCCGTATTTGTTGCCCGTAGAATGATCTGGAAGGACTAAACCTCAGGGATGAAGCCAGTTTCTTTAATTGAGTCCATTACACACATACAATAGCCTGCTGATTGGCTTGGCCAATGCCAGTGCTATTAAGAACTGTGTGTTCTCAGCAACACCTGAGTGTGTTCAGGCATAAATGTCATTGCTTCATGTTGTCCTCATATTGTCCCTAAGAGCTTCCACCTTTCTAAAGTCCTGTTTACAAATGGGTAAAAATATTATGGGATTATACATGTAACCCACACCCATGATAGAATGTCAACCCTGCTTTTGTCTTCTTTTCCGTTGCTCATCTCTTTCTTATCCTAATATAGCTTTCACCAGGATGCTCATGCTCTTTTTGTACTTCACTTTCCTTAAATGTTCCTGGAATTTCATTATTCCTATTCCAAGCAATCATAACTTTGTTTAAAAAAAGAATGTGTATTATTGTTACTATACCTGCCAAGTTTTCAACTTTAGGTTAAACCACAAAAATTTAGTATATCTCAATTTTTTTAGACACGTGCCATGATATATGATGCATATTTTATAAAGTTTTGCTAGAAACCACTGTAAGGACAAAACCAAAGTACTTACCTTTAACTTGCATTCATTGTTATTAAAATTAATACATGTGCTCCTTATTATGTAATTTAAAATTGGTTGGCATAAATTAAAATGTGCAGGCATTTCAAGATGCATTAATTTAATTTCTGAGGCCAGCAATTATTGGACTATTCCCAGTAAGTATGAGGCTATCCTCAGCCAGAGAAGACTGGAAATTTAGGCAGCACACAGTAAGAGGCAAAATACAGTGTCTTAAACACTCAGTAGAACACAGAACATTTCAATAAGCTTGATGGCTCTTTAGAAAATATTTGTATATTTTGAATATAATTTTTTAAATATTTTATTTTATTTATTAGAGAGAAAGAGAAATAGGCAGGTAGGGAGAGAGATGGAGAGAGAGAGAGAGAGAGAGAGAGAAAATAAGTGTGTCAAGGCTGCCAGCCACTGCAGACAAACTCCAGACACATGCACCACCTTGTGTATCTGGCTTACATGGGTACTGGGGAATCAAACCTGGGTCCTTTTGCTTTGCAAGCAAGCACCTTAACTGTTCAGCCATCTTTCCAGGCCTGAATATTCTTTTGATTCAACTTCTCTACAGTCTGTTTGTTACCATAGTGCAAACTGCAAAGAGATATTTTCCTGAAAATACCATATACCTCAAAGCTAAATTTTATTGGAAGTCCTTTGTCTTTGTTCCAACAGCATAGGTAACCATGGTTCATTTTCAACCCAAGGAAATGTGGAGGACAGGAAAGTAAGCTTGGGTCACTGCTTTGGCTGTGTAGCAGGGGGAACTGCAGCTTTGATTCATATATAACTGCATTTCCTTGCCACAGCAAACCCCAGGAGCAGTGGCTACTTTTCTATGACCAGGTGTGAAATTTGGTAGGAGACTGAGGTAGCCTTGGGTTGTGTATGTATGACCCCCACCAAATGTCTATCAGGAAGGGGTAAATGACATCCTATATGTGAGAGGTGAGTGGTGCTGTTAAGTGGGCCACCACAAAGCAGGGATCTAGAAGTGATAAAGTGGAGACATTGTTCACATCTAGAACTTGATTGGAGAGCCCAGGCCAAAATTTCTCCATCAAGCCTTTAAAAGCACCAGTGTGAAACTCCGCAGAGGTCTCTAAACCTCCTGATGCATCAGTTTCCCACAGCCCCAGTGATGTGTTGCACCCTGCAGATGCTGGCCAGGACTCCCTACCTTCAGAGTGGGGGCATGCTTATTACCTACCCCCTGCACTTTAATGAGACATTGACACAGAACTTCACTTGGCATTCATCTAAATTCACTCTGGAGCATCATGGGGTTAATGCCTCTTAAGATAACCTCTGAATGAATGTGGATAGAAGCAAAACATGACAGGTTTTACTTCTGTCTGAATTACTGGTTTTAAAGCTCCTGGTTCCACAAGAATTAACATTCTGCTGCCCTGTAATTGGCCAATGTGATGAAGCTTCCTTATATTGGTTGTCTCTCTTGCCTTATAAATTACTGTTGTTTCTCTGAGATCACAAGTCCCAATGAATCATGCAACTTCTGCTCTCAGAAGATTAGAGGCTTAAACAACCTCCTTGAGATTAAAAAAAAAATGATTTCAAGTCAGTCCAAGACACACTCAAATCAGAAATTCTCATCCACATTCACTGTGATGTACTCTTCCATGCCCTGCTTCCTAACTATACAATACTAAGCACTCCAACTCAGCTTATACCTGAAGAAGGAGGCCAGCAAGAAAGAGGGAGTCCCAGGCTGCTGTATGAGATGCTGGGGCCAGTCATTTCCTTCAGAACAACTAGAGATAGGGAGATAATTTAACATTAAATCAACTCAGACACAGGAATCTTCCATGAGTCTGGGAAGTCCAACCTCCAAGTTGAAACCAAGTCAGTGATCTGTCAGCTTCTGCAGAACTGCTTGAGAGTGGGTGGAATCAGAAGGACGAGCCAAGCTTTGAATGCATGGGAAGACTGGGCTACTGATTACTAAGGAAAACAAGGTTCTATATGTTCATATGTCATGGATCATGCTTACTCAACACAAAGGTTGCATGACCATGAGTGAGTCACCAAATCTCTCTGAAGTTTAGTATATATAGCTTTAAGAATGCATTCTAGGGCTGGAGAGATGGCTTAGTGGTTTAGGCTTGTCTACAAAGCCTAAAGACCCAGATTTGTTATCCTAGTATGTAAAGCAAGATGCACAAAGTGGTACCGGAATCTGGAATTTGCAGTGGCTACAAACCCTGGTGCTCTCGCTCTCTCTCTCTCTCTGCCTCAAAATAAACACAAAAATTTAAAACTGAATGCATTTAATACACCTCACTATATTAGAAGCATAGTAAGTGAAATCACATAGGTGAAAGTATTGAGAAAAGCACATCAGTAGTTCTGTTAATGTATCCATCCTTTCTCTTTCAAGATATTTACATTCTATCATTTTAAATAGTGACAATGAAAAATTACAAGGAAGTTAATTTTATTCATCAAAATAGGATCAAATAAAGGTATGTGCTTACCAATGAGCTGAGATTAGAAGACATTCATCTTACACAAATAATCATAATCATAATGTCTTCCATAGTGAACTTCATTGTCCTGTGACCTATAGTGACCTATAAGGTCACTCAAAGCCCTCGATCTGAACAGCGAAAAAGTCTATTATGCTATCACCTTGAAATAATGAGTCAGCCCTTATCTCATGTTTTACATATTATGTCTAGTGGGAAAGTTGATTACACATGTAAACCCAGGAGACATGAGCAATAATCATATCCATTACGGTTTCTCCATGCCTCCTATCCCATAGTATCTGCAATGCTCCATGACACAAAATGTTAGTGAATTCACAATGCATGGCAGTCTAACAACACATAAGTGTTTGCAATAAGGATGGTTTATCTCCAAATGACTATGCAGAGATTCCCACATCCTCAAGATCCCTTGTTGTCCATTAAAATCAGAAGGTGTTATTTAACTGTGGTGGTTTGATTCAGGTGTTCCCCCATATACTTAGGTGTTCTGAATGCTAGGTTCCTGGCTGATGGAGATGTAGGAATTAATGCCTCCTGGATGCAGTGTTATTGTTGGGGGAGAGCTTATGGGTATTATAGCCAGTGACCCATTGCCAGTGTTTGACACACTCTCCTGTTGCAATTGTCCACCCGATGTTGGCCAGGGTGTGATGTCCACCCTCTGCTCATGCCATCGTTTTCCCTGCTATCATGGAGCTTCACCCTCAAGCCTTTAAGGCAAAATAAACCTCTTTTTTTCCCAACAAGCTGCTCTGGGTCGGGTGATTTCTACCAGCAATGTGAACCTGACTGCAACACAAATGCAGAAAAATGAGAGTAGCATGCTAAGAAACACAAAGTTGTCATCTTTATTCCCCATTGTTTTCTGCTATCTATCAGCCAGGAGATAATGAAAAGGTGGGAAAAGTATCTACATTTCATTTTCCTTTCAGTCTTTTTTAAACTCATCAATCAAAGAAGAGTTTGATAAGATACATATACTTCAAGAAAGTGAATAAAACAATAAAGGCAGACTGTCTACCGTTCTGAAAAGAAAGAAAGAAATTTGTGTGTGCATGAACTACAGAATATATAAACCATATAATGTCAACTATTCTGAATAACCAGTGAAAGGTTCTCATTCTGTGTTTTAACTGACATTGTGAAATATAAAGAATGGGAGAATATATGCTAATTATTTTATTGTTACTTTTTGTTTGGTTAGAATTATGATAAATGAATAACATCAAGCAAACAAAAGGTACATTGTAAGTTGAAAGAGATCACTTTTACTTTTGTTTTCATTTATTTTTCCTTATCAGTGGCCGCACCTATAATGAACCTGCCTTTTCCTAGCCCAGCTACCATTAGCTGATGTTAACTGCTCTGGAAGGTATGGGGTCTCATGGACTCTTCCACTATTGATGACTTACCAACACTTCCTGCTTTCTCACAACTAGAGAATTATATTTTCTGCTGAGCCCCACAAATCATGGAGCCATCATCCATAGTATTCATTTCCTTGGAAAAATGAAGTATGTCTAGCAAAAGGTCTCAGAGTTACCCATTCTATGCATGCCTCCTACTAGAAAAAATAGGCTTGTTTTCTGGATAAACATAGCACCATTCACTCTACCCTGACCAAAGAAAGAATGTGAAGGAAGGAAGGAAGGAAGGAAGGAAGGAAGGAAGAAAGAAAGAAAGAAAGAAAGGAAGAAAGAAAGAAAGAAAGAAGGAAGGAAGGAAGAAAAAAAGAAGGGAAGAAAAAAGGGAGGAATGACCAACAGATAGCACCTTTGTTCTGGGATGAAAGTACCCCTTATTTTGGGTACAGGGGTTGTATCAGAGCTCTTCCATTGGCACCCTTAGATGGGACCCTGTGGTGGTTTGAGTGGTCATGAATTGCACATGGTTCCAGGAGCTGCTGCTGAGATGTGGCATGAGGCAGGGCATGATGCCCTGATAGGCTGAAAGAGCCTTTAGAAGATGGACCGTGGTTTGCATGAAGACCTGAAGATGTTTTGTATATACCAGGACTGTGCAAGGGCTACCATAGAGCACACTGTTGGCCTGGGATGGAAGTGTTCCCCAGGTACTCTGCCCAGCTGGAGGGGCGGAATTGGAAAGTCTGGAGACTGTTAGTCTCTGGGTATATTGAACTTGAACTGCAGAAGTTTGATGTTTGTTTGATGGTAGTTGAGTTTGCATTGTTTTAGTCTCTCCTTGCTGTGCCTTATACCAGTTAAAAATGTTTACTCTGTGCCTTTACATGTTAGAAGTGTTTAACTTGTTTGATTTTACAGGTCTTCATATCTTAAATTGGTCAAGACTGTGGGGACCTTTGAAATTGAACTGAGTACAATTTACAATGTGCAATGGTTATAAATCTATTGGGGGCCAGGGGCGGAATGTGGTGGTTTGAATAGAATAGATAGCCCCCAATATATTCAGTTGTTTATTTGTTTGTAGTTTGAATCTAGCCATCTGGCTGGAGGCAATGCCATTGTGTGGATCTTAAGGTGTGGTGGTGGGTTTGAGATTTCAATCTAAAGATATGCAAAGTGTGCCTAGCTGGAGTTCCTGAAGTGTGCTGTGGCTTTTGAGCTTTAGGCTTGTACTGCTCT
Source organism: Dipus sagitta (assembly GCA_036346955.1). Classification (NCBI taxonomy): domain Eukaryota; kingdom Metazoa; phylum Chordata; class Mammalia; order Rodentia; family Dipodidae; genus Dipus; species Dipus sagitta. Next base: position 25,546,044 of record CM070778.1, read on the forward strand.
CTCTCTGCTTGGTCCTGCTAAGGCAGGCCAGTTTTTTCTGCCATTATGGAACTTCCCCTGGATCTGTAAGCTTCAATAAATCCCTTCCTCCATAACTGTGCCTGGTCTGGAAGTTCATCTCAGCGAACTGGAAGCTGTCTACTACAGACCCTTTACCTCAAACTACCCAGTGTCAGTCGACAGTACTAATTCTATCTATTACAAAATTTTCATTTTACTTGAAATTCTGACTTTGTCTTTCTCATTTCTAACCCATGTTTTGTGAATCATGGTTCAAAGAACGACATTTTGTTTCTCTGCTGAAGAGAGTGAAGAGCCATTTGGGAACCATGCGTCATCACGGTCATCTGGGTTTGGGCAATTATCAACGAGTGGTGGTCAGATGAAATGCTATGAACTTTTGGGAGAATAGTAGGAATTATGCAAACACAAAAACCCAGTGACTTTTACTCTTTGCTGTTGGACTTCATTTTTATTGCTATGTTTCAAAATAAAAGTAATCACATTAAAAAGAAAGATTTGCTTCTATTGTAGCATTTAAATACTGTAAAACAAAAGGTAGCATTGAATGTGTATCTTGCTTTTCCACCACAAGATGAATCCAAAGAGTGGTGCCCCAGGTTTCATTAAAAATTCACTGCCTGGTCATTCAGAGCAAGTCGATTGACTATTATCTTCTCTCCTGGTACCTTACCCTCTCCAGGGCAGTTTAATTTAAGTCTAGTTCCCGGCTTTGTTTTCCTCCCACACTGTTGTGAAGTGTTGCTATGAGGCAGCCAAACAGCTGCTGTGCCTGTCCCCAGAAGTGGCTGCATTCCAGCAGTGGGCAAAGGCAGTTATGTAAAGATAGTTTTTCAAGGTTTCCTAGGAAACTAGTGATGCTGGTCCAGTTTGGAAGACAGGAAAGCAGGAAGATTAAATCTAACTTTGAAGGGTTTGGGAGTGTCCCACGTGGGGGGTTGGAGGTGACTCTGCAGGTTACTTCCATACCGGTTTACTTCACTTTTATTTTGAAAGTATATAATACTTCTACTTGCAGAGGGGTTGCAATAATCAAAGCAATAAAAAATAGCCATCCTGGGCTGAAGTTTACAACTTCACCCACATAGTCACAGGGACCTAAAGTCACTTAGTTCATGGAAACTGAGGAAGGAATCAAATCCAGAAGCTTGTCCCTTCTAAATAAAAAAGTAAAACTGAGTAGATGTTACAGTTATATAATCATATCAAAACGTAAAACCTTACATGTGGGAAATTCAGCCTTCAACTTGTAATTCACTCAATGTATTTAGAAGGTAGAGAGAACCTAGCACTTAGCATTCTGTTAGAACTTGAGCAAACAAGGGTTGTGTTCCTAATTAGAGCCCATCAATTACAAAAGGAATTGAGAGACATGGTGATCTTGAACAACTCGTGGGTCTATGTGGACCAACAAGTGACTCTAATATGAGCACCCTGATTCTCACTGGATAATTCTAAAATGTCTACTATAGAAAGCCACTTGATAATTATTCAAGAAAAAGTTATTTTCATTTGGTTCTAAAAATGATTGTTGACAAGATAGCAAAAAGTATGGTGAACAGCTAGTTGATTTACCAGATACTTCATGGTTAAAAATACCTCATAGCTAGGCATGGTGGCACATGCCTTTAATCACAGCGCTCAGGAGGCAGAGGTAGGAGGATCACTGTGAGTTTGAGGTCACCCTGGGTCTCCATAGTGAATTCCAGGTCAGCCTAGGGTAGAGCAAAACCTTACCTTGAAAAACATGTATATATGTGTGTATATATATATATATATATATATATATATATATATATATATCATTGCAATGTCTTATAGCAGATGAATTTGAATTTGACTGGGTGATTGGCATCACATCAACCTAATAAATAAGTGAATGTAGCCTCTAAGAATCTTCACTGTAAAGAAACAGACATTACTCACAAACACTGACTATAGTTAACAAGAAAATTCAAAATGTTGCAGAAATAGATAAACAAATTTTTACACAGGTATGAGAATTTTACCAATTTGTTTTATATATATATATATATATAAAAATAATATGAGAGAGAGAGACAGAGAGTATGAGTATAAGTATAAGATTGACAGGGCCTCCTGCCATTGTAAACAAACTCCAGATACATGCACCACTTTGTGCACCTACCTTTACAAGCATACTCGGAAATCAAACTAGGGTCATCAGATTTTGCAAGCAAGTACCTTTAAGCACCAAGCAATCTCCCCAGACCCCATTTGCTGTTTTTATTATTGCTGTTATAATTTGATCCTTTCTACAGCATTTTCATTACACAGATGAAATTTAATTTAGGTATTTGGCTTCCTGTGACTGAAAATTGGCTTTTAAAAATAACTTATTATTCATTTGCTGCATTTTAATCATTGAAAAGTAACTTTTCATCATCCACCTTAGGTTACTTTATTTCTTATTCAATAACAAAACAAAAACACATAAAAAATCAGAAATTAATTTAGAAAGGATCTTAAAATATGAGAAAGATGGGTTTAAGCTCTTTGATGGAGAGACTTGGTAAGCATTAGTTTTTTTTTTTCTATGACACTATGGTAATGACTTATTTTTGGAAAAGAAACTACAAAAATACTTAATTGTCACTCAAAACTATCACGCATTGATGTAGGGCAAGTCTGATCAGCTTTTTGTTTCTAAGACTTGATGAAAGTATTTTTTTTCTTTTCTTTTCTTTTTTCTTTATTAGTTAATTCTGTATTCAGCAAACACAGTCAGTTTGGTGCCATTATTAGGCTCATCCATGACCTACCCCCTCCCCTGTGCCCCTCCTTGTTGAGGTATATGGGTCATGCATTGTGGAGTTAGCCCACAGTTATGGGTAAGATAAATGTCTCTGCATATCATGACCCAACACGTGGTATTTTGTTTTTATACTCCTTCTTTTTAGCTTTATGATTTCAAAACACTCCATAGTCTTTCAGGTATTGTCTGTATTCTCACACATAATTTACCTAGAATTGAAAAACTTTGAGAGGATGCCCTGACTCCTCTAACAAGATCATCTAGAACTCTCTCCTATTGCATATTTCTTTAGATCAATACCCATAGCCTAAATCCAAAGGTTGTAATCATTGCACTTGGCAGATCTCATTTTTATAAATTATACCCTTCCAGAGCAGGTCAGTAGATAATGTGGCTTCTGGTTTGTAAATAAAGACTGTCAGTTCTGCTTGCTTTGAAAATGAGAGTTAATCTCCATGTGATTGATATATCTAAAGATGAATTTGAGGGTAAGCCAGCTTTTCATTTGCTTGTGTATGTTTTTCTTTATGAGAAACATCACATAAACACAGAAAACTGCACTCAGCTCTGTGGGCCCACAGAGGAATACATAAAGGACAAAAATTAACACATATCTCAAGAACAAAGTTACCCTCATCCACATCTGACATGATGGATTTCCATATGATTTCAGAGAACACTTTCCCTGCTTCATAGCTACCAGCATCCATAGACAACTTCCAGGAGCCATGTTCACTATATAGTGCTTAAACATTTCTTAACCAATTAACATACATACTCAGATTGAGTAATAAAAATGGGAAATGGGAATACTTCTTACTTAACGTGCTTGATTTTGCCCTGAAAAGCTTTAGCCAGGAGTAAAAGAAAGGACATGTTTATAGTCGCTAGTATAAGAGTTTCACCCAAAGGATGTCTGCCTTGCTTAGTAGCTAATAAAATGATTGTGAAACATTATGAGAATTTTTTCCAGATCAGTTGTAACTTCCATGGTATAGCTGAGGAAACTAAGATATTTGGTTGTCACTTTTTTTTAATTTTATGCTTACTCATTTTGATTGACAGGACATCTTATATATCCCTGCCATGATTGTATTTTTAAAAATATCCATTTTTTTCATTTTTATTTTATTTTATTTTATTTTATTTTTTATAGTCAGTTTGATAATACCCATTTTTTAATTAATTAATTTATTTATTCATTTGTTTATTTGTTTATTTATTTATTAGAGAGAGAGAGAGATTAGGGAGAGAGAGCAAATCTGTACGCCAGGGCCTCTAGCCACTACAAACAAACTCCACATGCATGTACCACCTGTACATCTGGCTTACGTGGGACCTGGAGAATCAAACCTCAGGCTTTGCAGGCAAGAGCCTTAACCAATAAGCAATCTCTCCAATCTGAATACACTGTTTAAAGAACATGTTATTATGGCATATGTTTACCTTCATTCATTGCATAAGCAGTGAAAAAATATTCAATATTAGTGCAAATCTGGCCCTAGTCAAAGAGAAGGAAACATGTTTTCCATCCCAAGTGCTGTTGATGTCAGATACAGCATTTGTAACCAACCAACTAGAAACCACTAAGAACTGACTGAAGACTTTTCTTTATGCTTGATATAGAGACTGCTGTAAACAGCTAGAAAGCCAGGCTAGAGATCATCATTCTAAAATAAGTAGCACTGTATGTAAGTATTCCTTACGTGTGTGAATATTACAAGCAAAGGAAGTAAGAAAGTCCTTGAATGCAACCCACATGTAGTGACAGAAATAAGCTCTGCAACAGACAGGAAAGATGAAAAGGGATTGATTTATAAAACAACTAATTGAGTGTGTGTGTGCTTACTTTCTAACTCCCTGAATATCTGTAGTCCAAATACGTATAAGTTTAGGGGTCTTGCGATTACAGGTAATATAAGAAAGACTTCAATGATGCTCCACTTAAAGGTCCAATAGAGTGTTGAATATGTGTGTCCAGTAGTCTTAATATTTTATTATTTATTTAGTTATTTAAGAGAGAGAGAGAATATGAATGGGTGTGCCAGGTCCTCTAGCCACTGCAAATAAACTCCAGATGCATGTGTCAACTTTTGCATCAGGCTTATGTGGGTACTGAGGAATTGAACCCTCGTCCTTTGGCTTCACCACAACTGCTAAGCCATCTCTCCTGCCTTATGTCCAATCTTTGTTGAGGTAATTCTGAATGGACACTTCTCCAAAGAAGTACCAATGCCCAGTAACGACGACATGTAGAAGTGTTTAACATCCGTAGCTACCAGGGAAATATAAATGGAAAGTAAATTGAGATTATTCAGTATCTGGTGAAATAGACCCCCTTTTACATTGTTGGTAGGAATACAATTAGTCTACACACTATAGAAATCAGCATGCAGGCTTCTTAGAAAACCAAAAATAGCACTGCCATGTGATCCAGCTCTGCCACTCTTGGGTATATTCAGAGGAATCAAATTAGCATACAATAGAAATTCCTGCACACTGATCTTTGTAATGGAGCAATTCCATTACTGCCGGAGTTAGTGAGTTATTATGGAGGTGCATTTCTGTTGCTGTTGTTGTTTCTATGTAATACTGTGTGTGTGTGTGTGTGTGTGTGTGTGTGTATCTGGTGTATAGTGTATGCATGCTTATGTACCTGTATGGGCACTAAGTGCCTATGTGCCAAACTATGATGATGAAGGTTGAATGTATGGTTTCCCACTTCATCACTCATCTTGTGCATGAAGTGCACTTAACTGCTGATCCATCTCTCCAGCAAGGAAGGTTTTTGTTATTATTGTTGTTAATTTAGCATCTCTCTGTTAATGTGCTTTTTCTATCTTCTTTTAGCCTCCACTTTCCACCATGGACTAATGAGGAATGAAAGTCCTCACACATGCCAGTATCACATACTGCCATTTCTCAGACTCTACCATGGTGAGCCAAATACATTTCTGTTCATAATAAATTACCCAAATCTGTAATATTATGGTATTCTGGTAGAGTACCAAATTCACTAAGCAACCCAGAATAGTAAATGCGACTTAGAGGGAATGCTATGACATATCTTAATTATTTATTACATAGGTTCTATTCACATACTCAACTGTTTTTAACTCAGGTTCATCTTTATATTCAGCACAGGACCCTGAGTAAGTCATCTTAACTAATCCATGCCTTATATTTCCATTTAAACCTATATCTAATAGCATTTACCAGACTATATGATTTAAATATTAATCCCAAAACATATATAAAAAATTCAGTGAATAAACTATATATTTGGTAACTGATAGCCACTTTTTAAAAACATTTTATTTACCTATTTTATTTATTTATTTGATACAGAAAGAGGGAGAGAGAGAGCGAGAATGGGCATTCCAGGACTTCCAGCCACTGCAAACAAACTCCAGATGCATGTGCCACCTTGTGCATCTGGTTTATGTGTGACCTGGAGAATCAAACTTGGGTTCTTAGGCTTTGCAGTCATATGCCTTAACCATTAAGCCATCTCTCCAGGCCTTCATAGCTACTTTTGTTGGAAAATAAGCATTTTTTTGCAAACATATTCTATGTAGAAGAAAAATAGAGAATTTTATCACAGTCTAGGTTTAAAAATTTGCAAAGATATATAATATGGTTAATTTCTATGACAATTTCTATATTTTTTCACCAGTGTTGTATAACCCTCAATAATTAGCATCCCCTGAGATTTCCAGGCAATTTGAAACTCTATTATTGGACAAGCCTGGCTTTTGCTTTGGCACCTAGTGCTGATCAGCAAGCTGATGGGGTAACAAGTAAAATCCTAGTCATAGAGATAAAATAGATTTTGAAACAGTGTGCCTTTGAGTAGGACATTATCATTCATCTATTCATTTCAGAACAAAGTGCTTCATATTCTCCACAGAACAAAAAGACAAGGCACAATAAAGTATTGTTCATAGTTGTTGGCTTGTTTTTTTCAGTGACAAGGAGAAATATTTGTTAATCTCATCTAGCAAAAGATAAATAACCATCAAAATGTATCATAATATTTTTCAGACTCAGAGAGAACAAAATATGAAGTGAGATCACAGTAGAAAGATGCATGAACATTTCAACCGTGTAAGTCTAGAGAAGATGGGCTAATTTTACTTGCTTATGTCTGCCTAGCCACTGAAGACAGTATCCTCTTATCAGTTAATTGGTTATTCTCAGATGTCTTGCATCATCCTGTTATTAATGATTATTATTGCTCTTTCTCTATTATATGTCAAATACCCTAGTTTACATTGGATTTTATTATCACAAATAATACATAAATAATCATAAGGCTTGGGTTGAAGCTATTTAATTTTCTCATGTTACCAATATGCACAAATATAAAAATGAGATTCTTCAGAAAACAACAGGAGACTAACAGCATGTGGGTCAGATGGGTTTCAGGTGCTGACAGGAGCAACATGTTTGATGCAACAGAATTCATAATGGAATTAACTTCCCTCAAGTAGCCTTCATATATACTTGGAAAAATAGGAGGTAAAAATATACATAGATTTCCTAGTATCCTTAAAGGTTCTTTAGGATAATGGAACCAACCAGCTAACTATACCACAGAAAGCCAGTTGTAAGGGGGAAAATCCCGTACCAGAATAATGAATAAGAAACTGCATACTCTAAAGTGGGACATGGTAGGTATGTCTTTACTCTCATTACTCAGAAATCTGAGACAGTAGGATAACTACTTCGAGACCAGCCCACATAATGAGGTCAGGGCCAGCTTTTCCACAATCTAAGACTCTATCTCAAATAAAAAATAATCATTTACTCTAGTCCTACCTTAAAAAAAATCTCTTCAAACATTGCTACTTAAATGTTTATTTTTTTATATCTCAAATATTCTTTGAGGAATTGTAATTCTGGCAAAGTACAGTTAGAAATGGAATGTTTTACATTTGACCAAGCATCCAACAGGGTGGGGAAAGGTATGGTGATAGAGCAAGAATCATGAATATTCACATCTAAATCAAACAATTCATGGTTGAATGACCTTTCTAGAATGGCTGAGTGACCTTTCTAGAGTTTTGTTCTGCAGAAGGAGATATTTGGATGTTTTCTATAAAGCTTGAACAACATCCATAATTGCCAAGATAACCTATATACAGGTTAGTTGTTCAATGAATTTTAGTGTCTACCTTCTCCTCCCATCATTATATGGGGGAAAAAAAAAACTTCATGAACATAAAAAAAAAATTGGGCTGGGTGGTATACCCTTGTCCTTGCCAGAGGCCTCAAACATACCTTGCACATTTGCCCTGACCTCAGACCTGAGGTGACAAAGAATTCTAAGACCTAGAGAGAACCCTGAGTGAGTAAGTATATTAAAGAAATGAAAGGAGCATTGTGTTATTTCAGTTAATAAAGAAGGAATTTTAAAAGCATCTATCTGAAGAGCATCTTCCAGCTCAAGCACACGTACTGGCATAGGGGAAGGTTACTTAGATTCAATGTTATTTTGAGTTGTGAATGCTTTTGCAAGTAGATAAGAAAGATTTTTAATTAGGAAATTAAGTAGTCACAATGAAGGAAAGACATTCTGGTGCCCACTGAGCTGTCACATCCAAGATTTTAATTTGTTTTATGAGTTCTTTTTCTCAGATTATTACAAAAGTCAATTTCAACAGATTCCTCTAGTGTGCTAAGGTATTCAAAACTCAGACTTATTGTCCTTCAGGTAAATGAGGTCTTAGTATATTATGTTTTGTATCAAGTGTTTTGTGGTATCTAAATAAAAATGTAATCACCACTTGCAAATTTAAATTTCTACCTATTTTTTTGGTCAAGGTTTGTGAATTTTCCCCCTTTTGTTAGGGGTTACTTTGGTTTCTGTTTAACTTTTCAACATGTCACAAAGAAGTCAGATGTTCCTCTAAAATTAAGATATAAAAGAAATACTTGTGTCTACTTTGAAATTTAACTGTTATTTAGATACCAGCAACCATGGACGTCTTTTCATCTTAGAGAAATATTTTTATTCTCTTCATAGAAGTAAGTTATTTTTCATTTAAATTACAAAGGAAAACACAAGTTTAGTAAATCTGTATTCCAAATTAATAAGTTTTAATTTAAAAATTTTTTAAATATGTATTTATTTGAGAGAGAAAGAGACAAAAGATAGAGAGAAAGAGAGAAGGAAAGAATGGGCTTGCCAGGGCCTCAAGTCACTGCAGAAGAATTCCAGAAATGTGTGCCCCCTTATGCATGTGGTTAATGTTGATCTTGGGGAATTGAATCTGGGCCTTGGCTTTGCAGGCAAGTGTCTTAACTGCTAAGCCATCTCTCCATCCCATAAGTTTTAATTTAATAGTCAATATGAAATGATGCTTATTTATAAAACAGAAATTTTCCCATCTGTGTTACTGGAGTCAACAATTACTATTAAAAAGCTTCTGGAGAAAAAAAGCTCTCATAGACTCAACAAGTTTGGGGAGTTCCTCATGAATTCTGTTGTAGGAGGTAAGATTGCATGTTTCCCAAATTTCAGTGGTGACAGAAATATGTGTGAGCATTCTCTAGAGTTTGTAACCTTTAGAACACACTTTGGGAAATAGCTGTTCTAGGCTCTAAATAATTAGAACACTACTTGAGACTATTAAGGCAATAATAAATTTAAATTAACCACAAAGCATAACAGATTATATTTTATAGAAAGCAAAAAATAATGGGGAGATATAAGATTCCACCAGTATGACAACTGAAGATCACCAACTGCCTACAGGAAACCTGTCACCTATACCACAACTACCGGTGCTCAGGAGAAAGTTGCAGAGGAAGCAGCAACACACAGATTGCTCACACTGCTACCTTGACAATCAGCTCCAGGAAAATAGCAACAGACACAGTGGTTAATCAAAACAGAGCAGAAACCTAGAGGCTACAGAGATCTTAGCACTAAACCAGAAAGCTAACAGACCCACCCAGGCTCAATGAACATTGCGATAGAGGGGCAGGAAGAGTGTAAGAGCTGCATGGAGGTGGGGGGGGAGATTTCCTAAAACATAGCCCCCATCACCACGACCACAGAGATGGACTGAGGCCTTCATTACCCCATACTGAATGCCAATAACTTCACCAAGGAGGACCCTCATGGAAAATGGGTCTAGGAGAGAGGGAAGATAATACTATAACCATTGTAAAATAAACAAATTATTAAATTAAAATTAGAAGAAAAAAGTGTAAGTCACCTGTATCGGGCTTTTCTCTGAGAGGTAAAGTCATGATACATTGGAACAGAATTTCTGAAGAGACTTACAAGTAAACCATGGTAATTTTTCACTTGAAAGTACAAGTGACAAAGTAAATGTGTGAATGAATAAATTCAGAGTAAGCCTTTGGAAACATTCAGCACCCACACATGGAAAAACTCTTTGCACCTGCATTTCTTATACTCCACAATACCAGGTAGGGTGCCAATTTGTTAATCCAGGAGGGAATAAAGCAAACTCTAAAGGACAGGACAAGTCTTGAGCACTCAGACCCCTCCAAAAGAGTCTACAGTTGCCCCAGTGCAGGTCAGCTGGCCCAATCTATCTCAAAGGTTGTAATATCTCAATTGCAGCTCAATGGGCAGCACTTCACCCAAAGACTTTTCATTTTGTGCCATATCCCTCTGCTCATACCAGTTCATTTCTATGCAAAACAACCCTGCACAAATTCTCAGGACCCAGACATTACAGCAAGCTTCCCACACAAACTGCTAGCCCAGTCCAGGCAAAGCTCATTCTCATCCTCATAAGCCAAACCTCACAGTCCATACTTCTTACTGCTTTCAGGCCTTTCAACTCTGACCAGAGTAGTCCATCAAGCTGTACTTACAGCACTGCAAGGGGTCTCTTAGGCCAAAGTTTCAAATCCTTCCACATTCCTCTTGAAAATCAGCTCCAAATGGCCCAAGCGACACAGTCAGGTGTCTAGCAGCAATCACACTGCTTGGTACTACTTTACTGTTGCAGTCAGGTTCGCATGGCTGGTAGAAATCACCCAATCAAGAACAGGGTTTGGGAAAAAACTGATTTATTTTGGCTTACAGATTCAGAGGGAAGTGCTACAGTGGCAGGGAAAATGATGGCACGAACAGAAGGTGGACATCACCCCCTGGCCCACATAAGGTGGGCAATAGGAGCAAGAGTGTGCCAAACACGGTTGTGGGGAAACTGGCTATAATACCCATAAGCCCACCTCCAACAACACACTGCCTCCAGGAGGCTTTAATTTCTAGTTTCCATCAGCTGGGGACCTAGCATCCAGGTACCTAAGTTTATGGGGGACACCTGAATCAAACAACCACACTTTCATAGGATTCTAAACCTATTCAACCTTGGAAGGATTGAAGTATTTATAGCAGTTACTTTCTCCTTGCTGGACAAAATTCCTAACAAGAAGCAGTTTACTGAAAGAAAGAGATTATTCCTGGCTTAACAGATTCGAGTGCAAGTTTCCTTGAGGCAGGGAAAGCATGGCAGGTGCAGGCAGCCAGGCATTGCCTTATCTCATCAGCAAGGAGGGAGATTGAGCAAGTGCAGCTGTGCTGTAAAACCTCAACAGCTACTGCCAGTGACACATTTCCTCCAGCCAGACTCTTCCTCCCAAAGGCTCTACAACATTCCTGAACTGACCAGGAACATGAGACTGCATGACACGTGACAAAATACCAAAGTGTTCAAACATGTCAGCTTTCAAAATTGCTCTTGTACAATTTTTAGACATATTCTGAAAAATATATTGCATTGAAACAAAAAAAATCAGGAAATAAAGAGCTGGGATCTAAGAACTATAAAATTTTATTCAGGATAGAGAAAAAGAGAATTGTCAGATAAAGACAAGATAGAAAACAGTAGCTGACCTGAAATCATCCCCGACCAAAGGTCAGGTAAAGGAGAGAAGACTACAGAAAGGCCTTACCCGGTCCAATGGAAACTGACTGAATGGGTTACTTGATGAGATAGAAAAGTGATTCCAGGATTTATGATGGATATGTGAAGACTGATTGAGCAAATAATGAGATAATAAAATAACCAGACACACATAAACACACATGCACACATACAGATATGCATGCATACACACATATATACACACACAATCTCACCCATACATATGTATTCATAGACATGTGCAATCAATGGAATTTAATATAGTTAACTCTAACATACAAAGCTCCAGACTGAGGAATTTTTAAGGAGGTAAAGCAATGAAAACACTGAACATACATATTTTTATGGAATGAACTTCTGGGAGATGGAAATGGGAAAAGACAACAAAAGCTTATGTAACAGTAGAAGCTGTGTATGTTTATTTTTGTTGAAGGTATTTTGAAGCAGATGATAAAAGGATAATTAAAATGCTGAAAATGAGTAGCCCTGATGACTAATTTCTGAGAGGCAGGGGGGAAGGAGATAGCTAAGTTTTGCTATAAGCTTCCTATGAATATTGTAAAATATAGGCAAGAAATAGGCTTGGTTGAAAATAGAGTATACTGAGAAAATAAACATAAAATAAACATATTTAAAAATAAATTGAGTGGATGATGCTAAACTTTGTTAAGTTGGTTGATATTAAGTTCTCTATCACAAACTTTGAACCCATACTGGGCTATTATGAGGCAAGTCCTTTTCAGCTACCCAAACTAGATCACACTTAATTTTTCTTGAAGAGGAGGATAGGACAATTAAGCAAGGTACAGTACAGCTTCCATGAACTCTTTCTTAGTGAGAAGATACCTAGGGGTGTTTGCACTGTGTTGACTCTCTTTATCCTCAAATAGTAGTTTGGCATTTTACAGAAAGGACATGCAGGCTCAAGTGTCTGAATAGTTCATCTCTCCAGCCCCCTTTCCTCAAGTTTTATCTACTCCTAATGAAACTTGTCCTGAGAACCCGATTTAAATTGGCCATATCCATTCTCTGACACTACCATACTCAATCTCTTGACTTTTCTAACTTCCCTCTTTTTGTTTTCTTTTCCTGTAGTATATAAGTACATTTTCAGTATACATGTATTTGATTATCTGTCACCATCAATAAGAATATAAGCTTATAAAGACAGAAATCTTGTTCTGCTTTATTCACTAAGGGCAAGAGTGTAAAATATCACAGATTTTAATAAAAATGATGAAATTTTTGTTAAATATGTGAATAATGATTAGATGTAATGCTTGTTGCTGATGATCATGCTGTAAGTATGATGTGTAGATAACTTGCAATATGGAATGTTTGCCTAAAATTACATTTTTCCACTCTTTTTGCTTTAAATTTTCTATTATTTTATTTTACTGAGAATTTAAAACCACCCCGGGACATATAGTGAGTTCCAGTGCAGCCTGGATTGCAAGATGAGACCTTAGCTCAAAAGGAGGAGTAGTCAATGCCAATGATATTGGAAATTCCATAGCATACAATAAAGATTTCTTAACACCCCAGAAGGACGACATCCTAGTGGAGCTAATATTCTGGTATGAAAATCCTTCCTCAGTCAGGGTTCAAGTAGATCAGCATAAGTTATTCTGTCAGTATCCTCAAAGAATAAAATGTGATGTTGCTTATCAACACTATATTATAATAATCTTTAAAAAATTATTTTCATATTTTTTGAGAATTTTAATATATGAGCATATGATAATAGAATCATAACTCCCTTCTCTTACCTTCATTAGTCCTCCCCATCCCACTTACAGTGAACCCACTCCTCCACCCAAGTAGTCATAATTCTGTTTTGAACCTGGGCCAGCAGGCTATGCAAGAAATTTCCTTTAAACCACACCTCCTGTTTATTTTTCGATTTTTCATTGTATATTGAGTTAATCACTGGGTTCTGATTATTTACCCTCTGCATTACTTCTCATCACTTTCCTTCAGGTTTCTCTACTAGTGATTGCCCCCAAGTGTGTCTCCTTATGTAACAGAGAAGTAAGACTTCCACTGTAAGGCTCATGCTTCACATTTCATTGATAGTGTGGTCATGCTATGATCACTTTAAATTCATATAGTTACTGAAATTCTGACCTATTTAGAGAATGCTTTAGGTTGTAATATACTCTTTAACTGTTATTCCTTAGCATAATGGGGATTCGTGTACAATAATTACAACCATAAGATTGGATACACAGTCTGACACAGGCTTTGCCAACATGTAAATACAGATGCCTGGTGACTCATGGTAGTACTTATTATTGGTGCTAAGTAGCTCAATAACCTTTTGATGGTTCCACATTGGTTTAGAGCCAACATTTCATGGGAATGACTTTTAAAATGTGGTTCCAGGAATAGCAGGAGGAAGAAGCCATGGGTTTTTGCAGTTTTCTGGTTAGACTACATTTGTCCAGCCATCATCTGCTAGTTAATCATTCCTTTTTAAGTAATATTCACTTCAATTAAAAAAAATTCTATCTTTTCTTACTATAAATACTACTTGCCTCTGTCTTTTCAAAATATGTCTTCTTTCCCTCTACAATCCTTTTCATTAATTACTTGAAATACACTAAGCCTCACATGTTTGATGTTCTTATATTTGTACCATAGCAAATACCATAGATAGATTCTTTTTAAATGTTTTATTTAGTATGAGTAAATCTTCTTGACTGAGGAGGACTACAGTGACCCATGTTATATCCAATAGCTTAAACTTGTCAATAGCTTTTAAAAGGTTCTATAAATCATCAACTCAAATACAATGTATGTTTATCCCAGTGGTGTGAAATTGCTAGGCTTCAACTGCAAAAAAAATATAGCAAAAATGTGTTTTCACCCACAGACAACAAAGTCTACCTACAAACCTACTCTAGTGCAATACCTCTTTTCAAATGAAGAATTCATAAAGATTGGCATGTATACAGTGATTTTCCCAAACAGCAATTAAACTTATTAATGAATATTGAAAGGGAGAATGAAGCATGGATGGTATTGGAAAAATAGCTCATTTGTAGCAATAATCAATGGGCAGTGATATGGGAGCCAGTGTTCTAAGTCATGAGTGAATAAATTATTTCTGTAAAAGAAATGATCACAGATATTTTAGAAATTGTAGGTGATGCAATTTTGGATACAATTACTTCATTGAATTTTCCATTGTAATAGGAGAGCAGCCATATTTGATATGTAAGCAAATGGACAGGACTGAGTTCTATAAAATTTGATTTACAAAAATAAGTGTCACAGCCTAAGGACCCCAATTCAAGGCTCGATTTCCCAGAACCCACATTAGCCAGATGCAAAACAGGGCACATGCATCTGGAGTTCATTTGCAGTGGCTGGAAGCCCTGGCATGCCATTCTCTCTCTCTCTCTCTCCCTCTTTCTCTATCTGTCTGTCACTCTCAAATAAATAAATAAACATAAACAAAAAAATTTAAAAAATGTGCCATAGTTGATGGGAAACAAAGACAGCCCAGAACAAATTCTAGCATTATCATGAGATAATGATGATGCAGTATATAACAAGCACGTTCATGCATGTGCACACAAACACACACACACTCATATGTCACTGACTACATTTGTGTGTTACATGTGTATGTGTGGATATATGTATATATAAGGCCTGTACATTTGCTGAACAAAATAAAATCATATTTGTGCTTGAATCTTGTTCATTTTAGTTTCTGTGAACATCATCAGTTGGAAAATGTAAATTCCATATGAATATATGTATATACCATTGTGTGTGTCCACATAAAGTGTATGTATGCATTATGTAGACACTGCTTCAGTGATGACAGCCACTGTGCAGCAGCAAGTGAGATGGGAGAAGATCATTCTCTCTGCTGTGTCGCCTGAGCAAGAAAGCCTGGAGATAGATGTGCCTTACGCAGCAACTCCCCTTACTACCCAGTCTCTTTTGTGGCCTTGGGTATCTCCTGGGATATTCAGCAAAGCTGATGGTGCCAACTCAATCAGTCTCCTTTCTCTCTGAATCAGTCTGTGTCACAGTCTTCCACCTCCACCCTCATCCATGCTGAAGAACGTTTTCTATCCCAGAAAAATCATTACTGCCCCTTAAGAACATTGATCATATGCTTTTTAAACATTGAATATAATCTTGACAGGATTCAATAAATTCATCCCCAAACTCTTGACTGCCTGTTTACTTGCCTACCCTATCAGTTCTCTTCAGTCCAAGTGTAACATCTTATGTCTTCCCTAACAAGCTCATTTGATCAAATGAAATGTTTTGCACATGTTCATGAAAAACATTGTCAGGAAAAAATTGTTTTGGGGACCTTGTTTGATGAAAACTACTCTGGGTAATTTGTTTTTATAATTTTGACTTAATTGTCGTTATATGTGCCTGATGCAGGAATTATCTACTCATTTGTAAATTAATATAGGGAATTAAACAACAATCTTGATGAATAACACGGAATGGTATGAATAGAATTTAATACATAATAAATTCAGTTAAACAGATGTCATATATTGGGGCTGGAGAGATGGCTTAGCGGCAAAGGCACATGCCTACGAAGCCTAAGGACTCTGGTTCAATTCTCCAGGTCCCTCGTAAGCAGTGGCTGGAGGCTCTGGTACACCCATTCTCTCTCTCTCTCCCCTCTCTCTGTCTGTAATAAATAAATGAATTAAAAAAAATAGATGCTTGCCAGGCATAGTGGCACATGCCTTTAATCTCAGCACTCAGGAGGCAGAGGTAGGAGGATTGCTGTGAGTTCGAGGCCACCCTGAGACTACATAGTTAATTCCAGATCAGCCTGGACTAGAGTGAGACCCTACCTTGAAAAACCAAATATATATATATACATATATATATATATAATCCTGCATTTATTTTTGAAGGAACAAAGTCTCAGGGAGATAAAACTATATACTTCAATTACATGGCATATAAAGGTGAAGGTGCAATCTTGCATAAAGTCTTGAGTGTTTACGAAAATAAGAAAAATACATAAGCAGAAAGGAAAATAAGGAAGGCCTTATAAAATTGAATAGATCAGGAAGTTTGATAAGACAGCTTCAATATAATGAAGCAAGAAGAGATTCCAAAAGCTGATAACATTGTAATCAGTTTAATTCCGATTAATTTAGACACATTAGAAAAGATAGGAAATTATTTCCCATAACATCCTGTTCCACATTTGCAATACACAACTGTTTTGCAGCATAAACGAGAAAATATTCAATTCTTTCCTCCAACTTCCTGGGTCATTTTGGTATAAACACTTTTTACCGTGGCTCCAGAAACACAATAAAGTGGAAAATTACAGGAATTACCTGCTTTAGATCCCTAGTCAAGTTCAAGTCTGTCAAGACCATGGAAAGGGTTGGAGGTTAATCATCAGTGAGCTCTTATGATGCTTTAAAATTTAAGATTGCATTTCAGTTGAGACAAGGTTTCATGCAGTGTAGGATGGCTTTGGACACCCTATGCAACTGAGGTTGACTTTGAACTCCTGATTCTCTTACCTCCACCTTCCAAATTCTGGGATTAAGATTACATGCCAGAATAGCTGGGTGGACAATATAGAGGTATTAGATTACATTACTTGTATCTGGGAAGGTTTACTCAGCCATGAATAAGTGGAAGTTATGGTAAGCTGGTCATCCTTGTGCCATCAGGAACTGAGTGATATGAGAGGTTGCAGCTCAACCTTTCTCTGAGATTTTGGCCCTAGTTTGGGGGAAGGTATCTCCTCCTCCCTACTCTTCAGTGATGCTGACTGGAGCTTTAGCTGTGTTTGTAAGAATACTTGGGGATTTTTTTTTTTTTTAGTCTGATACACATGAAATATCAGATAGAACATGAGAAATGAATTGAGGTGAACATGGACTGTATTTTTTAAGTGTTACAAACCTATAACCATGTCCCCAATTGACTGTGAAACCCATCCTTACTTATCCCACAGGAAGAGGCCTAAACCTGGGCAAAGCCAGTGTTCTTAACTTTTGCCAGCACTGAGTTGATATTGTAGTTTGAATATATGTCCACCTTCATAGACTCAAATGTTTTACTAATGCTTGAAACTTGGTTCTCCAGCCACTTGGCGAGAGGGAGTGTCTCTGGGTGGCAGAACTTGCAGTCCATCCAGCCCAAAGGTGTCTTTGAGGATGGATCTGAATTCTAGCCCAAAGGTGTAGAGAGCATGAGCTCTGGTGGATTTTTGTGCTTTCTGCTTTTTGGTGTTTGCTGGCCTCTGGTGGATTCTCTCTCTTTGTACATATGAACAGGAGCCACCTTCTTCAACCATTGGTGGAACTTCCCTTGAATCTGTAAGCTTGAAATAAACCCCTTCCTCCTATAAAACTACGTTTGGATGGATGTTTGTCCCGGCATCATGGAACTATCTACTACAGTTGGAAAAGCAGGAAAAGGTAGCTTTAGATCCTCTTTTAGCTTGGAAAAATTTAGTTCCCTCATACTTCTTTCCTCTGTGTTCTCATACCTTCAAAAATATGATTTTGATGTTTGTATAGTTCTTATTATATTCATTGCATTCAGTAGAAATGTTGGCTTACTCAAAAGCAGAAACTGAACTTTATTCTGATAAAGGTTACCTATGGCTGGAGAGACAGCTTAAGCAGTTAAGGTGCTTACTGTGAAGCCTAAGGACCCAGGTTCAATTCCCCAGTACCCACATAAAGCCAGATGCACAATGTGGCACATGCATCTGGAATTCATTTTCAGTGGCTGGAGGCCCTGGAATACCCACTCTGTGTGTGTGTGCCTACCTCTCTCTCTACCTTCTCCTTCTCTGTCTCAAATAAATAAATAACTGGTAATACTTTCATAAAGCACTTGATAAGAATATATATTGTATCACCACTTATAAGTAGTAGTATATTGGAAGGCATTTCAAATATATTACATAAATGCATAAGCCCACATTAAAGAATATTATAACAAGTATTGATTGCAATTTTATTTTTAAAAGAATACTACAGCTTATGTGTTTTTTATTTCTCATGTTTATATTAGAAGAAAAGCTAATAAATTCTATTTTAGTTAAGAATAAAAGAATATCATAATTGAAAAGGAAAGATATTATTTGCAAAGAAAATATTTAGAAAGTCCAAGCCTGTAAGTATTACCCAAACTAATACATAAATTTAGCACTTGTGGGGATAATAACTCATTATCTAGCACTTGCATTCATATGGAATAGTAAAATCCAGAAAATGAAGAAACAGGCATGGTAGCTCACATGTTTAATGCAAGTATTTGGGAAACTGAGGTAGGAACCCTGAGTATGAAGACAACCTGGGCTACATAGTTACTTCCAAGTTAGCATGGGCCAGAGTGAGTACCTACTTCATAACAACAGATTTAAAAAAATGAAATTCCAAAGCTATAGATACCATTCCAAACAGATTAGAAACCATTAGGGAACTTGAGAATTTTGAAAAAGTCCCGTATAAAAAACTATAAACCAGCTTCAGAGAAATGGATGATGATTTAAGTGAATAAAAGAATGAAGCCTATTCTCACACTGAAGAATAGATATGGTAATAACATGTGTTAGTCTAAACTTATTTATACGTTCAAAGTAATCCAAAAGTCCTGGGCAAGATTTGTTGGGATGTGTTTATAGAAGTTAGTCAGCTTACTCAAAAATTTACAAAGGATAGCTGTGGATATAACTAAGCTTTTAAAGGTGCTTACTCACAAAGTCTTCCATCCCAGGGTTCAGTTCCCCAGTACTCACATAAAGCGGGAAGAACAAAGTGCTACATTCATACAAATAAAGGCAAACATGACATTGGAGTGGATTAGAAAATCCAGAAATGGATATGTTTGCATAGGAGCAGCTAATTTACAGCCCCAAACTACTCATTATAATGAGGTGAAAATGGGTGTCCCGATGCATTGTGCCAGATCATGTGAAACTGGACTTCATTAAAATTGAATAGTTCTGTTAATGAATCCATGAAGTCAAAGGTAAACTGATTGTCATGTGGCTTTTCCTGTGGAGAAATAACGAAACATCAACTGGGCTGAAGAGATGGCTTAGCAGTTAAGGCACTTGCCTGCAAAGCCCAATGACCAGGTTTCAGTTCTCTAGTGCCCACATACAGCCAAATACACAAAGTGGCACATGCATCTGGAGTTCAGTTGCAGTTGCTACAGGCCCTGGTATGTGTGCCCATCTCATATCTATGTCTGTCCCCCTTTTCTATATTTCTCTAATTACTTGCAAATAAATGAATATTTAAAATTTTCCATTTCCCTGATGGTTAGGAATGTTGAACATTTTCCTAGATTAACAAAAAAAGAAATATCTACTAAGCTCACAAAGAGCACTAATAATGTACTAATGTACATATGAGTAGTGTAGAAATACGTCCTGCACATCATTTAATTTAAGAAATAATGACTCACTTTTTTAGAACAAACATTGGACAGTTCACTAACAATGACCAAAAGTAGTTAAAAAGATGCAATAAGCATATGAAAATGGATATTACTAGTCATTAACATAAAGAGCAAATAGAAATTATACAATAATTTGACAATAATAAAAAAGTCAATTGGAAATGGCTGTACAAGTTTATCAAGGCTCTATGGCTCTTTTAATCTTCTTTTACTGATATTAGTATTAAAAACTGCCTCCATAGGGGAAGTTATTTGGCAGTCTGAACCATTTCAACATCTTCATCCTCTGTGACCTAGTATTCTTATATTTCACATGTATAGCACACATGCTATACATGTGACATATGCAACAAATAATGTCCAAAAATATTGTAGCAACATTATTAAATTATCTGTGAACTGAAAGGAATTCAAGTGTTTATGGTAAAATGGAGAAGTATGATGTATTCATATAATGGTATTCCATACAGTGATAGGAATTATTATATATTAATTGTACTATATAAAGTAATATGCATGAAATTCTCAGTCATAATGCTGATAAAAGAGCCAGACACTTCTATATACATTCACACATATTTTCATAGGCATATCATATATACATATGTAGTTTATATACATATGTAATGATTTCACTTATATAGAAATAAAAAAAAACTTGAAGAGATTATCTGATGTTCCAAGTCTGAATAATGAGAACTGGGAGACAGTTCAGTGGTTAAAGGCATTTGTTTACAAAGCTTGCTGGCCCAGGGTTTAATTCTTCTCTACCCTTGTAAAGCCAGATGCACAAAGTAGCACATACTCTGAAGTTCATTTGCAGCACAGTGTGTCTCTTTCTCTCTCTCACACACACACATCTATCTATTAATCTGTCTATCATCTATCTATCTCTATCTCTTGAAAATAAATGAATAAATAGTATTTAGAAGTTAGACTAAAGGTTTAATTTAATGAGCAAGGGGACAAGAAGAAACACTGTGGGGTACTAATGATGGTCTACATTTTGACTTTATTGTTTATAGAGTTTTTTAATTTTTAAAATAGAGCAAGCTATAATTTGAGATATGTTAATTTTATTTATTTGTATTATTGCTTAATAACCAGTATTTACTGATAGTGACCCAGAGAGAAAATGAATTAGATCCATGTCAGAGATTCAATAGAGTAGACCTTGAGTACTCAACTCTCCTTTTAAAATTAACTTCAATTAATTAAATGAAGTAAATTATAAATTTCACCTGACTAAAATTGACATAGGAATAAATACATATAAAATGGATTACATGTATCCTTATAAAAATTTTTAGCTGACAGGAAGCAAATATATAATACTTTTGTATGGTTTTTCTAATTAATGTGGGCTACAGATGGCATGTGAATTTCAATTCACATTTAAACACATGAAATTAATAATCATTTAGAAAGTAGAAAAATGTAAGTAGACTTTTAGAAAGGAATTTTCTTAGAGACGTGTTTTTGTATGTATATGTATCTATGTGCATATGGAATACATAAAATTTACTTTAGAAATGCATACAAACTAAAGATAAGTTGGCACAGGTGTGCATGAGCTTTTTTATTATTTACTTTGAGAGACAGAGAGAGAGAGAGAGAGAGAGAGAGAGAGAACGGGCATGCCAGGGATTTCAGCCTCTGCAAAAAAACTTCAGATGTGTGCCCTCTTGTATGCATGTGTCCCATTACATGCTTGCATCATTGTGTCTGGCTATGTGGGACCTGGAGATTCAAACATGAGGTTTTAGGCTTCACAGGCAAGCACCTTAACCACTAAGCAATCTCTCCAGCCCTGCTTGTGCTTTTTAAGCTATGAAATTATGCAATGGAGCTCTTTATACTGAAGACAATTAGGCTAAATATTCTTGAATGAAAGCAAATAAATAGTGATGCATGATATTAGTGGACCATATTTATGTATTTCTCTACAAAATAAAGTTGCTTTGGGATTTTGCCATCTGCCTGTGTTGACTAATATTTTAAACAGTGAAAGTTTATCCTTTCACAAATACTATGTATTACTAATATTGATGTTTTTCCTTAGTCAACACAAACACTGAAATTTGTTTCAATGACTTCTTAGCAACTTGATTTAAAAATAATTAGTTCTTCGTTGGTGAACATAATTTTCTAGGAAAGAAAGCTTTGTGGAGCTGCCCATTACAGAATTCCATCTTAATTAAATCACAGTGAAGTCACACTTAGCTTCTTCTTGTGCTTAATTAAAAGCTAAGTAATGCATTTTAAATGAGCCTAAGTGGTTGCAAACTTTATGTTGTTCTTACAAAGTCTTCATCCCAAATTAGCCTCCAAATACCTGCTTAATGGTAACTTGTTAACTTGTCTGTGGGTTAAAACAAAAAAGTATATTGCTTGTGTCTTGGAGCAATAGGTTGTGTGATTTCCAAGGAGACCTAGGAGACAAATACAGTGTTTAAGGTGGATTAATTCTTCTTTATAAGGTACAGAAAAGCTTTCATTGCGGGCCTGCTGTGTGAACCCTGATGAATCAGAAACTTGTGAGAGTCAAGTAAGGTAGGAAAAGGACATTATAATTTTCTTGTTAGTGTAATACTAGCTAGTACTTATAATCCTTTCTTTTGTGTTTACCACCAAATTAACATGTTTCACATCTGATCACATAATAAACAGTTTGAGGGAGAGACACTGATAGCTAAAAATTGGAAGTATATTTAAGTAATTTGACCAAAGTACCAGATTTAAAAATCTTGCAAAGTTAGGAAGTTGAAACTGTCTTGCTCCATATTTCATTTGCTAAAATGTGATAAACCTTGGTGTGCCAAGAAAAAATATCAATGAATAGGAGAAGACATAAAGATTTAATAACTTTTCAAATTAGGTTAACAGTGGACACTGCAAGCCTTATATTTTGCCAGCCATGCCAAATGAGCCATCAAATGGCAAATCTGTCATGGTGGAAACCAACTGCCTTCTGATTGGACTGGAGGCCCACTCCATGGGAGGGAATATATCCCTGATACTGAAAACTTAAAACAGGGGTAGTCATGAGCCCTAGGGGTGTAACATCTGCTGCTGTCTGGCTAAACTTATATACTATGCTCATCAAACTGCCCAGTAATCACTTCTCTTAATGTTCATACCCTTATATTAATGCTACTCCCACTTTTGGTTGAAAACCTTCTCTTTTCAGATGGCAGCTACCTTGGGATGACTCAGAAGGCATCATGGTGCTGGGAAAAAGTGACAGAAATGCTCAGCACTGCAATATCTCTATCACATCTTCCAAGGCTTAGGGTCCATTGTGGAAGAGGTGGTGGAAAGAATGTAAGAGCCAAAGGAAGGGAGGGACTCCTTACAATGTGCTCCCCCCAGACACAAAATGGCCTGGTTATCCATGACACTACCTACACAAAATAGGAGGAAAAGATGGTGACATCAAAATAAAAGAGAGACTCTCTGAGAGGAGGAGGTGATATGATGGAGAGTGGAGTTTCAAAGGGGAAAGTGGGGAGGGGAGGGCATTACCATGGGATATTATGGTAGTTGTTAATTATAAAAAAAGATTTATTAACTATTTTCATGCAGTCTATGGCATACAAAGGAACTCAATACATTTGGTAAAAGCAGAGAACATTAATCTATTAGAAGAAACATCTTTAGAGTTTATAACAACAAATAAACATTGTACCACCCATATAGCTACTAATGAGCTACAATGTGCTTGTACTTGAAAATAAATTATTTTTTTCCAATTAGATGGCACGGAAATGTATATATCAGCATGAGAAATGTCCTGAACATGGACCGTTTGTAAACTTCAGTAAATGAGTATATGACACAAAGTACTGGTCCAGTTACGGGTTCACACCATATATATTAGTTGATTCTTTTTCTTTGCTGAATAAGAGGCAAAAAATTAGAAGAAAAGAGGAAAAAGTGAGAATTTCAAGACCATTATGTTGCCCATATCTGATGTTTAATACTGATTGTTGGTTTGAGAGGACCTGAAATCACCTAGGAGACAAACTTCTGGGATACCTGTGAGGGGGCTTCTAGGTTAGATTAATTGAGGTGGGAATACCAGTTCTAATGTGGGCGGCAGGATCCCATAGGCTGGGTGCCCTGAACAAATCAATAGAAAGGAAGACAGCAAGCTGCACACGAGCATTCATCCCTCCCTGCTTCCTGAAAGTGCCTGCCTTGAATGCTTGTCACCATGCTGCCCCTGCCATGAGGGACTGCACCCTTGGGCTCTGAGCCCAAATAAATCCTAGCTCCCTGCAGTAGTCTGTTTTTCACTGCTGGGATGAAATTCCAAACTAGGCCCAGTTTAAGGGAGGAACAGGATTTACTGAAGCTTACAAATCCAGGGGAAGTTCCATAATGGTGGAGACACTGGATCCTTCCACAGGTCCACGCAGAGGGAGAAAGGCCACCAGCAGTCTCACCAGCCAGCACATACCAGAAAAGCCAGCAGAACTAAGACACTCTGCCTATATTTAGGCTGAAATTCCAGATCCACCCACAAACATACTTTAGGGCTGCACCATAGGATCCACTCATAGTGACCATCCTTTAGCCAGGCTGCTGGAGATCCAGCACTTTAATAAATT
This sequence comes from Dipus sagitta, assembly GCA_036346955.1. Classification (NCBI taxonomy): domain Eukaryota; kingdom Metazoa; phylum Chordata; class Mammalia; order Rodentia; family Dipodidae; genus Dipus; species Dipus sagitta. Next base: position 25,570,808 of record CM070778.1, read on the forward strand.
CCTGAATCTGTTGGTGTGTGTGGGGGGGGGATCCATTCAAACTACCACACACCTCAAATTGCTTTTGCCAAGAATTTTGCCATAATAATGAGAAAAGTAATTGATGCAATATATATTTTTTTTTTCTTGACTGTGTGTTGATGTAGATCATAGATGACACAATGATTTTGCATCTGTTCAGTTGTGTGTTTGATATTAATTAATAATTACTATCTGGAAACCAGGAAAAACAGGTAATTCTTCACTACTGCTATAGAGAATCTTATTATCTTTGAACCTTCTTGATTCATTGTCATATACATCATTTTTAAATGAGAATGTCCAGTGTATGAGCTCATCTGTCTTTTATATAACCTCGACTTTAACTGTATTTTTCACTGCATTATCTTTACAACAGTCATGGTGTTTTGGTAGATTTTGAAGTGCTTATATTTAAAGAGTGGCTAGGAAACCTGAGGGGCACCAGTCAGCCAAGAAAGACCACTGGGGTTCCAAAACGTAGGATGTCTTTACTGTAATAGTCACATTGGAGATTCCCAGAAATTTTCCCTGCCTAAACTTATATACCTTCAGTCTTTGTGGCTGGTTTATTGCTATTTTAACATAAAATAGCTAGGTATAAAATAAATTATTATTATTATTTTGGTAGTGACCTTCACAACAAATGCTGTTAATTGTGCTGGAATTCTTTTTCTCAGCTGGAAAGAAGTTTCCACCAGATTCTGGGATGATGATGATGATGGCTTCCTTTTCCTTCACATGTCTCCATAATTTCCATAATTTTCCCTGCCTTTCTGTTGAATTTCTTTTCTCTTTTCTTCTTTTGTCTTGTCTCTTCTTCTTTCTTATCTTCCTTCCTTCCTTCCTTTTTTTTCTTTATCTCCTCTTTTCTTCTCTATTTTGACAGGTGGTCTCTTAAGCCCAGAATGGTCCTGAACTCACAGAATCGTCCAGACTTCATACCTCTTCCTAAGGTGCATCTTCTTGGGGTTGGAGTATTATGCATTGCTCATTTTAAAAATGTGTGTTAACATACTCTCCTATACTAATTTGCATATAACAAAGCATACACACACACAGATATAAATACACACACACACACACATACACACACACACACACATATATATATATATGTATAAAACTTATCAATTATCTGACCAGCGATCAGTGCAGCCTTCTAGCACTTACCTCAGACAAAATTCAGTGGAAAGCACAGAACCTTGTGCTGGTGAAAGACTCTTTACAAAGGGCTGCTTTGCCTCTGGACTCTGGAACTGTCACGTGGTGTGTGTAATTCAGTGCTCAAAGTGACAGGTTGTTGAATAAATCCTTGATTTAAATGCACTTAATTATGTATTAGTTACTTAAACTATCCATAAGACAGCAATCTCCTTCTTTCAAATTTGTAACTGAGGCAATTATACTCAGGTGTCTGGAGGAGATAACATGAATTAGCATGACAGTTGACCATACAGATTCCAGATGGTCACACTCAGCAGTAAGTTTATATTTCATTTTCTTATACAAACCAAATAATGAGAAAAGTTTTTCTTTCATAGAAATTATCTTTTAAAAGCATCTTAATGGCTCACAGTGTCATTACTTTACTCAGGCTTGTCTCAAACCTGTGAACCTGTGATCCCTCCAAGTGCTGGTGATGCAGGATTTTGGAGTTCAGGAGGGTCTCCCATTGTATGAACCCCAAGTTTTGGTTTCTGTCCTACCTTTAACAAAGGATTGATAAAGATGAACTCAAGAAGGATAAATTAAGTTTATTGAGGAGAAAGTCACAAATTGTGGTCTTTAGGAAACATGCTCTCATGTGGAAACACATTATACTTTATAAGGTTGATTTAAGAGAAATTAAGTGGTGGGGGGGGGAAGCTGGGGTAGAGCTGCAAATACGAGGACTTGAGAGAAACTAAGGCCTTTGAAGAGAAATTAGATCAAAACTGCTGGTATATGGAAGGTAGAATCTAGGAACTTGTGGAGGGAAAATTAGGAAGAACCCGCACATGGTAGATTCAGATACCAGTGGAAAATCATGCATGTAATCAAAAACAGAAGTTATCCTCTAAACCCAGAAAGAGTTTTATGCTGCCCCTCCCCCCGCCCCACACCCAGCCAGGCTGAGCTCAGGAGTATCTTTGTGGCTCTAGGGAACAGATGAAGAGATGTAGGTAGGTGTGGCAGGGAAACAGCTGAGCTGAGCTGGGTGGAGTTGGGCGGTGGCGTGGGGGGGGGGGGATTTCAGGACAGCAAGAGGACAGGAGCCTTTATAGGCCAGTGGAAGACACCTTTGGCTTGTTAATTTAGAGGGCGATTCCTGGGCCAGCCCATCTGGGGCTGTCTATGTAGTGTGCTAGACTGGGCAGCAAGGGGCGCTGTAGATAAGTCTCTCTCAGACATGAGTTCCGTTTTGGGAGTGCCATCTTGGGGATCTCTTTGAGCCTCAATTCCTAACTGAGGCTGCCTTAAAAAGCTAGCTTTCTCCTATCCTCCTTCATTGGGATCACATTTACTTTTTAAGGTTCGCATTCATTATAGTTTCACTCAATCATTCAGAACATAGTTATTGGGTACCTGTTGTGTGGTAGACTCTGTGCTAAGTGAACAGAAATATATTTATGACTCTCCTCAGAGTAACTTACAGTATGGGAATATCAGGGCCCAGAGTAGAGAGAAGCCTGAATAAAGTGGTACAAGAATTAAGAACCTTAAAATACAGAAATATATACTCGAAATTATTGTGGTGGGCAGAACTTTTCAACATACTTACTATCCTCACCCCATCACATATAAACACTGCATAGATTTACCTGATTATTTAAAGAGCGGATGAGATGGGATTTCATGCCTGTGTCCAATTGTGCTATGCAGAAAAGGTGGGGGTGGAGAGATGGCTTACAGGTAAAGACCCTTGCCTGCAAAGCCTAAGGACCCAGGTTTGATTCTTCACTACCCCATAAACCAACTACATAGATGGCTAACACAACTGGAGTTTATTTGCAGAGGTTAGAGATCCTGGTGCATCAGTTCTCTCTCTATCTGCCCCTCGTTCTCTTTTTTTTTTTCTCTCTCTCTCTCACACACACTAATAAATAAATAAAATATTAAAAAAATAGTTATGGGTATGCTGCATATGAAATCTATTGTTTCTTTTAAAATATTTAAAAAATATTTTTAATTTATATATTTACTTTAAAGAAAGAGAAAGAGGGGGAAGGAGAATGGACATGACAGGACCTCCAGCCACTGCATCACCTTTTGAATCTGGCTTACATAGGTTCTGGGGAATTGAACCTGGGTCCTTATGCTTCATAGGCAAGAGACTTAACTGCTAAGCTATCTCTCCAGCTCCTTCTACCCAGCACCCTTTCTGCTTCTCTAAAGAATAATGTCACTTTTTGAAAAATATGAAGTACTAAAACTAACATAAGACATACTATTGATGAAAGACAGATGATAGATAGAAAAAGATATGATACTAGATAGACGATAGATGACAGTAAGATAAATACAATAATAGATACATACATATGTATATATGTATACAGTATCATTTAAAATTTAAGATAATAGATAGTAAAAGATCTAAGGAAGAAAATCTAAACATTTTGTGAGTTCATTTAAATAATTAGTAAAAGAATATTTGTGCCCCAAGCTGGACACCTGTAAATCTGTTTCTATTTCTAATTTTCAAATAAATTTGCGTGTGTGCTTGGGGGGGGGGTGTATTAGGATCCTTTGCTACTAAAAAAGAATAACCATTCAGCTTTATGTGGGTAGCTAAGGAATTGAACCCAGGCTGGCAGGCTTTATAAAAAAGGTGCTCTTAACCACTGGAGCTATCTCCTCAGCCCTAGTAATTCTATTTCTTAAGAGGTGAAGACAGACTGATCAGGAGTTCAATGCCAGCCTCTGCTCCATGAGTTTGAAGCCAGAGTGGGCTACTGAGCAACATGAGAGCCTGTCTCAAAACAAACAAAACAAAATAAAACAAAAACACAACTACATAAAAAATAACACTTGTGACAATATTTATATCTTAATCCCATGCATTTGATCTCAGTGGAAACCTAAAATAGTGTGGAATCACTCATGATACTGTTAATCTCAAATCTATCCCCACTCTAATAAACTTCAGAAGTTTGTGTATTGCTTATGTCTTATGTATCTACAACTTTTGTTTACATTCAATTACCTTTAGAGGAATTGTATTTGCTAGTTTCTTTGCAAGTCAGGACCTCTCTGCCATCCTCCAGTCTTGTTGACGGCCTTTCCTCTGATAGTTTAAGCAGCGTTTGCAGCACTGACTGAAAGCATTTTCCTCACCTGGGTGCAATTTCCTGCACTGTCTGTGAGAAGATTATTCCTACTCCCCTAGCCATGACGCTGGACAGCTCCAGTAACATTCTGTCATCATGGGATGTCCAACCTGTCTTGAGGGTCTCCTCAACTGATTCCCTCTTCCCACCTCTGTGACATTTGGTGACCTTTTTTTTTTTTCCGTTTGGATGGTTGTTGACAAGTGCATTCCTCCCTATTACGTGTCATACATGACTTGTGTTTATATTTTCTTGTGCTGAGAGCAGCGTCTTCATAGAAAACAATCCCTCAAAATTAAAACAATCAATAAGTGTGAAAAGGGAATCATGGCCTGAACTTTCTCACAAAAGCCATTTATCTGTCTTTGTGCCTTTGACATGGCTTATTCATTAAACAAATAGCAGAAATCTTCAATTTAAAATATTGTCTTGCCTTTTTTTGTATCTTTCATATGTATTTTATTTTTATTTTGAATTGGTTTACTGTCTCTTTTTTTTAAATTAATTTTGAACTTGAACATTTTTTAAATTTACATTTCAATGACTCTTTGATTATTTGATTATTAGGATTTTGGTGATGAAATCATATAGCCTTGTTAAAAATAAACTACTTTGTAGTTTCAATTCTGCTTTACTTGGGGCAATTCTATTTGATGGTAACACTCAGAATGCTATTTTTCAAACTCATGAATTAATGTAATTCATCTGACAGGAAAGAACTGCTTTGATAAATTTATTCTTCTGTAATTGAAGTTGCCTGCATCTTGGTGATAATGTTACTAAGCAAATGTGCGTCAGAGTTTTGTAATTTTTTTCCAGTACTATAATTTTTTTTAAGAAAGAGAAAAAAAGAAAGAACGAACTAAACTATTACCTACATGATCAATGTGGAAAAAGACATCCTAGTTTCCAAGACTTAGCAGGTATAATATTTACAAGTGTTACACAAATAAGTTTGTAATATTAAACAAATCATCTCAATCCTCTGACCAAAATAACTAAAACAAATGGACATTTCCAGAAAATTTTAGCTTCAAATATATCTATTACTTTGGCAAACCTGATTTTTTTAAATTGTGAAAATGAAGTAGGGCTAATCTACAATCTGACAGGCTGCTTTTAATTCTGAAAGAAAGGTAATTCTTGGTCATCCATCCAAACTTTAACCAACAAGATTTTTTTTTTTTTTTTTATGAAAGTGGCTGAAGAAAATGCTATTACTCTGAAGGAATAGTTAAAACTCACCAGGATTTGGACATGGGTTGAGAAGAGACAGGAAAACAGAAAGTTAAAATAAAGGGGGTACTTCTTCATTCACATACATATTTACAAATTATAATTTTCTTACATGCAAGCCATGTGTTACCTCAAACATTAGAGAACAGTCTTAGAAAAGAGACTTATGGAACTTAATTCAACTGCCTGCCATTCTTTGTTGAAAATTGATAGAAACTTCTCCACATCTTCGAAATAAAAAAATATAAAACTAAGCTTGGGAATAGTTGTTTATTATTTTTTTTAATGTGAGTCATTCACAGAAATCTCTTAGAAGGATCACAATGATGTATCACCTTATATCTGTTAGGATGGCTGTTATCAAATAAATGAGAGTTGGAGAGATTGCATTCAAGAAAAAGGAACGCTCATGTTCTGTTGGGACAGAAATTAGTCAAGCCATTAATGAAAAGCAGAATTGTCATTCATCAAAAATTGAAGACAGAGATATCACATTTAATGGCATGAAATCAACTATCACTTATTCTCAGCATAGTGGTCAGGGGGCAGGAGGAGTGCAATGGAACTCTGTCTTCTGGACAAGAAGCGGCTGTGGCATTCTTGATCTCACAGTGACTGTCGTTCCCTTCACAAGACACAACTGACATGCCATCATGAATGATGTAGGAGGACAAATAGACATCAAAATTGAAGAGGTCTAGTTGGAAAGTAGGGATTTAGTTCAAGAGGGATGAAGGTAGGGGATAGAAAAGGGGAACATGAAGGGGGTATGATCAAAATATCTTTTGCACAGTGCCTGAAAGTTATCAATAAAAAGTTTAAAATGTTGAAAAATTAAACTAAAATTAGAAAACTTCCCTCATCCTCTATTTACAAAGCCACTGAAACGATGCTAAGAGAAAGCTTAGACCTGGTCTGTGATGATACAGTTTTAAGCTCTGACTGACCTAAAAATGTTCTTTGTCATGAAGTTGAGCTTCTCAAGATTTCCCTAAGCAGAAATGCTATCACATCAGCCATTAAATAAATGCCAGAACAAGCATAGCTTCCTTTCTTGTTGCTGCCATCTAGCCTTGCCTGTCAATATCGCATTCCTGTTACTTCTTTTTCAATGGGTGAGTGTGTGTGTGCATGTGTGTGAAAATGTGTCTGGAGGCCAGAGGATAGCTTTGGATGTTGTTCCTCAAAAACATTGCCCACCTTTTTATTTATTTATTTATATTTATTTGAGACAGAGTCTCTTACTGGCCTGACATCAAGCAGGCTAGACTAGTTGTCCAATAAGCTCCAGGGCATCCCTTTTCTCTGCCTCACCAGTACTGACATTTTTATATGGGTCATGGGGTTGAAATTCATGTCCTCATGCTTTTGAGGTAAGCTTGTCACTAACTCAAATATCTCTCCAACCCCCAGTCTATGTTTAATTTGCTCACTGTAAGCTAAATGTATAACATAATGGGAAAAGAAGACACGGGAAACATGATCACTTACTGAGCTCATTTTCCAGTTACTGTGCTCTTAATTAGACTGTTTTGCTCAAAATTTGGGTTGATATTGTAATAGAGAGCCATAGATGTAATAACTTCATTGTTTTGTTCTAGAAAGCTATTATTACCACATGCTAGAATACATTAAATGTTTGAAATAGAAAGCTATTTGGAACAGGAAATAATTCTTTGCATTTTTCATGGGTAGTACAGGTACATGCATGTATACTTAAAAAAAGAAAACACTAGTGCACAGAATATTATACCAGTGAATTTCCAGAAATCATGAATTCCCCTCTTCCCTTGAAAGGTGAAGAGACATGGTAGAGCAAATAAACCGAACAAAGCAATAGTAATTTAGAAGGATTTATGTATGTAGATATTTTTACTTAGTAGATATTTATATGGACACATCTTATGTTAGTTCCATCATTTCTGTCCTTCCTGCTCTCATTCTGCTAAGGACCTTCCTCAGAGGAATTGCATTTTCTTTTTCTTTTCTTTCTTTCTTTTTTTTTTTTTTTTTCCATTTTGGTTCTTACTCTAGCCCAGGCTAACCTTGTATTCACTATTACACACACACACACACACACACACAGAGTGTTTAAGTCAAGTTCTTTATTGTAGCATAGTCTTAACAAAAAATTATATGTTGCGTTTATCATGTCCATTTCACTGGTTTTGTTATTTAAAGCTGTTGACATATTGGTCAAACGTCTTTCTAAAATATGGATAACAATGGTGGGTTCAGCAGGGGTAAGAGGGAAAACCACACATGTTTTTTTCACTGCTTACACAGATTCTCATGCCGTTTGTAAACCTTTTCTACTTTTTTGGGCTAGAAATCATTTGTTTTTGTTTTGTTTTGTTTTGTTTTTCCCAAAACAATGGGTGGGTTGCTTTCAAATTCTTTTTCCTATGATTCATTAACTTGGAATGTTGGAATCGCAGTTCCCCCTGGGGCTGGGAAGATCACTCAGTGGTTAAAGGTAGGGTGCTTCCTTGAAAAACCCTGCTGGTCAAGGTTGAATACTCAGCAACCCATGTAAAATAAGACACAAAAAGTGGAACACGCATCTGGTGTTTGTAGCAGCACAAGTATCTGGTACATATAGGCATGCACTCAACACACACACACACACACACACACACACACACACGTGTGCACTCAAAGTAATAAATGAATTTTAAAAGGGATTTAATAAAAGTAGACCCATTCTTACTTATGACAGAGCTTACATTAGTATCAGCACATATTTACTTGCACAAAAAGAGAGAGATACCCCAACAAAATTCAGTTATATTTAAAGATATTTTACTCATCTTCACTATTGAGATTTTCTAACATCCAACACATGTTCTCCAAATGATTTAGTTCAACTATTGGAAGACATTTTAAAAGCATGTTAGATAAGTTATGTATTTTTGCACCTTTATTTTGTTCAGCTTTTGAACGTGTTGTGCTATTCTTATGTGCTATGTATGTGTGTGTGAATGTGTGGCTACATTTGTTTGCAGGTGTGCATATGGATGTGTGTGCGTGGAAGTCAATGGCGGTTCCTTTGATTGTGTACATGGTATGTTATGAGAGACAGAGACAGAGTGGCAGAATGAGAGGGTGTGTATATTGTGGCGGGGGGGGGGCATGGTCTTTTGCCACTGCAAACAAACTCCACACATATGCTATTTTTTGATCCTACTTTTATGTGGGTACTTAGGAATCAAACCTAGATTTTCAGGCTTTGCAATCTACTACTTTTAAGTACTGATCCATATCTCTAGACCCTGAAATATTCCTCTTGTATTGAGGCTTCAATAAACTGTATTAGATTAAGAGAATAAAGAAAGTGCAAAGAGCTACTGACATGTAAAATGCAGGAGGTGTAGGTAGTGGAGCCCATGTGCGAGTAGGGGTCACCCCCCAATCTCAACCCAAATGAGCTGAGATGAGGGGGCTTACTAAAGCAGGTCCCTGAAGGTTCAAGAGAAATGAAGAGCCAAAAAAGACATGCCTACCTGGTAAGCATCTATTTGTAATGATATTGTATAGTAGGCCCTACCATCAGACTCAGGTGAATCTGAGAAAGCGAGGGAGAGAGGACTGATTGGTCTGGTCTTGGGGGCTGGATCATGAAAAAGCCAACCCTATACCAAGTGTTGGAGCTGAGCTTAACCAACCACAATGCCAGCATACAATTTAAACCTTAATTATAGGAAAGAGGAACTCCTTACCAGGGAGGAGCTCAGGTTGGTTACAGAAAAACAGACCTAGATAACTCTTTTAGCCAAGAGGTAAGGAAAGGAGAGATCCTTTTCTGATCTCTAGTATAGCAGAGATTGTAAGAGCAGACTCAAGGACATTTCTGCATTTTACTTCTGGAGCCCAGTAATCTTAAACTGTCTCAATCACCCCTCTGGATAAACAACCCTAACTTGCCATTAGGGAATTGCGACAAAGATAGATCTTACTTCTTCAAGCTGAGTAGGGTCATCAATTGTGGTAGTTGAGAAATTTTTCCAGTGGGACTATCTAAGGGACTCTGAAAGTGCATTGGTGGAATGCAGAAAGACAGTCCTGAAAGAAAATGTTGGAGATACAGAATAAGCAAAGAGTGAAGGGGGAGTGGGCACAGCAAAGGGGGTTTCTGCAGATCCTATTCTTGTAGACTTTCAGGCTTCAGAGAGAGATCAAAGGAACCTAGGTAAATGGAGTTTAGATTGTATCAAGACCAAATGAGTGTAAACTGACTGTGAGTAATCAGAGATAAATTTAAAACTATAACTGAGTATACAATATTCAAAGATCAACAAAATAACAATGGAGATTATAATAGGCATAATCATTCTCCACCATGAAAATCCTCAGATCCACTCCCATAACTGTTTACCAAATGGTATAGTGGTGCCTGATGCTGAAATATTCTTGTAAATTATTCTGAAGTCTCCTCTTGTCAATACATTGAATATCCATTCATATGTCATTATTAAGATACATAGATTAATTTAAAGCATGTGGTAATGATAGCTTTCTAGAACAGAACAATGAAGTTATTATATCTATGGCTCTCTATTTATTACAATATCAACCCAATTTTTGAGCAAAACAGTCTAATTAAGAGCACAGTAACTGGAAAATGAGCTCAGTAAGTGATAATGTTTCCCATGTCTTCTTTTCCCATTACATTATACATTTAGCTTACAGTGAACAAATTAAAACATAGACTGGGGATTGGAGAGATATTTGAGTTAGTGACAAGCTTACCTCAAAAGCATGAGGACATGAATTTCAACCCCATGACCCATATAAAAATGTCAGTACTGGTGAGGCAGAGAAAAGGGATGCCCTGGAGCTTATTGGACAACTAGTCTAGCCTGCTTGATGTCAGGCCAGTAAGAGACTCTGTCTCAAATAAACAAATAAATAAATAAATATAAATAAATAAATAAAAAGGTGGGCAATGTTTTTGAGGAACAACATCCAAAGCTATCCTCTGGCCTCCAGACACATTTTCACACACATGCACACACACACTCACCCATTGAAAAAGAAGTAACAGGAATGTGATATTGACAGGCAAGGCTAGATGGCAGCAACAAGAAAGGAAGCTATGCTTGTTCTGGCATTTATTTAATGGCTGATGTGATAGCATTTCTGCTTAGGGAAATCTTGAGAAGCTCAACTTCATGACAAAGAACATTTTTAGGTCAGTCAGAGCTTAAAACTGTATCATCACAGACCAGGTCTAAGCTTTCTCTTAGCATCGTTTCAGTGGCTTTGTAAATAGAGGATGAGGGAAGTTTTCTAATTTTAGTTTAATTTTTCAACATTTTAAACTTTTTATTGATAACTTTCAGGCACTGTGCAAAAGATATTTTGATCATACCCCCTTCATGTTCCCCTTTTCTATCCCCTACCTTCATCCCTCTTGAACTAAATCCCTACTTTCAACTAGACCTCTTCAATTTTGATGTCTATTTGTCCTCCTACATCATTCATGATGGCATGTTAGTTGTGTTTTTTGAAAACATCCTGTATTAACAAAATGCTCATCTTTATGACTAAACAGGTGACTACAATATTGACCAGATGAGATTTTATTCTCCTATTGTTATTTCATACCCAAAACATTGAGTGTTATGGATATATCTTTCTAAAAATGGATGTTAAAATAAGTCTTCATTGCATCTTAAATGACAATGTGGATTTCAAGCAATGTTTCACCCAAACATCAAGAAGATTCATATGAGTTTTTTTCTTTTTTCTTTTTTCTTTGCTCTTGTTCAATTTTTACAAATTTGACAAGAAAATCCAGAAATGTAAGAAAATAACCTATGGTATTTGAAAGGCCTAAGTTATACATTTTGCCTTGAACTACTTATAGAGAGCTCTGGGGGCCATTTTTAGAAAAGAACTGTGGTTACTGGGGTCAGTGTCAAGGCAACACTTTCCAAAATAAAATGATGAGGAAGATTTACACATCTCAAAGGTATTTGAATTTGATGGATTCTGTGGCTCCTTGGAGATCCACAGCTTTTATTGGATTAAGAAGAACCTGGCTATCATCTGGCCAAACTGATGTTAAATGTCTGAACCCTCTTATTACCTTCATGTCATCTCACATGTTTCTTGAGCTCTACTCATCCCTGTCATTTTCTTTTGTATGAGAAACAGATTGCTCAGTCTTTTAAAAACTGTCACCTATCATGGACTGTTATTCACTGGTTATTGACTGAAAGGCTAAAGATAGAATGATAGAATTATAATCTATTATTAAATAAGTAGTGCATAATAAGTATTACAGAATCTGCTTAGCCCCAACTAAAAGGTCAATAATAACCTGTTAGCCGTTCTTATCCTTGTCATTACATGCTACACGCTGCATTGTGTAGCTGTTGAATCAGCCTCTTACACATCATGCTCATTGTTAAATGAAGCTTCTATTTTGGATTTTCACTTTTCTTTTTACAGAGGAGAGGGTGGAGGGAGGGTTATGTGTCTATACAAACAACTCACAATCCAGTCTTCTCCTGATCTTCATGTCATCAGTTGAATCCTTGTACAGAGATAGAATCAGCGTAAACTATGTCTCTGAAAACTAACTTCTACTACTGTACCTAATTTACATCTATTACTTAAAATCATAGACTCAAAGACACATTTATCTCCATATTGCCTATGCATTTATTAAGAACTCTTTTCCCCACTTGAATTTTCATATGGTGGAGCAACAAATTATATACTTTTTTCAGTATTTCTGGATTATGTATTGTTATTTTACAGAACCTTAACATGTTCCTTAATGGACCTTTCCCTCCTTGCAGACAGCTAATCAGTCTCTTAACATTAAAGAGTAAATAGGAGAACAGATGGTCCAGGCAAGCATGGAGTTCAGCTGCTTGTTCCATGACAACTGTACTGCTTTAAATGATTAGGGAATCCTGGAAGCCAGGAAATGTTTATTGTTTTGGAAAGAGGGTGGGCCAGGATGGGATTTCACTTTCACTTTTTCCTAGAGGAAAGTATTCACCCTGCACATTTTATGTGACATATCAGAACTGCTGTCTCCATTTGCCAACTGTCAAGACATCCAAGGTAGAGCAACTGGAAAAAGTAGCATTAAAATAAACGGACTCCTAGCCAAGCAAATGCCAATTATAGTTTGTGTCAAGAGTGCTACAAGGGTTGGCAGGAGGCCAATGGCATGGAAGATGGACAGGGGCTGCAGAAAGGGCACGCAGCAAAGGCTATGGCCTGAGAAATTCCAGAGAGACAAGATTGGCACGTCGACCCCAATGGAGGACAAGGCCAACTTGTCTCAAAGATGACTTACACCCTCTGCAAAATGAAATGTCCCTTCATGTAGAGACCAAAGTCTTTATGCATGTTGGAGACTGCATACTAGAAGGAATATTTATTTCAGGTTTTAACATGCTTTTAATTAGGAGAGTCACCATTCCTATTGTTGACTCATAGCTGGCTTGGCTTGGTTAGTGAATTAACCCAAACTTGAAAGCAAAGGCAAAAGAAAAAAAAAATGAGTGTTTTGCAGGGTGACCATTTTTTAGAATCGTAGTGAAATAAAGTTATTGCATACTTCAAATGGTATCTCAAATTTGGTTACCTCCAAGTAGAACTATAATATAGTGTCATATGTTAGACACACTGTGTGGTTTTTACCTGTATATCAAAGGTTATTCTTTGTGAAAGGCAAGAGTATGTGGCTAAAATGTTGGCAACTTGTAGTTCAAATTGATCCATGCATTTTTCTACATAGACTCTACCATGCTATTGTATTTCATTGATGAGCCAAGTCTGCTTACCCGTGGGGCAGGCAGCATGGTGTACTTACAAATTAGAAATCAGAAAACTCCTTTAATTGCTTTGTATTGTAAAGTGAGTTATTTTATGGCCAATGTTGATTTGTGTTTTAAGAATGAGCACTAAAATAAGAATCCAACCATGGGAGAGTAGAAATGACCTACTTCCCATATTTCATAAGTTGTAATAAATCTTTCAAAACAGTGAATTTTTTCTTTCTTCAATAAGTACATTCATGAAACATTGCATATTTGATAACAGATGTTTACAGATGAGGCTCTCCTTTGGGCACTAGGAAAGTTGATCATAACATCCAAACAACTTGCTGTGGTGACTTCAGGAAGCAGAATTCACAATCCCTAAACCTGCTCAAAATGCACCCTGCATTTATGTGACATAAACACACACACATCATGTTCTATTTCTTTGATTCAGCAAGGATTTTTATAGCAACCCATAAAGTTCCTAAGTTCAAGCACTACCTAGAAAGCTTTACAGAAACATGGTTGACTAAGCAAAACAGAAAATTAATGAATTTTCAAGTCAAAGGTTAAAGATACATGATTTCCACAAGTCATGAGAACAAGGGAAGTGACCATGGTGATACTCCTCAGTGTTCTACTTAGTGCTGTTATCTTTGTTCAAAGGACATAAGTACAACCTCCTTAATAGTTTACATTGTTGCCCAAATGATGGTGATGTGCAGAAAAAGGCCATCCATGCAGGCAGGAGCGTGTTCACCTATGTTGAAGGGAGCACAGAAAAGACTAGTTACTCTTACCTTTGACTAATACTTGTGGACATCCCGGAAGGGTTAGTAGGTGTTGGTTCCTGCTATCCATGCCCAGAGATGGTGACTGAAATGATCTCAGGTGTATCATGGGCATGGTGGTTTTGACAGCTCCTCAGGTAATAATATCAATGTATACTAGATACTGAGGGTCAACGGCCTAGAGCGGTTCAGATGTCCTTAAACTCCCCTGAGGATAACAATCTCTAACATGCTCTTAAAATAGAATGTGTCTAGTCTTGGAAGATGACTCAGTAATAAAGTGCTTACCATGTAAGCATGTGGACCAAAGTTCAAATCGCTTACACTCACATAAAAGACAAGTGTCATCATGTGCACATGGATTCCCAGTGATGAGGAACTAGATACAGGAGTATGCCTAATGATTGCAGCCAAGCTAGTCTGGTCGAACCATGAACCGATTCGTTGAGAGACCTTGTCAATAAAAAATAATATGGGTAGTGATTGAGGAAGTTACCTGGTATAAACCTGTGACACACACATACATACACCACATACAAACCCAAAACAAGTTTTAAAAAGTGATTTAAAGGGTGCCTAGGGGCAATATGAATCATATAGGCTGTGGAATGTAGAGGAGTCCATGGTACATACATCCATCACCAAAAATTAGGGTACATTAGGAATCTGTGCTTTACAATAGTTAATTAGTTTAATAATATTGGGTGTCTAGGTAAGTGTTCTTATTAAAACAAATGTGCAGGTTTATTTAGTTTTAACTTTATTTTAAATATATTATAATATTTTCATATACTATTGTTCCCTCTCCTAAACTCTTATGACCCTGAGGATCTGCCTTAGTGGGGTTCTGGCAGTCATTGTGAGGCCTTCAGTTACTCAGTTAATTTGCATTCAGGTGGGAATTTCCTATCATATGATGAAAAAAAATAGCTTTCTCTCAATTTGGTTAATTTTTTAAGCTCTGGACTCATAACCTGGCCACAGCAGCTTGAATCATGTGAAAATTAACCCTGACTGCATTAATTCTTAATTTTTGAAGTTTCCAATATTTACTGAAAAATAAAAATCAAACAACATCTATATAATTGTTCTACCTCATGCGAAGAGAAGGCAATACCAAATTCTCAAAGAGTAGTCAGCTCTCCAGCCAAATAACTCAATAAATAAGAAAAGGGAAGAGTAGAAAGAGGTCTAAATATTGAAGTAAGTTACACTCGGATATAAACCAAAGCTCATGGCATTCCAGAAGATTCTTCTTTGTGGACTTGCGTTTAGTCTAGCACACACAGAAAGTTTTATTTTAGGCACATATTGTATCTATGACCCAGAAATCCCATTTACAGTGATTTATCCTGTAGAAACAGAAGCATGCATCCTCAAAAGACTCGCACAAGAATATTTAGAGCTTTGTTATTAATAATAATCAACTATGAGAAGTAGCCCAAATGTCTATCAACAGATCGATAAAAAAAAAAAAAAGGAATGGAGATAAAAGCATAGGAAGGAAGAGAAGTCCACCAAAAAGAACAATTTTAAAAGTACAGAAACAATTTGACAAGGTTAACCTCTTGTTGTCAACTGGCCAGCATTTAGAATCATTGTAGAAATAAATTTCTGGGAACTTTTGTGAAGCATTTTCTAGGTTAGGTTAATTGAAGTTGGAGGACTGAATCTAACTGTGAGCAGTGACATCCCATGGACCATACTACTTATGTCCAAGCATATGAGACTCTCCAATAGCAGAAGTCCATGTGCAGTGATTGGAATTCAAGCCATGATGCCTCAATGTAGGAACATGGGCCAAAATGTGTTGAAGAAGGAAGCAAGAATTGGATTAGGATGTTGCTAACACCATAAATTTACTCATCCCAGGAAAGAATACAAATGTCACAATGACAGTGCATAGCCATTTCAAACACATATTAACTTTCTAAGATTACATCAACTGACCCTTCTCCTTACTATAGCGGTAGGAAACACATGGTGGGACAAGTTGGAAGATGATGCTTTCCTTTGTCAACTCTGCTTTGAAGGCGATATGAAAGCTCACCTTTTACATGAACACATTAAAATAGGTCTTTCATGTCAGATAGGGCCAGAGGATATGAGAGTAGATCATGAACCAGCTGGATCTGTTCTGTTCTCGAGTGACAAGGGAACTGAAGGCAGCAGTGACTTACACACTCACCAGTGTAGCTTTTGGTATCAGCTTTTCACATAATAGATTTGCCACTCTCCTGAGTGCAGAGTAAATTCTGATTTATTTTTAGAGTTAAGGATAGTTAGTTTATTTGGAACATATATGCCTAATAAATCTTAAATACATGTGGATATATATATAGCTATATATTTGATATATCTATAATTTGTCATTTAAACACATGTCATAGATTTTCTTCATTCATTGGTTGATAGGTGAGCCACACATTTAAATTCAAACTATAATTTGGATACACATGCACACACACACACAAAGCATAATTTTGCATGTTTGGTGCTTTAAGTACTGGATTTCTCCATGGTGTGCTTGAAGTGCGCCATGTGTGTTGAGATCCAAACACCACCGTATGTACTCCTAAATCACTCGGTTCCATCACTATGTAGACTGCACACAGACCACACTATATCTATCCATTTGATTAATAATCAATTTGGGCTGATTTTGTTTATTTTTGATTTTCTTAGCCATTAGTTTTAGTTCTGTAAAAAAAAAAAAAACAAACGAACTTTCTCTATTAAGATGTTTATAAATTCTAAAGAATTCCCAATCAACCATCGAAAAATGGGAACAATTAAAGCCCATAATTGTGTGTAATAAAAATCAGATAGCAGAGCATTACTGGTTTCAGGGAGGCCATGCAACTTGATTAAAAACAATAAATTAATTTGAATATTAATCAGGATTCATATATAGTAGAATAAATATTAAAACATGCCCCAGGCCAAATGCTTAGTAAATCAGCACACCTAACGTCTTTAACCACACATGACTGCAAATAATGTATAAAAGAATGGATTATGAACTATAAATATAATGTGTGTAAGAAAGGGAAAAATAAAAGAGAGAGAAAGATAAAGTGAGAGTGTGATGGAGAGAATTTTTAATTAGGAAGGGCACAGAAGCTGTAGATTCAATTCTGTAACGCTTGGCATAGACTTTCACTGGTAAGGACTGGAAGCCTGTCAGTCAAATTTTCGTGCTTAAAATATTAACACCTGTATGAGTTTGATGAAGCTTCTGTATTTTAATTTCTTGAGGATATTTCTATCTGGCACTAGGAGCAAAGAGTTCAATTAAGGGTTATTTACTATAAATTAAATATTTACCCAGGTCAATGTGCTAGTTAAATGTGAGAAAACATTTATTGTTTTACACTTATGAGTCTTCTATATATCTTTTCCTTCTTTCTTCCCCAACCTTCTCTTCACTCTTTTTTCTTTCCCTTGTTCATATCATAATTCCTTGTTTTTCCTTCCTCTTATTCCTCTTTTTAATTAACTCAACAAAATTTTAGTGCACCAGAGTTTCCTTCTTAACTATTGGTCAAATAGAATGGGAAGATAAATTGACCTCCAACTAAAATAAAGTATAACCAAACCTGAAATGTTAAAATCAAAGGTTTTCCTTTGTAGCTGGAGAACAGGTATACCCCCCACCCTTTTTTTGTAAGAGCGTCAATTATGCTAAGAAAGTTGAAAGGCCTCCTGACAACAGGGACTTATAATTACATGAAGGACTGACTTTGAATTTAATTTTAAAATTTCCTGTTTACAACATGGAAAGTGGTGGGCGTTTCAAGTCACATTTTGATGACATTTTAGAGTATTAGAGCGATTCTACACGTTTCTATTAAGTGTGCTTCACAGAAGAAACACTTTCCTGTAGGGTGACCATTAAAGTGAACACCGTTACAAAATTTAAGAAATAAAAGTCTTTTCTATTGAGCAGTTTGAATATGGGGCTGCAGAGATTGCTCAGTAGTTAAAACCACTTGCTTGCTCCGCCTGACGGAGTGGGTCTAATTCCTCAATATGCACATAAAACTGGATGCACAAAGTGCTACATGCACGTTGTTTGTTTGTGGTGGCAAAAAGCCAGGGCAGAACCCATTCTCTCTCTCCTTGGAAATAAATCAATAAAAATTTTAAAATAATTTACAATCTTAAAATCATTTGATGATGCTTTTTATTTGTTTTTAATATGAATGTGATCAAACTGAACTCAACTTGGCCACCTCTCTACCTCAAACCAGGAACACAGTATAACATGACAGTAATCCCATTTCCGGAAAAGGCAAATGCACAAAGTATAGAACTTTTTTAAATAATTTGTTCACAACTATTAAACATTTATTATGTAATTCCATTATGTAAATTTTACACACATATTCTAACTCTATATGTTGTGTAAACTCAGGACACATATAATTTATTATGTACAATTACATAAGACAAAAATAGTGTAAATATTTATCTTGTCAGAGGCCTGTAGATTTTCTAATGTCTCTTTTTTCTTACTTCCCCTCTTTCTCTTTACTTTTTCTCCTTTTTCTTGTCTTCCCTTGCCTTTCTTTCCCTTCCCTTCTTTTTTCTTTCCTTTCCTTCTCATCCCCTGCCTAACTCTTGTTTTGCTCTCCCTCTCTTCCATTCCCCTTCCCTTCCCTCTTTCCCATCCTTCTTTATCACATATAATTTAATCAGAGCTTAATCATGTGGAGCCTAGAGTCTTAAATCTGTTGCTGAAAGAGCGTCTATCCAATGAAGTTCCTTTTTTTCTCCTTTTCTTTGATGGAAATGTTTGTCACTCACAAACACTGGCTCTTGAAACAATATAATGATAGTTTGACATGATAATGGCCAGTCTCTTTTTCTGTCTCCCAGACACAACACAAAGAGAAGCAGACAAGTTTGTTAAAACCTGGCCAGGCATCATTCAAGGTATTAGTATAACCACACTTTTAAAGTCTTTGTGTGGTTTGAGATTTCCTTTAGAAACTCCCCTTCAAGTCACAACAGGCTTCTCCACCAAAACACTGAGAACTGGTAGGACTTCAGAACCATCCCAAACAACACCAGAATCTTTGGAATCTCTGAATATTCTGATGACAAAAACACAACGGGGACGTTCCTGGAAAGTGATGGAGAAAAAAACGCAAAACACAGTTGGGGGTTGGAGAGTTCCCAGAAGTCTGTACCACTGAAGAAATATTTTTTCCTTTCTTGTTCAAAGATGAAAGCTTTTAATTAAAGTTTATACCATAGCTCACAACTCAGTTAAATGATACTTGGGACCCTAGTTATTCTTGCATTTGGCATACTGTGATTTCCTCATCCCATTTTTACCCATTTTTTTAAATGTAAAAACCACCAGAGGGCGTAAGACATTGCATTTCAAAGGCCTTAGAGGAATGTTTCAGCCAGTAACTCAATCTTCAACACCACTCTTGATAGGTGGAAGCCCGTGGTTACGCAATGTAGCCTTTCAGTATCTTGCTGTTGAGAAAATGTCCGTGAACAAATCTCTTTCCTTCCCTCCAGCAGCATTACTTTTTCTGCTTGCCACGCAGATTTCCTAGGCAAATAGATTAAGCTGTTTAGCCTTGAATTTTCATTAAGTTGCACTTGATTTTTCAGGGTTGGGAAAGCGACTCGGAGTTTTACATGCACGCAGAAGAGTGGGGCCAGGATCCCTGACACCTACACAAATGCTGGTCTGGGTTTGGTGGTGCGTGCCTATAACCCCAGCACTAGAGAAGTGAATCAGGTGAATCCCGGGGCAAGCTGGCCAGCTAGTCTAACTGAATCTGTGTATTCCAGGCTTAAGGGAGACACCTTGCCTCAGTACACAAGGGAAGAGTGATGGGATAAGACACGGATGTCAATCTCAGGTGTCCACATCCACCCACGCACGCACGTGCACCCATACACATACGAGCATGCTTATATCCATAACGCACACGCACACACAATAAGAACGATAATTTCTCCTTCGCTTGGGATCATCTGGAATTCAAAGCCATTTTGGAATGCTTTGAAGGTCTCTGTGCATATCGAGACCTTGGATGCTCCTTGGCCTGAAATGCTGGGGCAGGCAACACTTGAACAGCAGTTTGCTAGATACTCGTCAATTCCAGTTCCTCTTCCTTGACTGGCTTGTCCAGTGTGCTATACCAACCAGAGCAGCAAGGTCTCTTCAGATACCTGAGGTGGTGATGAGTGACTTTTCTAGGAGCTGCATGGTCTTTGGAAACATCATGCAGTTTCTGTTTAAGTGGAGAAGGAAAAGATTCTGGCAAAATGTGAGACATCATGGCAAAGGTATTTTCACACCGGAAAATGTTTGCCAGTAACTCAATGCTCTCTGACAATTCAGCCCTGGAATGAGAGTTCTAGTTCTAAGGGAGAGGTGATATATGCCCAATTTGAAAATGTGAAAATGTGATCCCTTCTCTCTGACATGACCCTGATTTTACTTTCCCCAAGCTCATTAAACAGGTTCTGGTTCAGTCTTCAGGATGGAATCACGTGGCCATCATCCCGGTTTTTTTGCTTTTTTTTTTTTTCCCCAAAGTAGGATCTCACTCTAGCCCAGGCTGACCTGAAATTCACTATGTAATCGCAGGGTGGCCTTGAACTCACAGCGATCCACCTACCTCTGCCTCCCAAGTGCTAGGATTAAAGGCATTAGCCACCACCCCCGGCTTTGTTTTTTGTTTTTTGAAGTAGGGTCTCACTCTAGCCCAGGCTGACCTAGAATTCATTACATAGTCTGAGGTTAGCCTCCAACTCACGGTGATCTCTCTACCTCTGCCTCCCAAATGCTAGGATTAAAGGAGTGGGCCACCACACCCAGCCATCCTGTTTATTTTTACGGGATGTGTCTTGTATGTACCGAGACTCTAGAAAGAATTCAAATATTCCACGTCCCAGGCTCTTAGCTCACAAAATTTTAGTCCCGTGTGTAATAGTCCTTGATTTTGCAAGAACTCTAGGCCAGGGTTTCTCATGATGCCACAGGGTAACAAGCATGTTATTCTAATCACATGGCACCTCACACATTGAAGAACAGAAATGAAACATCAGAGGTCCTTGTCTCCTCCAAATCCCTCCCCAGGGATGAATGAATCAGCATTTCAGAACACTGAAAACTCAGCATGGGCACATCATACACCACGCATTGTGGAAGGGAAGGAAGCCCACACATGACACTGTCACCGAAAGGGAAGCCGTACTGCAAACTCCATATCTTCTCTTCCCTCCTCAAAAGTTTCTGTTAGGAATTTTCTATTTCACACGCTGATTCACAGCTAGAAATACCTTTACTAGAGCTCAATCCCAAAGCTAGACACAGGCTTCTGAATGAAGGAGAAATGAGAACATGGTAGGTTTTTTTTTAATATCTATATTTTTTTTGAATAGGTAGTGAACTAGGGAAAGGCAGAGAGAGAGAGAGAGAGAGAGAGAACAAAGAAATGTCACCCCATCTGACTTTGCAAAACTGGAATTGAGGGTCTGATCCTGTCTCATCCCTCAGTGACAGTGCTCCCTATTTCTTACCCCGCCTATCATATTATGTATGCTGGCTCCTCTTGGACCAGCCCCCTGAGTTTAAAAATACCAATGAATAAAAAAATAAGAAAAAAAATACCAATGAGCCCTCCCCCTTAACCACCTGAGCCTGATGATGAGGCCTTCCTTATGGACTATAAGAAAGGCTTGCCAACTGGGAAAGGGGTCTTGGCTGCTTGTCGCCTATGATGCTTGAACCTCGGGGTCCCTGTTCTACTATGGGGTCTTTACTAATCCACTAGTTATCTTTGTTTTTCTAATATGAAAGCTAAAGGTTTACAACTTTCACGTGTGTGTGTGTGTGTGTGTGTGTGTGTTTGTGTGTTTCTTTGAGATGGGGGAAGGAGAATTTCTTTCTTCTTATTTTGTTAAATCCCATTCTTCATTCCCATGCCCTCAGGTCCTGCCTCCAAGTGGGCAGGTGAGAGCTTTGTACTCCCACGCTCTGCTTCCTGCTTGGGTGCTCAGGACCTCACCCTTAATAATTTAACTTCCTCGTGGCCTACTTCCTGATTTTTTTAAAAAATTGGTAA
This sequence comes from Dipus sagitta, assembly GCA_036346955.1. Lineage (NCBI taxonomy): Eukaryota > Metazoa > Chordata > Mammalia > Rodentia > Dipodidae > Dipus > Dipus sagitta. The sequence continues at coordinate 25,593,055 of CM070778.1, forward strand.
ATGAACACAAATCTAAAAGTTGGGATTTGCAGGTGGGTGGGTAACCCCTCCACTCCAAAGACCCCATGACATGCATACTCAGAGCACCATCCTGCCCCATGCAAACTGTGTAACCCGCTCTGTGGGCCCCAGCTCTGACTGAGGGAGGATCCATGGAGCTAACCTATTCAAAGGCAAGTCATTACAGCCTTTCCCTGCGCAAACTGAATCACATACGAGAGTCTTTGGAAGAGAAGGCTTCAGGGGTAGAATGCATTCAAATATAGCTACTTCCGTTTTTTTTTTTTTTTTCCTTTTAGTCAAGGCTGTCTTAGGCACTTCCTATAAAACTAACTAACAGAACATATTCCTTCCTCTGACAGGGATAATTTTACAACTAAAGCCTTCCAGAAGACTAGAATCCCTTTGTTAGGTTATAAGACCTCTCTTCTCCTTTTGTAATATCTAGGGTTCATCATCATCTCTGGATGATGCAATTGGAGTAAAGATTATAATGTGTTTTTTTGAGAGGCAATAGAATGAATTTGGGTCTTAATATAGTTTCATCATTTATTCAGTTGCTATATAACTAAAGAACAGCCACTGAACCTATTTGACTTATTTAGAGCTTCATTTCTGAACAATTGGGATAATCCAAGTGTTTTATGAGTACTGAAGGATCAAACTCATTCCACCTAATTGTCTGAGCTTAAGAGAATAGACATAGAAAAGGGCTGTGATGCCACCCAATTTACTTTCCATATCTGTCCTTTATATTCTCCCCAACCTTTGTCTTTTTAAAAGCAATATTATCTTTTCAGGTGCTGTAATTTCCCTCCCAGCAGCTCCAATAGTGTGCCTATGCTACCATGAAGACTGGAGACCACATGTGTTTAATTCCTCAGTACCCATTTAAACTGCTGGGCATGTCATGTGTGTCCTGTGGGGAGCAGACACTGGAGAACCGTTGTGGCTTGTGGAAGTGGAATGCTGTACAGTCAGCGAGTATTGGAGGGAGACACCTGATGTTTTCCTCTGGTCTCTGCATGCAGGTCATGGGGAACTGCGCACCTGCCTGCACACATACATATGCCACACGTGCAGATGCAAATTAAAAATGTTCCCATCCTGGGTAAATAACAACAAACTAATAGACAAGTAAACTAATAGACGAGTGAACAAATAGATACTTGCTTCCTCCACTAAGCACGTGTGTACACACACACACACACATACACACACACAAACACACCCTCCTTTGTCCTCTGTAGATATGAGGCAAAACTGTGACTGTTCCAGTCCTATTAAATTCAGCCAAATTTTTATCTGTTTTACTTTGAACTCCTAGGGGGAAAATGTCCTTTCCATAATGTCTCTGTAGCTAGCAATGTCTGGAATCTAGAGGATTGTGTCATCAGCATTATTCATAGCATCTGAAGATGTAGAAAATTGGCAATGAGACCTCACTATAGCCCAGAACAACCCAAGTAAAAATGAGAATATGGCCCATCACGGGTTTAAATGGAAGAATCAGAATAATGTTCAGCAATGAACCATGAAAATCTAAACAGCCAGTGCTCAGAAAAAAGAAATAAATAAAGTGTCTGGGGAGATGACTTAGTAGGTGCTTGAGCTTGTCACACAAGCATAATGACCATGATTTGGACCTCTGAGTCCATATAAAACGCTGGGCCCTGTGGAGAGTGGCAAAGGAAGAAACCCAGCCCCAACCTGTGGCCTGTACATGCATGTGCACCCACGTGTGTAAGAACATGCATGCACATGCACTCGCCACGCAACTATATAAAGAAATAAGGAAGACTGGTTCGCTTTTAATTATTGAATAATCTTTGACATATACTTCTGCATGTCACTGTTCATGGTTTGTTAATGAGTACCCCTGGGAGTTGGGTTGTCACATTTCTTTGTGGTTCAAAAGGTTGCATGCACTGGGATTATTTTCAATGACAATGAGCTTGACCTCTTTTTTAGAACACATAAAGAAATTAAACCAATACTTTTGCTTACATTCTATTACCTAAGACCAGCTGCAATAACTAGTTATAAGGAAGGGATCCTTTGTCTATGAAAGTAGAGAGACAATGTCAGTTGAAATGTCCTCACTGCCATTGTGACATTTTGCAGTTGGTGTGCATGTGGCCAACTAATCGTTTACTCACTATTACATAGCCAATCTTGGGTAAGAAATTTAATTTTGTCTTTTTGTCATTGGTTTTTCAATATTTGCTACTTTCAATTATGAAATGGCTTCTTAAATGGCTACTATTGTACACACACACGCACACACACACACACACACACACACACAGCAGGAACCAAGTATGTGATAGATCCTAAGTACCAGAGTGCTCTCTCCTCAATGAAAATAATAGACATTTTATTTTGGAGCCAAGAATGAGTGACTATGGCTGGTCTACACAGATTTTGCTTACCCCCAAGTCCACATTCCAATTTGATAATAGTCCCATGAAGTTTTTATGGTAATAGAGCAAAGAAGGGAATTAATAAAAACAGTTCTAAAATACATTGGTGGGCCCATGAGGTAAAAGCCTTACAGAAAAGTGGGGGAATCTCTCCTGTCAGCAGCAGATGCTATCTGATGACACTCATACCTCTTGGATTGGAGGAAGCTAGGGGTATGTTGTATATTCCAAGGTATTACCTGCTCATCACTGGATATTGGGTCAGGCATCAAGATGGGCAATGGATGGCTATTCAGTGGACTTATATAACCCCACATATCACTAGGTAATTCAGTTTTGGACTTGCAACATTTCATCTCCCACAACCACTGACATCCTAACCCATCAATTAGACATGGAGGATGTTCAGTGTACATGAAACATCTTCCTAGGAATTTTGGTTCACACCAGGAGTGAAGTGCTATGAAGTGCCTGAAATAGAAGGATTCTGCACAAGCTGGTCATGATTTGGTGAAGGGAAGACCAAAGGTGCAGGCAATAGCAAGGGACATAATGACATGAGCAGAGGTACAAATGCAAAACAATGAACCAAGAGCTTTGTGCATCGTAAGGCGAGGAGGAGGTGGAGGCAGAAGGAATGCATGGAGGCTGCAGACTTCTCCCACAAGTACCTGTTGGCAGAGCTTGTGAATACATCTGCATAAATCATGCAACTGTTTGGGCTCATTCTGGGCACTCACATGAAGAAAATGATTTTATCAACCATCTAAATGCAGAAGAGAATGCCTAATGTTTTTAACCAATGCAGCTCACAGTCCATATTATACAAATGATACCATGAGCAGTAATCTCCCAAAAGTCCTTCAGAACCCCCCCCCCCAAAAAAAAAACCCAAATCATTCCAATCCCCTGTTTTGGGAGAAGAAGAGGAGGAGGACAATGGTGAGGAAGAGGAGAAGGGTAATCAAACACAGACTTCTTTATGCCTTTGGCTGGTGGTGTGTCAGATCAACATGTGCAGAGGAGAACTTTTCAAGATGTGGTTGGGGTGACTGGTTTTGTAGAGGCAACAAACAGAAATGACTCCCACATCCAAAGACAAGAACATTATATTTGGTCTTCTGTCCTTGCCTTGCTCATCCTGCCAAACGAAGGAATTGCTTTTCCTCTCTGTCTCTTCTTATTGAAGTTCATGCCTTTTATTTTCATTTTATTCTCCTTTTGCTGGGAATGTATATGTGCATTTGTGATATGTGTGTATATGTTCATGTGTGTGTGTGGGTGTGTGGGTGCCACACACAGATGGAGATCAAAGACAACCACATGTATGGGTCATCAGCTTGCACCTCTTTTGAGGCAGGGTTACTTGTTCACTGCTTGGTTCACCAGGGCAGCTGCTCCATGAGCTTCCAGCATATATTTCAGTCTCTATTTCTTTTGTTGCCATGGGCATATGGGGATTCCAGATGTGTTCCTTGTGGGTGCTGGGGATGCAAACTCAGTACTCACACTTGCATGCCAAGTTTGTTATCCACCAAGCCATCTCCCCAACACCATCATTTCATTTTCTAAGTACTTGAAACATTGTCCCCATATTCAGGATGTATCTAAATAGATATGTTTTGTGACACTAGAATCAAAACAGGAGAACAAAATAAAAGTCATTAGCAAACTGTTTTTGTTTATTTTTATTTATTTATTTGAGAGTGACAGACAGAGAAAGAAAGAGAGAGAATGGGCACACCAAGGCCTCCAACCACTGCAAATGAACTCGAGATGCGTGTGCCCCTTGTGTATCTGGCTTACATGGGTCCTGGGGAATCGATCCTTGAAATGGGGTCCTTAAGCTTCACAGGCAAGTGCTTCACCGCTAAGCCATCTCTCCAGCCCATTAGCAAATTTTTATGGCACACTTCTATCTGCTATGAGGATTTCTCACGCGTGTTCGTGAAATTTCCAGAAAGGGTTAGTCAAATTCCTCTGTCCATGGAACATAAGCATTTCCAGAGGATGCATCCTCATCATTTGGATTGGAAAGGGAACAAATGTTCAGAGTATAAACTTCAAGAAATCCCAAATAAGAAAGTGTGATTATCGCAGACACACTGGGAGTAGAGCATTTGACACATGCATTATGCTTGTCTTTTTGACTGACATGAATCGTGGCCCATGTCCTCTTCTTTCCCTGGCTGAAAGAGAGGCTTACTGAGAAACGTTGCAATCTCAATGCTTACTTTTGTAATTTGCTTATTTGTTTTTAAGACACAATCATGACAGCTTCCTTCTGCATGTATGTCATTAAGGTTTAGATAAAGATACTATCTGACCACTTATTCAGAGGTAATTACTTCATAATATGGTGATTAATGACAAAGATTTTTCTTTTGTAATTTTTCTTAATATTTCATTTTTATTTATTTATTTGAGAGAGGGAAACAGGCTGAGAGAGAGAGAGAGAGAGAGAGAGAGAGAGAAAGAGAGAGAATGGGCATGCCAGGGCCTCCAGCCACTGCAAACGAACTCCAAATGCATGTGCCACCTTGTGTATCTGGCTCACGTAGGTCCTGGGGAATCGAACTTAGGTCCTTTGGCTTTGCTGGCAAGTATCTTAACTGCTAAGCCATCTCTCCAGCCTGACAAAAGATTTTTCTGACATAAATATTATGTATATAAATTCTGTACAACCTCACTTAATGTATTAGTCAAGATATTTCACTGCCTTCTGTTTAATCCTCACCCAATGCAGCAGTAGCATTTCTATTTGAAGAAACAAAGAATTGCATGTATTTTTCTTAAATAGGATTTAGATTTTGTTTCATTTCTGGAATTCTGGCAAAATTAAATGAAAATAATGACTGCTTTCCCAAACCCAATAGTTATGAAATTCTAGAGTACCATGGGTTCTCTTGAAAAAAAAAAAAGGAAAAGAAAAAGGAAAGGATAGGTTGGCTAAATTCTCAAACTACCAAGTTACACAGTAGAGTTTCTGAACTGGCAATGTACTTCAGCTATGAATATTACTTTGGATTATTTTCATGCCACTAACACAGAAAGAAACTTCCACATTCTCCTCTATCATATTTAGACCATGCACTGTACATCTGATCTTCTTAATAGTTTTTTTGAAGCATTTAGTTTTTGGGTCCAGGTGTATCAAAACATGAATCCTGCAAAATAACAATGGATCCAACATTGTGAGGAGAAAGGATTGCCAGCCTGTATTTTGGGGGTAACTGGTTACCCTTTCATCTCACTGAGATGTTCAGTTTGGAGTGTACCTATCAGCTAGGCTGGAGGCTACTGAGAACCTTAAAAACAGAAGCTGCATGTGTCTGTATTGGCCACCACTGGGTGCAGCAATAATGACTCTGATTTATCCAAAACATGAGATTTCTGGTTTGCCTGGGGTTCTGTCTACATGTCTTCCTAACTTCACTTAATTGCTAGAGGGGAAAAATACTGACTTTTCAGGACTTGAAATATCTGATAAAGAGTGGAATATAAGAAGTTCCTTAGGATAATGTTTAGTGATGATATTGCTAACTATGTCCTTGAAAAGAAGAAATTCTAAGCTGGAAATAGCTTCTTAACTTAGCTTTTTTTTTTTTTTTCCTTGAGCATATTTTTTAACAGCACATTCCTGACTGTGGCAAATAACCAAGTCAACAGTTTTATTTGTGCTATAGTTTATTTCCAAATTACCATAATGGATTCTGTCAGAGGCAATATATAAGCTCATTTTCCTCCAATTTTCTTTTGTTACAAAGGAAGCTAGCATCAAATACAAATCGACCTTCTGGATGTTAAAGCACACTTGGTCCATGGCTTCGGAGATGAGAGCTGCATGGAGAAGGTGGGCTGGCTTACTGGACCTGTGATAGTCAACTCAGCCCGCGCTAACAGCTGACGCTCACCGTGCAGATCATGAATTATGCTTTTATTTTTTTTTAATGTTGAATGCGTCACTCTGCTGAGGCATTTAAAAGGCTGAATTGCTTTGCCAATATTTATTTAAGATGTGACTAGAACTTACAAGTTAATTTTGAAGCCGGGAAGAGTAGAACAAGAACGTTTATTGAGCTAAATGCATTGGCAGCAACTCAACCCACAAGAGGCAGATAAAAGTAAATGAAAATAAACTATTAGTGATGTGTGTTATTTAGCTCATGAATGCAGTTGTAGGTTTTCCTCAGCTGAATATGAAACATTCATAACTGAGTACTATACATATCTTTACACCTGTCAACTAGGAGATTCGATTAACAAGTTTGCCAAGGCTGGACATCAAGCTTGAATATAACTGTACAATGAAAGCATATATTGTACACATGAAATAGTCTTTGAATAATGATGACTAAAATTATTTAAGAACACTCTTCTTTTTCAGAAACATCTATAAATCATTATATGTTGATTTCTGCTATTGGTTTACATTATCATTAATATTATAGTGATTAAGCAGAGAGCCTCCAGAGAATTCTATATTAATGGACTATGACATCTATTTTATTAAAAGAAATGAAAGATGCCCCAAGAATGGAGGCAGGGGTAAACAAACATTGGTTGGCAGAGGTGAGTCTTGTGCCTACTGGGGAAACAGAAAGTAATTTTTATAAGCCTGACATTGTATGTTTCTGAGGAAATGGCTCTGGGATAATGTGCTTCCACTTTAATGAGATGTATAGAAACATTTGGTTTCTTGAAACTAAGAGATAGGGCTTTTATGCAACTGGGTATGATGAGAGGCTAAACATATGAATCCCGAGCACCAGGTAGGATTTTATAAACTGGGGTGTTCTGGAGAATTTGGGTCCATTTTCTAGTGGTAATGGACACAGCTTCCCATCCAACCATTGATTCTTTTCTACATTCTAAGTGAGTGCCAGAAAGCTCCCAGACTGTGTGAGATCGAAAGATCTTGATCTCTCAGCAAACCACCAATCACGCTATCTTGCACCACAGACACCACTCACTGTGCACATGACCAGGCCGTTCTTGCTTGTCTCCACTCAGCCACATCATGCCGTGGCGTTTCAGTGTCAGTGGTGATGAAAGCCTCATTTAGTCAATTAAAACGTCTAAATTGAATCTCCTTTCACTTGACTCAGGAAATCATATTTCTTGGTTTGATACCTGGGTAGGATGAGAAATCATTTCCTAGATTGTATTGCAGACTATAAAAATTGAGTGCAGTGAAAGTTTTGAGCAGCTATTATTTGCCAGAAGTTATGTGTAATTTCATGTTAATTCCGTGTATTTAAATGCATCCTTATACCCATTTCACAGGTAAGTGAAGAGCTCAAGAAGGTTAAATGCTGTGTGCAAGATGATAAATGTTATAACTGGAATGGAACTTAAATGTATTACATGCCAAAGTTGCTCTCAAAGACCAGTTTCTTTCTTCCCTTTGAGGAAAAAGAGAAAGAGAAAGTCTGAGAAAATGACTCAGTGCCTTGCATGCTTCTCACAATCGTGACGACCTGAGTTTGGATGTCCAGCACGTAGGTAAAGAGGTGTGCACCCAGAACCTTGGCACTGGAGGAGACGGATCTTCCTACCTTGCTTGCCAGGCAGTCGGGACTAATCGGTAAAACCGTGTGTACAAAACAAGGTGGAGGTGCTGGAACGATGACTCTGTTGCTTAGGGTGTCTGGTTCAATTATCCAGCCACCCATGTAAAGCCAGATACCAAAAGTGGTGCAAAGCTCTGGCATTCATTTGCAGTGGCAAGAGAGGAGACAACACCTCAACACACACACACACACACACACACACACACACTGCCTCTCTCACACACACAAATCTAAAAAGTAAAGTATATACATATCGGAGCAGACACCCAATATTGGTCTTTGACATGCACATGCAGGTGTACAGATGTGCATATACAAGCACACAGAGACCTATGCCCACACATACAAACATGCATATGCAGAGGCATGCATTCTACATGCATCCACATGTAAAATGTTAAAATGGAAAGCTAACATTTCCACTGGTAATTGTTATTTTGCATATACAAACATGATGACTATGTGGAGTCTTCAGCATAGGGGCTGGAGAGATGACAGCATAGTATAGATTTTATGTACATATATAAATTAACTGCCTCAATTTCTGAGAGTACAAAAACCTAGTTGAAGAAAATGTCAACAGCTTATGTAATAAGGATACCAACTGTACGCTGACATTGTTCTTCCTTCTGGGCGCCCCTTTTAAAAGGCAAGTGATAAAACTTCTATTCTCAGACAAATCCCAATGAGGGAGTTGTGAGGTGGCTCCTGGGTTGGCTTACATAAAATTTTACTCTTTTTAAACAATTCATTCTTTATAGAGGTGGAAAGTTGTAAATATATCCCCACAAGCTTCCTTCCTTTCTTTTTACAATTGAGCAGTTTAAATTCTAGCATCACTAGGCAAATTTGGTTCTTTTTCTTAAATTATCCTGGAGAGCTGCAATACAAAATAGAATTAGCTGAAGATTATAATGACAGTTTCTTGTTGGTCGACCTCATATTGGCACTTATTTATATCTAAATTTCATAGAGTTTCTCCACGTCAGAGTTTTCATAAAATACAAACTTTGCTGAGTCCATGAACTCTCCTCTTATCATTTCATATGACCTAACATTTATGGATAAGGAAGGTGCTGGACACTGTCTAGAGGAACTTTTTCTTCCTTCTTTCCTTTCTTCTTCCTTCCTTCCTTCCTCCTTCCTTCCCCCTTCCTGTTTTACTTCCTTCCTTCCTTTCCCCTACTTGTTCTCTTCTTCCTCTCTTTCTCTCTATTTTGATATTCTCTCATGTATCCCAGTGTTGTGGGAAACTGTTTCCCTGGGGTGTCATGAACACACATCTATTCACCCCAGCTAAGGACACAGACCACAGATTAAAAACTGTTCAGGTGAACCAATAACTTTTTGGGGGGTTATTTGTGGAGCAGGGTAAGTGGTTGCTTACAGGAGCATTGGTGAATCAAAGGCAGCTGCATCAGCAAAAATCCTACCTCAGCATGGGACGACTCACAGAAGTTGTATGTCTAAAGAACTCCACACAACCTGCAGGCAGCTCAGCTGCTCAGTCTCTCCCTGAGCACTTGATTCCCTTAATATATATTTCAGGGCAGGGTCTGGCAGCCTTTTTACCAGACTAGCTGACTTCCAGAGTTCCCTTACCTTCCTTCCTCCCTCCAGAAGAAAATGCTATGTCTCAAATCAGAGGAAATTGCTACACAACACCCAGGCTGGCCTCACTCATTTCTGTAACTGATCATGATCTTGAGCTCACTATCCTCCTGCCTCTAACCCCCAAATATTGGATTACATGCATGCTACATCACACCCAGCTAAAACCCCCATAGATCTTTCCAACACCATCAGCAGATGCATTGACAAAGTCTCTCCAAATACATAATATATATTTTATTGCCCCATTACCTTAAAGTGTTGTCACATACAGCTCCTCTTCTCTTACAACATTCTTTACCACATGAGTTAATCCTATATGTGACTACAGAATATTAAAAACTTCAAAATTCAATCCTCATCTTACATTCCCAACAAAGCAAAAGTATTTCATGCATTTGTTTATGTAGGCCTCACTAAAAAGAAAGGAAAGAATACAGTGAAATAATTCTGTTCTGAATGGTCAGTTTTATCTCTACTGGTTTAGTTTGAGATAATTGAAGCTCAGAAGATATTTAAAATGTTTATACGATCTCTTTGGAACTATACAGCTAAGGACTGATATGATCAGAATTTGATTCTACATCTAGCTGATTCCAAATCTACCATTTTAAAATTGTATTGACGTGTTTTACATTTATAGCATTTCTACAATAGTATTTTCCTTTGGCAGTTGTTAAGACCATTGAGGTATTTACAATGTGCCTTCCTTGATGCTGGAAAATGGTAAGTAATCAAATGAAAGTCTTGGTTTTCTTACCATGAAGTTGGGACTTGTGTCATGTCTAAAAGCAGAAAACTGGCTTTGGATCAGGGGGTACAGATGGAAGAATAGCAGGGTGCATGGTAAGAAAAAGAAAACAGTAACAAATATCTGTATCATCTTAGATAATTCCCAAACTTCCATACATAGGCTATTAATAAACAGATGGACATGAAAGATTTTGGTGGTTAAAAAAAAACGAGGGCATGAGAAGTACAATAGAAAAGCACCTGTAACATCTTGGAAAATAACTGAATCAAAATAAAAACGGATTTTGGTAGAAATGTGCATTAAAGCACAGTGAGGCCGGCAAAGAAGGAAATGCAGACCCTCCCACCGGAAACCAGAGCAAAGAAGAGCCCGGGTACAGAGTGACAGATAACAAAGCTGAATTCTGCTCTGCTGTTAGTGGAAAACAGTTCGTGGGAAAGACGAAGGTGGAAATTTACCTGAAGAGATTCCCAGTTGGCACAGAAAGTGCATCATGGTTTCTTCTCACTGCTTACAGGAATAGATGAAAGAAAGAAAAAAAAAAAAACCAAGGAAACGTTTTTTATTAAATGTTTTATTTTTATTTCATTTATTTGAGAGAAAGAGAGAGATACAGAAATAGGCAGGCAGACAGAGAGAATGGGCACACCAGGGCCTCCAGTCACTTCAAAAAAAATCTAGACACGTGCCCCCCCTTGTGCATCTGGCTTACGTGGGTCCTGGGGAGTCGAACCTAGGTCCTTTGGCTTTGCAGGCAAGTGCCTCAACCACTAAGCAATCTCTCCATCCCCAAGGCAATTTCTTTTATACAAAGGAAGGAGTCAGCTTTATGATTTTAAGATTTCCCAGTCTATATCAATTTCGGAAAAAGCTAGAAGATTCAGTCAGGATTCATTGGACCAGAAATGTATGTGATGAATCTAATATACATTCTTTCTTTGTTGGCAACTGTATACATCTATGCAGTGTAGTTTGATCATAGTTGTTCCCCACCCGCTCTTCCTGGCCTCCTTTACTCACACCTTTTACTGAATCCTTTCTTCTCTCCAACTGATCTCTCTTCTACTTTGATATTTATGTGACTTGTTTTTCCCCCAGACATGACTTGTGAATGAGCAATTTAGCTAAAATGACATAAATAGTAGTCCTAGAATATTTTTTAAAGAATCTTATAGCTATCAACAGAAGTGCTCTAATTTAGAATAAAAGAGATAAAAAAGTGAAGAAAAATTAAAGGCAGGAAAGCAGTTCTCCCAAAATGGTTTGGGCAGGAGGCAATTTGGTCAGCTATTTAGATGAAAACACATGCTTCCTCTTCAGGACAAGGAGGATGGACATGGCCACAGAGCTGTGGACCAAGAAGGCAAATAGGCAGCACCAGAGGTCTTGGATTCTAATGGGATTTTGTCCAGCTAGCTGCACTTTTAAATTCCATGGGACACATGGTCCAGAATAGTTATCCTATGCTTGAGGCATTTTGAAAGCAAAGCAACAACAACAACCAAAAAATATTTGTTTCCCAGATTCACAGGTTCATATATAAGGAGGAATTTGTTTCTATATACCCAGAGTCACATCCATACCTGATTTCAGTGATTGGTTTGATGAAAACATTTGAGACATTTGTGTGTGGGTGTGTGTGGGGGGGGGTGGAGAGAGAGGGCAACAGAGAGATAGACAGAGACAGTTGGCACTCCCAGGGCCTTAGCCACTATAAATGACCTCCAGATGTGTGCGCCATGTTGGGCACATGCATCACCTTGTGCATATGGCTTATGTGGATTCTGGGGAGTCAAACCTGGGTCCTTAGGCTTGGCAAGCAAGCACCTTAACCACTAAGCCATCTCTCCAGTCCTTGAGACTTTTGAGTTTATGCTATCATAGCATGAGGTTTTGAGTGACATTGGGGTAGGGTGAATGTATTTTCCATCTAAGCTGGACATGAGTCTTTTGGGGCTAGATTGGACACTCTTCCACACCCTGATCACTGGGATCTGTGATTATATTGTTGCATAATACAAAGAGACTTTGCAGACATACCTCTTTTCTCCAGAATGCAAAATTATACATATTACCTAAGCTGAGGAGATGTGATAGTAGAGACAGAAGGTAGAAAAATTCTTAGGAACTGAGAATCAAAGCATCTACCAGAGGGCATATAACCTGGAGAACCTGGGAGAGTTAAGGGAATATAACCACATGACCTTTGGAGCCTCCAGAAGAAATACAACTCTGCTGCTGCTGTGATTTTTTAACTCATAAGATCCTTGGAGGACTTCTGACCAATTAAATTGTGATACACTACACACGTGCTTTTTTTTTGTTTGTTTGTTTTTGAGGTAGGGTCTCATGCTAGCTCAGGCTGACCTGGAATTCACTATGCAGACTCAGGGTAGCCCTGAACTCTCTGCAATCCTCCTACCTCTGCCTCCCAAGTGATGGGATTAAAGGCATGCACCACCACGCTGGCCTCTTTTTTGGTTTTTTGAAGTAGGGTCTCACTCTAGCCCAGGCTGACCTGGAATTCACAATGTAGACTCAGGGTGGCCTCAAACTCATTACAAGCTTCCTATCTCTGCATCCCAAGTTCTGGGATTAAAGGTGTCCACCACCACGCTCAGCTATGTGTGCTCTTTAAAGCTACTTAATGTGGGTTCATGTGTGCAAGAGACATAGGAAATTCATGCAATGTAGTGATGACTATTTTGTGCCTTTATACACACACACACATCTTGCCATTGTGATGCATGTCTTTCTTTTACACATTCTTTTTCTTATTACTTCCTTTTAAATTTTATCTATTTATTATCTATATATCTATCATCTATGTACTATCTATCATGTATCCAACTGTCATATATCAATTTATCATCTATCTATCTATCTATCTATCTATCTATCTATCTATCTATCTTCTACCTACCATTTATCTACTTATCTCACATTTATTAGTATAGCCTTGCCATGTAGTCCAGGCTGTCCTTGAATAAATAATCCTCCTGTTTCATCTTTTCCATGGCTCAGATTCTGAGACATCAGGCATGCATCACCAGACCTGACTCTGGCTTGTTAATATCTTGAGCAGAAAATAGAACAGGGGGGTTGTAGTCAGCTTTAGGTTGCTGGGATGAACTTCCAAACAGATATAGTTTATGGGAGTAAGGGGATTTATTTCAGCTTACAGATCCAAGGGGAAGTTCCATCAATGGTGGAAGAAACTGGCTCCCATTCATAAATTCAAGCAGAGAGACACAACTACACAGCCAGCACTATAAGCAAGGAAGTCTGATGCTGTAGTATCAGGACCTCTAGAGCTCACCCTTTCTATATACCTTGGGCTGAAAGTCAGGTCTGCCCCCAGTGACTCCTCCAGCCAGGCAGCTGGAGACAAGCTTTTTAAAAAACACCTGAGTCTATTGGGAGATATACATTCAAACTTCCACAAGGGGTGTGCTTTGTCATGATTTGAAATTCCCATTAGGCTGTTGGTGATTGACCGTGTCACAATGAAGTAAAATGTGTACTGAATGGACCAAACACTGCATACCTTAAAATCTCAATGTATGATTGAATACCAGTTGATGTACATTTTTTTCTGTGTCAGTGGAGACATGTTTAACATCATCTTAACCCCAGTTGTCTCCTTTCACTATCTAGAGAAATTTAAGCAATCTTGCTGATATATTTTTTCTGAAATATAACATGAAAATTAAATTTTCCAAGATTTTCATTTGACTTAAAATTTATAAAGGTGTAGTACATAAAATACATATAAAAGTTATGAATTTTTAAAAGAAATTTATATTTGGTTTCTTTGGGAAGTTCTTCTATGACTCAATGTTTCAAACACACTAGTTAAAGTGTTTTATTGTCCTTATGTCTTTTTCAATATATTTTATGCACAAACCTACAGTATATGCCTATTTTTAATATTTAAACACCATGCATACATCCTATGTTTTATATAGTATAGTTCATCTCAGCATAGCATTTTTCTTATTTATTCATTTACTTATCTATTGTGTGGGGGTGCATGTGTATATACTTACTTGTATGTGTTTGTGTGTACATTTGTGGGCAGACGCACATGCATATGGGTGTGTATATATATATGTGTGTGTGTGTGTGTGTGTGTGTGTGTGCATGTGGAGGTCAGAGGTCAACATTTGATGTCTTCATCTATTGCTCTCCACCTTAATCTTTGGGACAAGGTCTCTCATTGAACCAATAATGCACTGATTCTGATAGACCAGAAAGCCAGCAACCCCAGGGATGGCTTGTCTCCACCTCCCCAGCAGTAGAACTCAGGTTCTCATTCCTGTGTGGCAAGCAACTGCTGAGCCATCTCCCTAGTTCCTCAACATAAGTCATCAATAAAGAAATACAAACATTGAAATGAAACTACCTTGTGTTTTCTTTTCACCGACTTGTAGGTCACTTTACATGTCTGAATGGATGTACACAGCTAATATGGAGATTCATGCTTTACAAGCTTGGAGGAGACAGCTCACTGCTCATGGTTTCTGCTTCTTTTGTATCAGACATCATGATTGTTTGACTTTGCATTCTGAGATGAAACACCCAACCAAAAGCAGGTGATGGGAAGAAAGGATTTATTTTGGTTTACAGTTTCAAGGGGAAGTCTGTGATGGCTGAGGAGAGTATGGCATGAGCAGAGGCTGGACATCATTCCTTGTGGCAACTGGTGGAAGGTAGCAGTAAGAGAGTGAGCCAAACTCTAGCAATGGGAGCTGTCTATAACACCCGAGAACCTGCTTCCTGCAACACACCCCCTTCATCAAGGCTATGACTCCCAAATTGCCCTAGCTGGGGACTACACACACAGAACACATACATTTATGGGGGACATCTGATTCAAACAACCACAATGATCAGTGAAAAGAAATGAAATAGTTTATTTAAATTGCATCAAACTCTTAGTGGTCTTTCCAGAAATTATTTGAAACAGTTTATAGTTAGTTGTTATGATTGGATATTCTGAAAAAAAAATTAGGTCTTTTTGTTTTTGCTTATGTTTCTTCTGAGTTTCAGCCTTCCGTGGAATAATGAAGTAGCTTGGATAAGGGAAGAGCCATCACTTTTGTGCAATGCATTACTTTTCACTGTAGTCAGTCTTTCTACTTCCATGATATGTTATGCTACCTCAGCGACCTTCATGAACTGATAACTGTCTGTCTCAAGCATTTGTGAGGCTGCTGTTAAGTTCACTTTTGGAGATATATCAACACAGGGTTTTTGTTTGTGAATGTTACCATAAAGGAACTGCTAGCAAACAGGAAAGTATATCCTTGTCAGTTTAGTTTTTGAAAATTTAATACATGTATGAAATGTATTTTGATCATATTCACCCTCTGAATACCCTTTCTTATTGTCCTCTGACCATAGCTCTTCTTCTCAACTAACCCCTTCCAACTTTCATGTCTGATTATTTTTTGCTGAGCAATTAAGTTAAGGTGGTGTTGCTTGTGTGAGCATGGCTAGGGCGTTATTGACTGGAGTACAGGCAACTGACCAGTGGCTCCATCACTGAAGAATGTGACTCCACTCTCCTCATCAACCATTAGCTGCTTTAACTACTCTGGTGTGGGTGGGGTCTCATGATCTCCTCACTAATCTATAATAGAATGTTCATGATTCAATCTTGTACAGTCACAGCTGCTATGAATTCATGAATATAACCACCCTATATTGTAGACAGAAGACATCATTCTAAGGCACATTCCCCCTCCTCCATTTCTTACAGTATTTCTGTTCTATCTGCCAGGATGTCCCCTGAGTCTTAGATGGGCTGGCTTAGATGTCTTATTTAGGGCTGATCTCACAATAGTCACTTATTCTCAGCAGTTTTGTCAGCTGTACACCTTTGCATTAACCTCTGTCCACTGCAGGAAGAAGAAAAGCATTGTCTACCCTACATTCCTCCAGTCCCATCCCTAACCTCTACCAACTGATAAATGTTGTTGCTGTCTAATAAGAACAAATATTCACCTAAGAAGCATTCCCTAAGAAACAGGGTCCTATTTGATAGTGAGAGTCACAGCTTCTAATTGATAAGACATATGGCTTCATGAAGAAAAAAGTCATTCTTGTGTTATCTGTTCCCCAGGCCTTCAAGGTTCTTCTAAGTAAGCATGATCAGAAACTCTTTATTTTCAAGGGTTATTGCCCTTTATGCTTTAAACCAACATTGTGATACTAGTGTGTGTTTGATGAAGTGTTTTCCTTTTGTGGGCGAAGGGAGCCCCATGAGTCCACTCAAGGGCAGCGAATTGATTTAGTGGAGAGACTTGTGTAAGAGAGTTTTGAAACAAATATTTCCTTCTTTGACCCCATACTTCACGCTATCATGTGCACACACCTAGTCAGAGCCCTCAGGTGTAAAATTAGAAGGGACAGAAATAATAAAAGCAGGGGAAATATGCGATAACATTTCTAAAAATAATTCTAGTAACAGAAGAAGGTGATTTTGAAACCAGCAAGGAGGTGTTAAGTCCTCTCCACGTCTAGTTTCTCAATTGTTCAGTGTTGACGCTGCTTCTCGGCCTCGACCAGGACTTTGTGTTTCCCAATAATCTTCCTGTGTGACGATTGAAGATTGCCCAATATACGATGCTCTCTTTCTTTTTATATCCAAGAAAAGTATATGTTCTCACTTCACTTCCTTCAGTGCTAACTTCCTCCCCTTCTCAGTATCACTCCTTACTTCCACCTAATATGCAGGGTCAGCCTGTGGTCAAGTTGTGAAATTTGCCATCTTTTCTGGATGCTTCTCCAATTTCTGTCCCATCTCTGTTGCCATGATGAGAAGCCTTTATTTTTAATTGTAAAATATTTTAGCTGGGCATACTGACACATGCCTTTAATCCCAGCACTAGGGACACAGAAGTGGAAACATCTCTGAGAGTTTGAGGTTAGTCTGGGACTACAGAATAAGTTTCAGGTCAGCCTGATCTATAGTGAGACCCTATCTTGAAGAAAACCAAAAACAGACATGCATAAAACCAAATTGGTATGTGTGTTTGTATGTGGTGTATCCATATTTGCACACTCATGTGGAGGCCAGAGTATGATGTCAAGTGTCCTCTTTAGCATGATTCTACATTATTTTCATGAGACAGAACCTTTTAATCAACCCAGAGCTCCCCATATTTTGGTTAGACTCTTGACCAAGACACCCCAATGATCCTCCTGTCTTTGTCCCAGCAGCATTGTGATCACAGGCATGCATTGCTTTATCCTTATCATCTATATATCTATTTCTACCCAAATATGTATGTATATATAGATATATATGTACATATAAATATAAATATATATATATATATATATATATATAGAGAGAGAGAGAGAGAGAGAGAGAGAGATACGTGTGTGTGTGTGTGTGTGTGTGTGAGTGTGAGTGTGTGTGCATGTGTGTGCTTGCGCACGCATGCTGGGAAATGAATTCTGGCCCTCATGCTTACTCAGAAAGCGCTTTTACCTGCTGAATCATCTCCTCGTCACTATTGGGAAGATGTGTAAAAAAATTATTTTCCTTATTCTCTGCATCTCCTAACAACTAAATGTATGACTGGTGAGAGAGAAATGAGAGGAAAAAACAATCTCAGTCAGAAAAAGTAAAACTTGCCTAATGAAAGAAGCTGTCTGCAAGTGAAAAGACTCTTGGGAAAGACGACACTATAAGACAGTTTCTGGTAACAGCTTTAAAAGATCCTTGGGATTGATTATAGAGCACAAGTAAGTTGGTACCCAAGGAGTTGAAACACACACTCACATATATACACACACATGATTGTGCAAAGTGCCAAAGGTAGAGAAAAAAAAAGAAATCAAAACATAAATTTCTTTGTTGCCTGAGTCCTAAAAATGTACGCAGCATCTATTATCCTTTCTCGCTATGGTTATATAAATGTCTCATGTCAGTATCTGGAGGCATCAGTGTCAGTCATAATTTACTACATTGATTTAAAACTTCCAAGGGGCTCCTAGCATCCTTCTCACAGAGTAGGACAAAACTGAGGCAGAACTGGTCTTTGTGGTGCCCAGACCTGCCGTCCTGCTTCTTGCCCTGTCACTTCTGCCTGAGCCGTACAGTTCCTCATGGCCACCCTGTAGCACACAGGTCCCCCTGACACATATAGCCTCATGGGAATATTTACTCTTTCTCTGTGGATGCCTCTTTGATCTGATGGTCATATGACTTCATCTCTTATGATTTTCCTCAGGTGTCACTTTCATGATAACATTTTAGTTCCTATCTGTGCTATTCTGCTGATCTTGTAGACATTTAAACATGACCATCTTCTCATGAGCTTGTGGTCTGCTTACTTCTAATTCAGTCAATGGACAGGAGTAAGACTAGTATAATTTCTTTAAATACTTTTTTTATAGAAGCCCCTTAAAACTGCATTTACTTTAATTTTTTAAATATTTTGTCTATTTGCAAGCAGAAGGAGAGAGAGAGAGAGAGAGACAGAGAGAGAGAGAGAGATCGAATGAGAGCACCAGGGCCTGTAGCCACCACAAATTAACTAAAGATGAATGCACCACTTTCTTCATGGCTCCATGTGGGCACTTGGGAATTGAACCTGGGTCATTAGGCTTTGCAGGCAAGCATCTTAACTGCTGAACCCTCTCTACAGTCCCTATTTTTGTCAGATTTTATCCCCATATCTTTCACTCAATAGATCTCTTCCTTCTCCCTTCCTTTTCATTATGTTATGAAGGTTGGCACTTTTATTGACGTGTATTCACTGAACATAGTAAAGAGTTACATAAAGATATTTTCATGAAGTATACTTGAAAAGGTCTCCCTCTACGCCACCCTTCTTCCTCCATTTCTCTTTCCTCCCTACTTCCACGAGACCCTTTTGCTCCTCTACACAGTTTTACTTCTATGCCGTGTGTGCATATATGACTTTGTGATGTCTATATATGAAATTTAATCCACAAATGAGAGAAAAAGAAACATGCACTCTGTTTTCTGACACAACCAAATAGATTTCATTAATATGGTCATCTCCAGTTGCCTCCATTTTTCCTGAAAATTATATAGTTTAGTTCTCTTTTATAGCTGAATACAATTCCATTGTGTACACAACACATTTTCTTTATCCATGTATCTGTTGAGGAAAACCTGGGATGATTCTGTAACTTGGTAATTGTGAATATCCTGTAATACTTATCATAGTGACACATGTACTATATTGACTTAGATTCTTCCATGTCCATTTCCAGAATTACTGTCACTGGCTGATGAATTAGTTCTGTCCTTAGTGTTCCGAGAAAGTTCCACACTGATTTCCATAGTGGCTGGACTGTTACATGACCATCAGCAGTGTTCGAGCATTCCCTTTGAGCGCATGCTCTCCACTACCGTTCTGACTGTCACTTTGCCTTCCTGCTGTCTTCTACTCTGGTGACCAATCTGCTCATTTTAGACTTGTTGATTCTGGATTGTGCCTTTCTCATATTATTATGAAATATATCTGTATCTTTCAGAAATTTTTCACAAATAACACATTCATCAAAATGGTTAAAATCCATATCTCCTTAACAGTCCTCAGAGGAGCAACCCACATGCTGGGATTCAGACTCTTAAAAGACATTTTCATTGCTTCCTATAAGATACTTTCCATGTGTAGCAGCTGAGATATTGGGAGAGAACTTGGGTCTTAGAGACATTTCTTCTTTTATTACTACACAGAAAAATATTCATAGCAACTGGAACCCATCACATTTTCTCAAACAATATCAGTTATCTCTTAAAGAACATGCCGTATATAAATATTAAAGGTCAACAAGGAAGATGGTCTTCCAGTCCTTCAGGGTTTTGGAGTGCTTACTTCTTTTTCCAGTTCCTGAAAGAAAGAAGCAGAGAGGAGAAACAGTGAGTGCTCTGACAGCTGAAGTCTTAAGATAAGCACAATTTCATTGGAGGAGCTATAGTGCAAGAATTAGAACAGTCATTGGAATTAAATTAAAT
Source organism: Dipus sagitta (assembly GCA_036346955.1). Taxonomy (NCBI): domain Eukaryota; kingdom Metazoa; phylum Chordata; class Mammalia; order Rodentia; family Dipodidae; genus Dipus; species Dipus sagitta. Next base: position 25,613,422 of record CM070778.1, read on the forward strand.
CATCTTGATTTCGATGACAGATAGCATTATCTGCCTAGACTTATAGATTGCTGAATTCCTTGTCTGTTCCATCTCACAGTGGTAAATTATCATGCATTTGTCTAATATATATTCTATGACTTTTGCAGATAAAGATGAGAAAAGAGCAATATTTTCTTTGACTCTTAACATCTCTTCACTTTGAAAATATGCAATATATATTTTGAGACAGGCTCAACAGACTGCCCTCATTTTTATATGAGAGAGAGAGAGAGAGAAAGAGAGAGAATTTTCGAGCCAGGGCCTCCAGACACTGTAATCAATTTCCAGATGTGTGTACCATCTTGTGTGTGACAGGGCCTCCAGACACTGTAATCAATTTCCAGATGTGTGTACCATCTTGTGTGTGACATTGCATGTGTGTATCACCTGTGTGCATCTGGCTTACATGGGACCTGGACAGTTGATCATGGGCCCTCAGGTTTCTCAGACAATTGCCTTAACTACTAAGCTATCTCTCCAGCCCTAAAAATTATTTTTATTTATTTATTTATTTATTTGCAAGGAGACAGAGAGATAGAAGAGAGAGAGATAGAGATAGATAGATAGAGAGAGAGAGAGAGAGAGAGAGAGAGAGAGATAATAGAAAGAGAAAGTCTGGACACACCAGGTCCTTTTGCTGCTGCAAATGAACTCCAGATGCATGTGCCACTTGTGTGTCTGGCTTTACGTGGGTAATAGGAAATTAAACCCAGGCCAAAAGTTTTTGCAATCACATGACTTTTACCACTGAGTCATCCTCAAGTCTCATCTATACTCTTCAGAATGGATAATGTTTATAGTTCTTTCTTTAAAAAAAACATTTTTATTTATCTATTTTATTTATTTATTTGAGACAGAGAGATAGAGTGAGAATGGGTATGCCAGGGCCTCCAGCCACTGCAAATGAACTCCAGATGTATGTGCCCCCTTGTGCATCTGGCTTAAGTGGGACCTACAGAATCGGACCTGGGTCCTTAGGCTTTGCAGGTATATGCTTTAACCGCTAAGCCATCTCTCCAGCTCTATAGTTCTTTGGATTTCTATCATAACATACTCCTTCCATGATACACAAATGAAATAGAGTGTCTAAGAACTGACTTACATAAATGATATCTTCAGGATGGCAATATTGTAGATGATGGATAACTAGAAAACACAGAAATATCTATCTATCTATCTATCATGTATCTATCTATTATCCATCTATTTATCTAAATTTAGGTTGGGGTGAGGGATCAGCAGGTGAGAATGCTTGCTGTCTAAGTACTCAAGTACATGTGACTACTTGAGTACAATTCCACAGCATCCCTGTAAAAATATGAGAATGGTTATGCATGACTATAACTCCAGTCCTAAAAGAAGCAGAGAGTGGAGGATCAGAGAAATGCTGCATCTTCCTGACCAAAAACATCAGCTCTAGTTAGAGGGAGAAATTTGGTCTCAAAGAAATAGGCAGTGAAATTATATTTGCCTCTGCCATCTGCATGCACACATTGGGTACATGCATGTGTACACACATACATCATATACATAGACAAAATGAAAAAATATAAAATTATAAGTATTTCTTATTTCCTAATAGCATATAAAATTTGTTTTAAAATGCATTGATTATCCAATAAAACTGTTATATATTCCTGCCTTGTTCACTACAAGCCTCTTTTGTTGTTATGGGATTCTCCCACCAGTCGCTCAACATTTATTTCACAAATATGGTCAGCATTGACGTCAATACTCTTTCTTTGCTTCCAACTTTACTCACTCCATGACAATACCAAATAGCTTCCTGAATGAAAGAGAAAATCATAAATATTTTATTGTGGTTGAATCATTATGTCAAGTGCTTTCCTGATAGTCTCTTTGAACTGTTTATTTTTGCTTTTTAATAGGAGATGCTCAGATAAGAGTTCATGGAATGAATGAGAGTTTTGAATGTTGACATTAGCTCACAGTATTTGGAATGGTTTACACGGGAGTTAAACTCTGCTTTCACTTTTATGCAGTTTGAGATGGAGTACTGTACTTGTTCACATAATAAGTATTTACCCATATTAACACTTATGAACTTAATTTTCTCTTTGTCTTTACCCTGGACTCTATCAAGCTGAAAATATTTTATTTTAAAACTTTTAATTCATATATAATTATTGCCTATACTTATGGGGTGCAATATGGCATGTTGATGCACGCATACAGTGATCAAGGGCCCAATCAGTACAGAAAGCATGCACATCCTTTCAGATCTGTGCCATTTATTTTTCTGAGGTGGGGTCTCATTCTAGTCCAGGCTGACCTGTAATTCACTATATAGTCTCAGGCTGGCCTCAAATTCACAGTGATCCTCCTACCTCTGCCTCCTGAGTGCTGGGATTAGAGTTGTGTACCACCATGCCTGGCATCTGTGTAATTGTGTGTGTTTGTGTGTGTGTGTGTGTGTAGGAAATATTCACGGCCCTGTCTGGTAGTTATTTTGAAATGTAAGTACTTTGTGCAAAGGCTGTATTAGCCAAAGATTTCAAGCACTTTCATAGTCACTTTTGAAAGGGGATATCATTACAAGAAATTTTAATATCAAATTTATTTTTAAATATTTCAAAATTTTAAAGTCCTTTCAAAGAAACACTCAAAATTATACAGAATATTGTATCAGTGTTCAATGTCTTCCGATATTCTGATATATGTGGATTTTTTTTAACCAGTCACCTTGGTCATTTAGAAACAAATTTGATTTTTAAAAAATTTTTGTTTATTTATTTATTTGAGAGTGACAGAGAGAGAGAGAGAGAAAGAGGGAGAGAGAGAGAGACAGAGAGCGAGAGAATGGGCGCGCCAGGGCCGCCAGCCACTACAAATGAACTCCAGACGCGTGTGCCCCCTTGTGCATCTGGCTAACGTGGGTCCTGGAGAATCCAGCCTTGAACCAGGGTCCTTAGGCTTCACAGGCAAGCACTTAACTGCTAAGCCATCTCTCCAGCCCACAAATTTGATTTTTAAAAGACATCTAGCTTTAACTTCATATGTATAAATTCCAAAATTATATGGACATAGCAGTGCATGTCTTTTTTGCTGAGCCCTTGGGAGGCAGGAACTGGAAAATCATGTGTTCAATGCCAACCTGGACTGCAAAGTGAGGACCTGTCTCAAATAAATAAATAAATAAATAAATAAATAAATAAATAAATAGTTTTGCTGTATTTTTCCATAATAAACTCCAAAATAGATAGTTTAAGTATAATATATTATCTGTTAAGAACTCTATCTAAGTAAATCTTGACTAGTGTGACAGAGATCTTTGTACAATTTCAAAGAAAAAGATCAGCAGCAGTAGGTGACATTCACATAGTATACCAATCATGTCAAACAGTTAAAAGTCAAAGATTAAAGCTCTAGTCACACAAAACTCCAGGGTCTCATAGAGCATCCTCTGAGATTTTATTACAGACCAAGTGATAAACTCTGACTTCATAATGTTACTGGATTTGAGAGTACAATGGTACTAGATTTCGCTCAACTTAGAGGTTAGGATTTTGGGCACTCAATGGTTACTAGAATTTCCCCTATCAGTGGCTTTTTAACTCATTTATCTAATGTCAAGAATTGGCCAGGACAGAAACACAGAAGGTAAAGATTAAGGAAGATTTATTTTAAAAGAAAGCAGATGAGTTCCAGAGCTGTGAGAGGTTTGGAGCAGTCATCTGCATGCTGTGTGGGCAGGATTTTCTCAAAGCCTCAGAGATGTACACCAGTCACTGAGTTTTGATGAACTTTCTTTGCTTACTTCTAAATGTAGATGAAGGGACCTGGATTGGTTGGTTAGTGAGGGAGGAAAGTGCAGACTCAGAAAGGGCTGGTAGACAGGAAAAAAGATTGTGACACATTGAAGAGGAAGAACCAGGAAGGAAGATGTTCGTGGTTGTCATCTTGAGTCGGACTGGAGTTGCCTTCTAATTTTGCCAGGGCAGGTTGGCATCTGTGTTCTTTTGGACCCATGTCACTAACTACATGTAAAAGAAAACTACCTCATCCTTATTTCTTATCAATGATATTTTCAAGCATTTGACTATGAAAAATATTAATTGAAATTCTAGAATGCTCCTCCACCAGCAGAACTCATTTCTTGCCCCTCAGACTCATTCTCTGTTTTGCTCTCCTTCAAGAGCTTAACTCAAAGGATTGAACAACCTCAAAGGGTCTCTTACTTGGGACCACCAAGGGAGACCTCTGGTACAGAAGATCAAGGTGGCCCCTTCCTTGCAGGACTGTCCATCTGTGACCACTGCCTTGGCAGTGTGAGTCAGGATTCTAGGAACAAAGACTTCTTTACTCTACTCTGCAAGTCTAGAGCTTACAGCTGAGTTTCCTACTGTTGTGAGCTCTTTAGCACTGCCCATACCTTTATGAGTCTGTGAAACCTGTCCTTATATTTGCAAACAGTCCTTTCAGTGAACTGTCTTCAACTAACCATTTGAGATAATTGACTACATTGTCTGTTTCCTGTCTGAAGCTTGTCTATTACACCTGCTTTGGTCATGCCCAGTGCTACTGCCATGTAACTTAGTCATCTTAACTCAACACCACTGCCAATCAACAGTGCAGAATCAATAACCATGCCACCACCAAAACGATGCTAGCTTACTAAATGCCACACTAAGTGGTTAATGAAAAGTAGAAGATATGCTGGGCACTATCTATTAGCAGCCTCATAAAGTAGTTCCATTGTACAGGCAAAAGAAGGAGCCTGGCTAAAGTCTTGGGCAGTAAATATCCATCCAAAGATGCTGACTGTGGACTACACTTTAACTACTTACCTCCTACCCTTATCCAGATACCTCAAGGGTTTATACGGGAGATAAAAGTAGTTTCATACCCTCAACTCTCTAAATGGATGTAGTTATTTCTCTTTACATTATCTGAGTCTGGGATTTCTACCTTGCACATCTATACCCCCATGATGAGAACAGGAGAGCCAAAAATACTTAAGTTTAAAGAAGGAACAATTCTATCACGACTGAAATGTTTTATCTGTAGTTAATGAGTGCTAATGTGTTATAGTTAACTTCTCTTTGCTGGCACAAAGCACCTAACCAAAAGCAGCTAATGGGAGGAAAGTTGTTTATTTTGGCTTATAGTCTCGAGGGGAAGCTTCATGATGGTAAGGGAAAAGATAGTGTGAGTACAGACTGGATGGCAGCACCTGTGCCTCAGCAGATTGAAAACAGCAGCAGGAGAGTGAGCGCACTGGCTGTAACACCCTCAAGTCTGCCCCCAACCACACACCTCCTCCAGCAAGGTTCCAGTTCCCAAATGTAACTAGCTGGAGGCCTAGCATTCAAAACACATGGGTTTATGGGGAACATCTGATTCACACTGCCACATAAGGTTTGAAGAGAAGTGCTGTCATTCAAAGCCCCTTGTGTTAAAGGTTTGTTCCTCTGGGTGGTGCTGTTTTAAGGTACAGGGAATTTGTAGAGGTTTGGGCTTTATGTTAGATCTTTAGGCCTTTGGAGAAGTGCCTCTGATAGGATTATAAGACGCCAGTCTCTTCCTCTTTCCTGACTCCACCATACATTCACACCACGATATGCTGTCTCCCTTAAAAGTCCAAATATATGGGGCCAAAAGAACCTGGGCTAACATCTCCAAAACTAAACTAAAACAAAATTGTGGGCTAAAACAATCTTTTCTGTTTTACATTGTCTATGCCTGGCATTCCATATAGTGACAGAAAGCAAATCAACACAGTTGCTAACCTGGATAAGGCAGAATAACTCATGCAAACTCAAAATATATGCTATTTGACAAAAGGGATATTTGAAAATGCATTTCTTGAATTAAATAGGTACATGAAGATAATGCAAACATAAGGAATGTGGTCAAAGGTATCACAGTTTTTGGAGAAATAGCAGAAAAGGAACAGACCAATAGAGTATTCACAGTAACAGTTCTTCATGATTTTGTGGTTCCAAAGTTGTATGAAATCTATTTCTAGTGCATGCCTCAACCTCAACATTCTAATTTAAGTCTCCATCTTACTTACCCTAAACTCTGTTCAACTATTTGAGTTAAATGAAATGCTAAAACATCACATTTCTTATAGTAATGGCCCTGTGAGATTTGACATACCATTTTTTAAAGACATTGTTATTTATTTATTTGATGGAGAGACAGAGAGAAAGTGAGTACGAGCACACCAGGCCCTCCAGCCACTGCAAAGGAATTAACACCATATGCATCTACCACTGTTTGTATCTGGAATTATGTGGGTACTGGGGAAACACACCTGGGCCATCAGGCTTTTCAAGCAAGCACTTTTAACTGCTGCACCATCTCTCTAGCTCTGACATATCATTATTAAGAATAACCTTAAAAGTTTAAAAAGATATAGCCAAGGTAATCTACTTAGATGTCTATCATATTTTAAAGAGTTCCTTCCAATGTTTAGTTTCTATGCAAATTTTGCCTATACATGTCCTTCTGTCCGTTTTTAGTTACTTCTGTTCTCTTTTCCATTCGTTTTCCCCTTTTCTGTTTAAGATTTTCTTTCCTTGAGTTCATTCAATGTTTGTTTATTTCAGGAGTCAGATCTACCTGTCACTTGGGCTCTGTATCAATGGCAAAATTTGAAGAACCAGAGCTATAACTCGTACACTCCAAGGCAAGTAATGCCATCCCTATTGTCTTCCTTTCAGGAAGCATCATTTCCCATTCAACTAAAAAGTAATCACACTGGCATGGAAGTCAGGCATAAACAAAACTGCCCGATTCTCCGCTTTGAAATACACTTTCATGGTCAGGCCTCTGTGTTTCTTAGACAAGTGTAAAGTTACAGTGAAATGTTAAAAAAAAAAACAAAAAAAAAAGGTACCTATACCAGTATGATTTACATCTGATACAAATAAGCACCACTCTGGCTTTTGCCACTAAAATAAATACTGTGGTGTATTTATGCATATTTTTTTCTCTCTACCTTTCTTCTTAGAAGAAAAGCCAAACAGCTGCTTCTGTAGTCAGCAATCACACACAAAAAAATGCTGCTGGTTTTTGGTCATTTTTATGACATATTGTCAAAACTGTTCAAATGAATAAGAACCTGGGAATACCTTGCATGAAGGAAAGTGATATCAGAGCACGAACCAGGGTGTAGTATCCCAGGATTCAGCCCTCACTTCTTTCCCATCATGGTTCACAGAGATGCTTGCAAAACTGTTATCCTTGACATGTTTTGTTTTTGCAGCTAATAGGTATGCACTCGGGATTTTATCATTATCATCAAATGTTTGTTTTAAATGATTTTAGAAAAATATTTAGCTACGTCAAATTTGTGACCTTCCAGTATTGAAGTTGGGCTAGACACTGCATGCCAAGGAAGAATATTTTACATGACATGAAAGGCTTGCTTTTGAGAAAATATCAGTACAGCTGGCTGTGGCATAGAGCAAAGCAAATGAAGGGTTCAGGATACAGGACTGAAACTTAGAGCCTTCATTTCTGTCCTAAGTATCGTGACCACACTGCCACTTAATCTTAAGCTGAAGCAAATTTACCCTTATAGGATATTATATTAAGACATTCCTGAACAAACCCTTGCTTCAGGCCTCAGTGCTATTGTCATGCTTGAATATCTCACCTAAACATGGGTAGCAATTTTTATGGGAAAAGTTTTATTTTAGTAGGAATTGTCATGGTTTTTGTGAAAAAAAAATGACCAAAAGAAGACATAAGAAAATTTTAGTAAAAAGAAAAGAAAAATGGGGCTGGGAAGATGGCTCAGTGGGTAAGAGCGCTTACTGAGCAAGTATGATGATATAAGTTCAGTCCTCAGCAACCATGTGAAAAGCCATGAATGACTATGCATGCCAGTCTTGGCAGGCGTGGCAGCAGCAGGTCAGTAAGTCTCACAACAGCATACCACATCCAGGTTTATATACTTGAGACTGTCTCAAGGAAATAAAATTGACAGAGTGATAGTGGAGGACACAGATATTCTCTGGTCTCTGCATACATGCACATGAAGCACACATCTGCACACTCACACATACAGCATATATACACACCACACACATGCAACACACACTACAAACATACACACACCCATATTTTATATACACATACCCAACACATGCCACTCACTACACACACAGATAGACACACACACACACACACACACACACACACAGAGCATATACACACACCACACCATACACACGTCTATATACTATATACCCACACCCCACATATGCCACTCACTACAAACACACACACACACACACACACACACACACACACCATATACACACAAAAGATTATGTAAAAAAGCCTTATCTTCATGTAATACTATCCTTACGGTTTTCTAATCGCATCATAAACTAACCCCTGCTGTTGTGAGAATGGCTTACTGTTTAAAAAGCTTGGACTTGACTCATTTCAGAGAGCAAGGCTGCAATTTGCACACCAAGGTCTAACTTTTATTCTGTCCACCAAAGTATAGCAGTTCTTTCCTTTTTTATCTGAAGAAAAAGAAGGTGAATTTGGAGGAAACATTAAAAGACATAACCTATAAATCATTCTTCACTATTTTAAGAAATATACTTTTTTTTACATCAAGTTTGAAAAACAAAGGATGGTGAGAGTCCAGAACACAGGTCACAAGGTAGAAATTCTAAGCTTTGAAGATGTTAATGGAATCTACAATGGAAGAAACAGTTGGCAGCAAATGAACAAAGAAAATCCTTTGACAAACCCATGGTCCCAATATCTCCAGAAGGCATCTGTCCTTACTATCTTCACGTAGAAAAGTCCAGACCATTGTATTACTTATGAATAGTGCTTTGGGTTAGAAACCTACAATGGAAATTTCATGCAGAAGTATTGTTTTCTGAGCTTACCTGTCTCTTTATTAAACAGTTATGACTTTGCTCTAATGATACATTTGGTGGAACCTTGGAGTTTATTCTTGTCCTAGAAGCAGGAAGCATAGAGATTCGATGAAGCAGAATAAAACCCTAAACAAATGATTTTTTTTTCAGTGTTTGACCTAGAGCATCCTATTTTAGTCCATTCTACTCAAATCCTGAATGCCAAAAGGTCTGAAGTTATCCATGGGCTTTGGAGATTGTTTAGTTTTCACCATCATATTAGTCAACTAAAGTTTCTAAAGAAATAATATTTCTAAAGAAATAGTCCTAAGAAATGAAGCATGTTTATATCAATTTCCCATAGGTACTTGTACTTCTAGAATGACTTCCCAAGTCATATCCTATTTTGTTTGTTTGTTTTAGACATTAAAATATACAGTGGCATTCTACATGTTATTGATGATGATTGGTTGTTACCATAAGCCTTATAAAAATCAACAAAATCCATGTCCTGGTTTCTGTCAAGATTTCCCTTTATCTCAATAATGATTGATTTTCCTAACTTGGAATTTTCCTAACATACCTGTAAAGCACACTCTTTAGACATATTTGATTACGGTGGTTCTGGGGAAAAAAAGTGGGCATAGAAATGTGTTTGTGTTGGGTAAGTAGGAGATTTAAAACACAGACAGTAAACCTTTTAAACCATTACTCCTCCTGAGAGCTATGTGGATTGTAACACATTTTGTTCATACTTCCTTTTGCCTACTCATTTTTAAAATCTTTTTTAAAAGAAAACTCTGTGTTGAGAATGGATATATATATATATATTATAATTTCTCTCTATATAATATATATTGTTGAGTCAAAGCATCTGACCAAAAAGCTTCATGATGGCAGGGGAAGGTGAGACATGATGAGCAGGGGCTGGACAACACCTCTGCCACAGCAGGTGGAAAACAGCAGCAACAGAGGGAGCTGATCTGAGATCTGGCAATGGGGAACTGAGCTATGACAGCCCTAATCCCACTCCCCACTGCATACCTCCTCCAGCAAGGCTCCCCCCAAAAAAACTTCTATCAACTGGGCTCCAAGCATTCAGAACACATGCATTTATGGGGAACACTTGATGATAGTCACCACCAGGATCCCTCGGTCCTTGTCACACTCACTCTCTGTTTCTGTAGTTTTCCTTTACACTTTTGTAATTTTCCCTTGTTCATGGCTAGACTAGATTTGCTACCATCAATTCTTCATTTCACCAACTTTTTACTCAATGCAAGGTATTTTTTCTCCATAAATAATGATAAAATATAATAAAATAGAACTTCAAAGAATTGTTACATTGGTAGAATACTAGCTCCACAGTGTGGTTTGAGAACACTCACTTAATTTTAAAGAAGAGGCCACATGTTAATATATTTCCAGTCACTCTAGTTCAAAGTGGACCTCTGAGGGGTTACATTTGACATCAGTTTTTGTTTTGTTTTCCAAGGTAAGGTCTACCTCTAGCTCTAGCTCAGGCTTCCCAGAATGGAATTCACTATGTAGTCTCAAACTAGCCTAAGAATCATAACTATCCTCTTACCTTAGACTCCTAGTGCTGGGATTAAAGGCAAGGACTAACATGCATGGCTAGTGTTTTTTTTTTTTGTTTGTTTGTTTTTTTAATTGGATCTTATAGAATGCAGAATGAAAATAGGATAGAGGCCAGCAATCTGTGGTAAAGTGGAATAGAAATACATCATTCAGGGTTGAGTTGGTAGCTAAGTGCACAAAGCACTTGCCATGCATTCATGTGAATTTAATATCAGATTTGTAGAACACAAGTAAAGCTGGATGCTGTGACATGAGCATCTATAATCACCTCCCAATTGTAGTGAGAAGACAGGTGGAGAGAAGAGAGCCACCCACAAGGTTGTGGCAAACTAGACTGATGAAGGGAGCAGTGAACAAGAGCCCCTGCCTCAAACAACATGGAAGGAAATGACTGACATCTGAAATTGTCCCCTGACCTCCACACATGTGCCGTGGTTCACACATGCCTGCACTTACATACATGAACATGCCCCCTACACAGTGTACACACACACACACACATACACACACACACACACACACACACACACACACACTATACACATCCTTCTTAAAAAGATATATGCAATTCAGCAATTCTCAAACAGTAATTCCTTTATCTCCCCTCTTCTGAACATATTTTGTTTAAGTTAGTAACTTATTAAAAGAGATAATTCTGGAAGATTCTGACATAAACTATTTAGAAGAGGAGATGTGGCTCAGACATATTTATTATTTAGCTGTCCAGAATGATCCTAGAAGTAATCCTGGCCAGAAAATCCTACTCTGTAAGTCCGGGTCCTAGTTATAAAAGTTAAACCTATCAGATTTTGTCACCTCATGTTTGCCTGAGCACGCTGGGAAGGAGTACAAAGGAAAATCAGGCTGTCTACAAGCTTAAGAGAGAAGACATGCTAACAAGGAGATATATTTAATTTTCCATGGGTAAGCATTTTAGTTCTTATAGGTTTGTTGTGACTCATAGAATGATTAAGGAATTAGCTTCTATCTATACTCTGAGATCATTTTAAATATATATTTCAAATGCAAGTCAGCCAGTTATTTGGGGATTAGCTTCAATTGATTTTGAAGCATTACTTTTTATATTTGATGTTGATAATAATATGTCCTTACAAATGTTGTGAATTCACAATTATATGTATATGATTAGCCTATGTTCTCCCTCTGTGTATATTTCTCTACTCACTTTTTCTTTCATGTATATTTTCAATAACAGAGATTAACCCTCACACATGCTAGAAAGTGCTATACCACTGAGCTACATGCCAAGCCCTTTAAGAAAATATTCTATGACTTAGATTCATTCATCAAGCTTCCTAGGCTGCCTGTAAACTCACTCTATATGCCAGAGAAGCTTAGAACTTGTAATTCCCCTGCCTCAAATTTCCAACTAGGTGGGATTACAGACCTCTACCAACTAACTCCAGCCTCTCTGCTCAATTAGTTTTCTTGTATGTTTCTTAATGCTAAAATAGAAATACTGTATAATTCATAAACATTCAGTAATGTTTTTCATCAAACCTGGACATAATGTTCATCAAAGCTCTCAAACCCAGGAATCTGCATTCTAATGTGTTTCTGATATTTTGGTGGCTACATAGCTTTCTTCATCATTTACATCCATGCCACATATTTAATTGTAATCATAGGTAGGATACTATTATTGGACAGCCTCTCTATTTCTGTTACGACACATTATGTATGGTTACCTGTAGTTATATATAACACCTGGGCATATTAATTATTTCTTGGCCATATCTACCATTCAGGACTTGTCATCACAGCTTAATAGAGGGGTGACACGTGGAGTCTTGAGTGAAACTTCACAGAGAGCCTTTTCAGAGCTTCAGTGAATGGAAATCTTGGCTGGAGGGGGAGGATCCCTTTCCAAGGTGGTACCTCGTCTGCTGGCAAGATGTGGGCGAGAGGGAGCTGCAGTTCTTTTCCACGGGGACCTCCTGTAAGGGATTTCTTGGACATCCTCAGAACAGATCAAGTGATACCAATGAGTACATGACATATCCACAAAACAGGAAACTATATATAGTCATTTCCATATTAGTCTACTGCTGTACAGGTTGGCATTACTCAGTGAGGGAATGGGAAGAGATAGGACAGGAAGGAATCTCAAAGACATCAATGATCATGTGCTCTATAAAAACTGTCCTTTTTAATTAAACTGAATACCACTTTATACCTCTTTGGGATCCAACTGTATGCAATGGAATAAGAAACACACACACACACACACACACACACACACACACACATCCTTAAAATATCTGATAAGGATCTAGGTTTATCTAGATAACTGAAAACTAAAATCTGATTTTAAAATCTGATACGATTTAGTAGATTTTAAAGCATTTGGTGGTTACCTTGGCTTTTTTTGTATTTTTCTTTTTAAAAACTGTCTTTAATCATTGTTTCACTGTTGTTCTTTTTGTTGTGCTTAGTTTTGGGTGAAGAGGGAGTTTTAGCAGTCTTCCTGGAAAGAATGCATTGTTCTTTCATAAATGCATGGAAATTCTCTTTTTCTCTAGCGTGCTTTTCTTTCCATGGAAAACTCTGTGGAAACATAGCATCTCATTTGGAATGGCAGAAAGTGATGAAAATCTGTTTTTAGCCCTCTGCCCATCATGTCTTCATGGCCCAGGTTCAACTCTGGAAAGATGGCATTACCCATATCCTTGAGAAGAGATCATATTCCTTAAATGGTAGTTTTGGTTTCAGATCTCATGTTTCCAGCTAGGGCTGCAAGACAGAAAGGGTTAATTAGCTATTTCCACTTTCTTGACAGTATTTGTAATGAAGTTTCCAGGTGACCAAAATTAGATCTTAATAAGGAAATTCACATAAGAACTACTTTTATCATCTTCACCATTTTTCTCTCTTTTTTCAAACTTGATTTATAAGTTCAGTAGTAACCCTTTCACTCATTTTACTAAAAAAACAAATGGAAAGTGTTAAAATGACATCATTTTCAGTTTCTCAGTGTACAATATCTGCATCAATTGATTGGAATATTCTGACCTTTTCTCCTTTGAAAAATATATGAGGGAAAAAAAGAGTTTGATAAAATTCTGCATTTAAAATCTTCTGTATTAACAATTTAGATGTCTTTAGTAAAAGAATGGAATGTTGGCAAGGGGCACCAAAATATATACTGCAAACCATGGCAAAATATCCAAAGTCTATTTTACACATTGCCTACATATGGACATGCAATATTTTTTAGAGACAGTTTTATGAAATTCCCAACATTAGAGGAAATGTGTGTTTTTATAAGTGACAAGTAATAAGTCATTCTTTGCATATATTATGAAAAATAACTTGAGAAACTGGATACTGTTGGATTTTTTTTTCTGTTGGATTTTTTTAAGTAAGTCTGTTTAATCTGTGTAGAACTGCAATAAATATTCAATGCATTTTTGAGTTAAAAAGTCACTCCCAAATGAATAAACTAAACCATAAAATCAAACAATTAACTGGAAAATATAAAACATGTAAACAATTGGCGATGTTATTTTAAATGTAAAACCTCTTCACTCACTTGTTCAGAGGTTTTCAGTACACGTGTGCTGTGCTGCATTGGTCTGTTAGTCTGTTTTATTTTTCTGTCACTATCACAGGCTGTATACAGAAAAGCAGTTTAATGAGTTCACAGTTTTAGAGTTTGAATGTCCAAACGCTTTGGTTCAGGTTTTAACAAGGGTGTCTCGTAGAAGGCATCATGGTAGGGATGTTCGCGAGAGGGAGACTCACATGATATCAGAGTGAAAAAGCAAGGAGAGGCTTGTCTTCCTCTCTTTTCACAGAAACCCATTCTAACCGAAGCAGTTCATTGGGTTGTCATAAAAATTGTCTCATCCCACCTAAGAGCCAGGCTCCCAAAGCCCTCACAATGGTCTACATCTTAGAAGTCCCACCCCTTCTTAAGTTCCTCACACTGAGGTCCCTTTTCCCAAGACAGAAAACTTTGAAGGACACACACAAATCATATATAATTCATAGCACTGTGTGTGTTTAATCTGTTTGAACCTCAATCTGTTGACATGACTAGTCTTACTAATAACAACTTTGTTTAATTATAGTACACTTGCTATGAGTCAGATGTTTTTTGAAGAAGACAGGCATTGTGTGTGTGTGTGTGTGTATGTGTGTGTGTGTGTGTGTGTGTGTGTAATGATCATTTCAGAATATGATGAAAAATATGTTTTTTGTAGACCAATGATAGCATTTACTAAGGCAACATCTAGTGTGTGAATGTTACTAGAACTAGTTTTACATATATAGGATATATAATAGATACATATGTAGATGTGTAGGTACATCATTTTTATGTTACATTTATATTTGAAGAATACAATAGTTTCAGAATTTCCAATGATTTTTTTTGCACTATGTCATTAATTAGCTTTCCACAGAGACACATGGCTATTCTTTTGAGTCTGAAAGCTGGCACTGCCATACACACTGAATTATATATAAAATTTAAAAAAAATCTGGAAAAAAAAAACTGGATTGAAGGCACAGTGCAAGTACCTTTCCTCTCTATGCTCTGTAAGATGTAAGACAAAACAAAGAACACATCTTTGAAAGAACACTTTATAAATATCACCCACAAGGTAAAAGTATTTGCCAGAAATGTCATTTTCTTCATACAAAATACAAATGCATGTGGAGAGGGCTTTTTTTTTTCAAGTTCATGAAGTTTGTAAACAACAACTCTTGACTTTCCAACACATCCCCAATAAGTTAGAAAAATTAATAGGATTAAAATATAAATTCAATCTTTTATCTCTACACATTTTATTTTCAAATGTGCTTCTTTACAGGTCAGTTTCTGCTAATGCTAATTTTTAATAAGTTGAAAGATACTGTAAATAGATGAACACAACCTTATAAGGTAAGGTGTTATATCTATGGTTGCTGAAACCCTCAGAATCAGGTGTCCTGGGTAGGGAAGGTAGAATCTCTTGTCTTTGGAAGAGGATCATAATATACAGTGTAGATTCAGGCTACATGATCAAGCTAGGACTAGAAATTTGGTTTTCCTCTTTCAAGCCTATTTACCTTTTTCTCAGCATTTACCCACTTTCTACTGTGCATTTACCCAAATGTGCAGAATTTGGGTTAACCAAAGAGGAAAGCTAGGCTCCTTCCTCAGAATCTCTCAGATTCAACATGAGTAAGAAGCTCCAAGGAAGGGACCTAGCATGAAAAGTCTTCAGAACTTAGACTGTCAAAACTTTTAAATTTAGTTTTTCATTGATCAGTTATTAAAACCTTGTGGAACCAGAGATTAGTGAAAAATAGTTTCCATGGAAACATGGAATTCTTCTTTTTCTAAGTAAAAACAGGGAAACAGTTTCCTTTCAAAGTTTTGGAAAACAAGTACCTGATGTGCTGAAAGAAAAGAATGGAGTCTCTGGGCACTGCTCCCACTCCCGCCTGAGTGGTACCTCGGGAATGCTGGGAGCTTCACGGAGGTATTTGCAGACTTACAGATATAGCTTGTCTTCCTGAAAGCTGATTATTTTCATTATCACTGTTATTTTATTCAGTCTCACTATTGCTACAAAACAATAGTCAATGCTGCTTAAAATAGCCAAACTGTATTTTCTCATCACCTCAGAGGATTTGATTGTGAAAACTTATTAGACAAGTCATAGTCCCACCACCCCACTTCCCAAGGCTTGGGGAAGAATCTCCCTATCTTTGGTTGCTTCCGGTAGAAGTGGCATTCCATGACATGTACCTGGAATCACTCTAGTCCCCATCCCCATCACCCCTTGCACTCTTTCCTTCGGAACTTCCATTCTAATAAAGACACCAGTGATTCTAACACCCTAAAGCTTCCATTCAAAGACGACACAGAAGCTCTACATGGACAAGGTTTACTGAAACACATTCCAACCTACTTCATCTCCCCTCAGACACTTCATTAAAAGGCATGGTGAGCCTACTAAGCATACAGTAGAAAAGTTACAGGCCTAGAAAGAGGGGTAGGGAAAACTTCTTGTCCTATAATGTAACAAGATGATAACAAGGGTTTGTTTAATTGCATGGAAAAGGACCGTTGCACATCATTGTTTTTTTTTTTTTTTTTTTTTCGAGGTAAGGTCTCACGTTAGCCCAGGCTGACCTGTAATTCACTCAGTAGTGTCAGGGTGACCTCGCACTCATTGTGATCCTTTTGTCTCTGCCTCCCGAGTGCTGAGATTAAAGGTGTGTGCCACCACACCCGGCCCTACCACCACACCTGGCCCTGGCTCATCATAACTTGATCCATGTTTTGTATAAATAATGTACTAAAATGCAAATCCATACTGACAAGCACACCATGTACTTATAACAATTTCCCACTGATGTGTTTGGATGGCAAATCAACAGTGTTTTCTAATGATTCGCCAGTTGTTTAAATGCTGAAGATTCTTATTGGCTACAGTTCAAATCTTAAATGATCATGAGAGCTCCATGTGTTGCTTTCTAGGACTTAATGATGGGGAGCTATTAGAACTTTTAAAATTAGGGTCTCGTATGAGTTCTTTCATTTAATTTATATGTGGGGGCACACCAAGAATTTTCTGTTTTTGATACAAACAAATGCCTGTCTGGCTTTTATATGGATGGGTGGGGAATGTAACTTGGGCTGGCAGGCTTTGGAAGCAAGTGTCTTTAGCCACTTAGCTATCTCCCCAGCCCCTTGTCAGAGTCTTTGGTTCATTAACAATGTGACTTAAAAAGGACTATGGGAGCCCAAGGTCTCTTCATTGTATTGCTTCATGAAATAAGAAGTTCTGATTCATGGCATGCTCATGCTAAGGTGTACTGCCTTGTGACAGGATAAAAGGCATGAGACAAACTAGTCATTAATGTAAAGTGTCTTTGACTTATTCACTTGACTTTTTTCTTATGTGTCTGTCAGTGATGGGCAACTGATAAACATATCAATTGGTGTCATGCCACCAGTCATCATAATACTGGTACCATCCCAATAGTCATCATGTTATTGACACCATCCAAACAGTCATCATGTTATTGGGTCTCTCAATAAAAATGACTTACTAAGCCAAATTTTGTTTTATACCAGTATAATGTAATCTTCATGTACCTAAAATCATGGGAGAAGGTGATTGCAAGACAGCTACTTGAGACACAGAAAAAGGTATCTACATAAGCCCTTGAGGCATTTTATCTTTAAAGGACACTAGTATGGAAAAAGAAGGCCATGTACCCCAAATCAATTATTTGAAAATCTTACTGTCTATATCCCAGTATTTCTCTATACAAATTTCCATGGAAAAGTATGGATGCTCTAGCATCTTCATCTACTTTGTTGAAGATATTCTCTCTGTCTATTGAAAAGCTCATGTGGTTCTTGTGTTTAAGTTCATTTATGTGGTGAATCACGTTAACCAAGTTCTGCATGTTGAACCATCCCTGCATACCTGGGATGAAGCCTGCTTGACTGAGGTGGATAATGCTTTTGATGTGCTGTTGAACTGGGTTTGTGAAGATGTTTTTCAGAATCTTTGCATCTACATTCTTCAGTGATACAGAGATATAGTTACATCTTCTTATTGTGACTTGGTAAGGCGTTAGTGCTAGGGTGATGCTAGATCCATAAAAGGAGTTTGGGGGCATTTCCCCAGTTATGTGAAACAGTTTGAGAAAAAGTGGTTTCAGTCATTCAATGAAGGTTTAATAGAATTCAGCTGAGAAGCCATCCAGTCATCACTTCACGATCAAAATGCTGGCATAGAGTGTTTATATCTCAACATAATAAAGACTATATCTAAAGCACTTAAAGCCTAAATAATACTTAATGGGGAAGGACTCAAGGAGTTCTCATTGATATCAGGAACAAGTCAGGGGTGTGCACTCTCACCACTGATCTTCAACATTAGTACTAGAAGTCCTAACTCAAGCAATAAGGCAAGAGAAAGAAACAAAAGGAATACAAACAGGAAAGGAAGAAGTAAAATTAGCCCTATTTGCAGATGACATGATCCTATACCTAAGTGGCCCAAAAGATTTCACCATAAAACTTCTAGAGTGGATAAATTCCTTCAGTAAAGGGGCAGAATACAAAGTTAACACACAAAAATCATTACCCTGTATATATGCAAAGGACAAATATACAGAGAAAGAAATTAGTAAGGCTATCCTATTTTCAGTAGCCGCAAATAAAATAAAATAAAATGAAATAAAATGCCTTAGTATAACACTAACCAAGGACATGAAAGGTCTATATAATGAAATCACAAAAAACACTCAAGAAAGACACTGAAGAGGATATGAGAAGATAGAAAGACCTCCCATGCTCCTGGACAGGTATAATTAATATTGTGAAAATGCCAATTTTACCAAAAGCAATATATAGACTTAATGCAATACCTGTGAAAATCATAGCATCTTTCTTCTCAGAGACAGAAAAAAATCATCTCAAAATTCATACGGAATGGCAGTAGGCCTTGGACTACAAAATCATCCTCAACAAAAGAAACACCCTTTGAGGTATCACCATAACCAATCTAAAGCCATACTACAAATACATAGTAAAAAAAAAAAAAAAAAAAAAAAAAAAAAAAAAAAAAAAAAAAAAAAAAAACAGCACGCTACTGACATAAGACCAGACATATAGACCAATGGAACAAAATTCAAGACGGCCCTTAGATCAAGAAACTACAGCTACTTGATATTTGACAAAGGAGTCAACGGTGTACACTGAAGAAAAGATAAGATCTTCAACAAATGGTGCTGGAAAAACTGGTTAACCACATGTAGAAAAATGAAACTAGACCCATTCATCTGGCCATGCACAAAAATAAGTCCCTAATGAGTTAAAGTCCTTCATATGAGACCTGAGATTATTTTTTTGTTTGTTTGTGTTTGTTTTTGGAGGTAGGGTCTCACTCTAGTACAGGCTGACCTGGAATTAGTCTCAGGGTGGCCTTGAACTCATGGCAATCTTCCTAGCTCTGCCTCCCAGGTGCTGGGATTAAAGGTGTGTGCCACCACACCTGGCGAGACCTGGGATTTTTAAAGTATTGTAGAAAAAGAGGAGAAACTCCACAATATAAGAGTGAGGAAAGACTTCCTGAACAATACCTCAGTTGCCCAGGAAATAATATAATCACTTAACCAGTGGGATCTCATGAAGCTAAAAAGCTTTTGCACATACAAACATACCACAGACAAAGTCAATAGATTACCCCAAAATTGGGAGAAAATCTTTTGTTTTCCAAGTATACCAATGACAGAGGCCTAATATTTAGAATCTACAAAAGAATTCATAAAACTAAGTAATAAGAACACAAACAACCCACTCAAAATTGGGGCAGAGAACTGAATAGGGAGTTCTCAGAGGAAGAAGGCTAACATACACCTAAGGAAATATTCACCATCCTTAACCATTAGGCAAATTCAAATTAAAAAAAAAAAAAAGACAACTATGAGTTTCCACCTCACTCCAGTCATGAGGGCAATGATTAAAAAATCAAATGAAAACAAATGTTGGTGAGGATATGGGGAAAGAGTTACCCTCATTCACTTTGGTGGGAATGCAAACTTATACAACTTCTATGGAAATCAATATGGAGACTTCTGAAGAAGATGAAAATACAGCTAACCACAGGCCCAGTTGTTCCTCTATTGGGCATTTCTGCTACGGGCTCCACTCTTCACTGCAGAGATGTTTGCTCAACCATGTTTATAGGTGCTCAATGCATAATACCTAAGAACTGGAATCAACCAAGTTGCCTGTCATTGGATGAGTAGATAATGAAGATGTGGTACATTTACACAGTGGAATTCTACTTGTAAGTAATGAAAAAAAAAAAAAAAAACGGTATAATGAAATTTGTAGGAAAGTGAGTGGACTTGGAACAGATTATATTCAGTGAACTCAGACAAACACAGAAAGACAAATGCCACATATTCTGCCCTATCTGTGGTTCCTAGCCTGGAACAGCTTGAGTTGCGGGCATACCCAACAGTCAACTAGAGGGTCCTATGCTAAGAATGGAAGCAGCAGAGGGGAGAGAAGGGGGAGACTGGGGGAAATAAACACAAAGCAAAACCCAACATGAACTGGTACCATAGAAACATTTCTCCTTGGTAGAAGACTAAAAGATATAGCCCTCAACAGGAGTATGGGAGGAATCAGCTGGTAACAAGGGCCCTGGAGAGGGTGGGGTGAAGCCTTAACTTAAAATATTTGGGGGCTGGAAAGATGGCCTAGTGGTTAAGCGCTTGCCTGTGAAGCCTCAGGACCCTGGTTCGAAGCTCAATTTCCCAGGTCCCACATAAGTCAGATGCACAAGGGGGCACATGTGTCTGGAGCTTGTTTGCAGTGGTTGGAGGCCCTGGAGTGCCCATTTTTTCTCTCTCTTTCCCTCTTTCTCTCTCTGTCGCTCTCAAATAAGTAAAAAAGAATAAAGAAAATTTTTTTTAAATATTTGGCTCTCTCCTGTAACCCCAAGTACCATAAATCAGTTTCTACCCACATTGAGCTGTTGAGTGGAGAGACATAGAAGGTCCCCAAAACAAGACATGCTTCTGTCAAAGGAGTTGATTACTCACCTGAGGTTCAAGGTCAGACCCAATTGCTGAAGACACCACATGCTGCTGACACGGAACACCTAGTGACCTGGCTGGAATCCGGAAGCGAGAAGGTCCTCAGATGGTTAGCCCATTTAGTGCTGAAAAGTTCTACATTAGCTACTGGGGGAATGTGGCCAAAAAAGTTGTAAGCAAGCAGGAGTCACAGCTATTCAAAATCAACCAGCCTGACAAGATGTATGTACCTGTACAATGCTGGCACATAGCCTTGGTGGGTAACCACTGGCTTTCTAATTGGCTAAGTGAAAAAGAGCTCATGGCTGGAGCTGGGAACCAGGTCACAGTCCCATGGAGACCAAGATTGTGGTCTCCTATGATAAGCTCCCACTAGTTTTTGTCCAAAAGAGGGCCTCTATCCATGAAAACCTCTCTAAATTAACAATGCTTATCCCATTTAATTGTGCTAACTTCACTCTCTGTTGGACAATCTGTTCTTCTTTTTCATTAAGTAGCAACACCCAAGGAGGTCAATCACTCCTTGCACCTCAGCCAAGGCCCAGGTGAACCCAGAGGACTTGGTGAGATGAGTAAGAGTGCTGTTTCCATGGCAAGCCTGACAATTTGCAGCACACTGATGGAGACAGATGATGTGGATACTCAACATATACAAAAAAATGTGTGTGTGTGTGTGTGTGTGTGTGTGTGTGTGTATGAAAAAACATATCTGAGAGCTTAAGCCATCTGTGCTGGTACATGGCTATGACCTCAGAAACTGGGAAGCTGATACAGGAGGATGGTCATGAGCTATATGGCAGCTTGGGTTCCCTGACTTTTATTAAGTGGGAGTCTGCAGAAAATGAAGTGAATCTGCTTTCCCTCCTACTTTCTCTGTAATCATGGTTACATCAGAAGAAAACACAATTTTAGATTTTTTTTCTTTACTTTTCATTGACTTGGTTATTGTTACTTTGACGGCAGGTGATAATCTTTCATTTTCAGTGCTGGATTAATTCACTGTTCCTCCTCCCTTTTTATTTAGCATGGTAAGATAACTTGAGGGATATCCAACTACCCAAAAAATGATTTAAAAAAATAGGGGCTCTTTCTGCATCTAACTAGGACAACATTTTTCCAATAGATAGTTTTCTAGTATAGAGAGAAAGAAATCAATCCTATTTTTAACCACCCAAGCAGTTACAAGTAAAGATAAGCTTTGAATTATGCATCACATGCTGTTTATAAACTTTCTAGATGGTCTTGTGTGTGGAGTTGGCGTGAATGAGAGAATCAAATGAAGCTCTTTTTTTGGGGGGGGAGGAGAGAATATGATACAAATGCCATCTTATGATTCTGTTTGGCTTCCAGAATACAGACAATTACTTTCCAGAACATAAGGGCTATCAATCCCAGCTCTATTTCAAGCTTAAACTCAGCAAAACTTGGAAAAACATAAGTGTAATTGCTTTTCAAGTCTTAACTTTATCTTACTGAAATGAAAAGTTGGCGGGTAGGGAGTTTTTAATTTTGTTTTATGTATAACAGAAGGAAAAGAGGGATCTTTCATCTGAAACCACTCTGACACTTTGACAATGTGTAAAGGACTTTCAAATGCATGATTGAAGACATTTCCAGCAAAACAAGGGTTTACACATGTTCAAATGTCTCTGAGATTAGAAAA
Organism: Dipus sagitta; assembly: GCA_036346955.1. Lineage (NCBI taxonomy): Eukaryota > Metazoa > Chordata > Mammalia > Rodentia > Dipodidae > Dipus > Dipus sagitta. The sequence goes on from CM070778.1 coordinate 25,636,144, forward strand.
TTCTCATAGTCGGTCAAATTCCCCTTCTATCAGACGTCCTGGTGGTTGTAGCAAGCAGAGTTACTTGAAATTTCTAGTTCTTTTTTGTATTATTATTATTCCAATCACAGGGGACACCTTTCACAGTGATTTAACCCTCTGTTCCTGAATGTGCCTGGTGGGGAAGCACCACATCTGAAATTTCCTAGTCCAGGTAGAGCTAGATGGATAACCAAGAAAGAAAATGGAACTGGTTGCAACCCAGGGCACAGGGGAAGAGTCTTAGATCTAAAGGCAGCAACAGTAGCAACTTGGTATTGATAGAACACAGTGGTTTAACATCAGCATTGTAGTCTCGATTATGAAACATCCTATGGCTGCAAATAACACACCATTGAGAATAAGTGGTCCCACCACCTTCCTGGAAGGTGTTGGTCACATGATCATGCTTCACTTTCGTTGTACAAGATAAATTAAGCTGCAGGGGAATTAAGGAGATATATTGACAATAAATGCAAAACGGGCATGCATATTGCTACAAGCAGAATATCCCCCAAACACTTTCAATGCTCAGTTTCAGAATCATCTGCCAAATAGTGAGTGAATCAAATTTCAGTAAAATCAACAAGTTGTGCCACTTGGAAACAAAAGATCAGTTTGGAAATGCAAAGGTTATTGTGCAAAATACAGAATGTGAAACAATGAAAATAGTCAATGATCCAGTACACTCCAGCTGAAGGTGGGTCTGAGATGCTGAACAGAACTCAAGAAATTAGACACTGAGATCAGCTGAATCACAGTTTATTTTATTTTATTTTATTTTGGTTGTAGAGGTAGGGTCTCGCTGTAGACTGTGCTGACCTGGAATTCACTACGTACTCTCAGGGTGGCCTCGAACTCACAGCAGTCCTTCTGCCTCTTACTCCTGAGTACTGGGATCAAAGGCATGTGACACCATGCCAGGTGTATTCTCATTTTTTTTAAATTTTTTTGTTCCTTTTTATTTATTTACTTGAGGGTGACATAGAGAGAAAGAGGCAGATAGAGAGAGAGAAAGAGAGAGAGAAGAGAGAGAATGGGCGCGCCAGGGCCTCCAGCCACTGTAAACTAACTCCAGACGCATGCGCCCCCTTGTGCATCTGGCTAACATGGGTCCTGGGGAATCGAGCCTCGAACCAGGGTCCTTAGGCTTCATAGGCAAGCGCTTAACCACTAAGCCATCTCTCCAGCCCCAATGTATTCTCATTTTATAAATGATGGAGGTGGGCAGGCACAAGCTGAGGGAACTCACACTGTGAGATCATGGTGCACAGATGTAAGTGCAGCTATATGTAGCTAAAGTTTAAGGGGCATGTACTGAACCACATTAAGCCCACCACCTTAGACAAACCATCTCAATACTAACATGCAGAAAAGGGAGAAACACCTTACATGGCACAGCAGCACACCCGGCATGTTTCTGATATTAAACAGAAATAATCTCACAAATTTATTTTAGTTTAGCTTATTTATTTATTTCAGAGTGACAGACACAGAGAGAAAGAGAGAATGGGTATGCGAGGGCCTCCAGCCACTGCAAACAAACTCCAGACGCATTCGCCCCCTTGTGCATCTGGCTAACGTGGGTCCTGGGGAATAGAGCCTAGAACCGGGGTCCTTAGGCTTTACAGGCAAGTGCTTAACAGCTAAGCCATCCCTCCGTCCCTCACAATTTAAATATATATACATATTTTTTAATTGGCAATTTTATACTTACAGACAACAAACCATGGTATTTCCCTCCCCTCTCCTGCTTTCCCCTTTATAACTCTGCTCTCCATCATATCTCCTGCCTCTCTCCATTAGTTTCTCTTTTAATTTGATGTCATTTTTTTATCCTATTATGAGGGGCTAGGAACTGTGAGGTCTTGGATATCAAGGCCAAATTCTGCCCGGACAGCTGTATATAAGTTGTATATAAGTTGTATATAAGGAGTGGTTCCCTTCCTTTTGCTCTTACATTCTTTCCACCACCTCTTCTGCAATGGATAGTGCTGAGAAGGGACGGAGCAGTGTCCAGCACTGAAACAGCTCACAAAATTTTTAATGCTGAGTTTTCACAAGCATACAGGCTGAATATTTATTATGTTGGTATTTTTTTTCTCATTCCACACTATTTCTGGCAAAGCTGCTAGCACTGTCAATACTCTGATCAATTCTTGGAAGCATAGGCAAGAAGAGCTAGAGCCCTGGTGGTAGGAGCGTTTGCCTCAGCTCCATAGCAAGTGCTGGGTGTGCACACACAGTAGGTGAGTTTGTGAGCATTCTACCCATGTCTGATGCTCATCTTGAACTTCTTACCAAGCTGTGTTTGTCAAGGAAGAATTCCTAAAGGGTTTCAGCATCTTGAAGGTCAGGTAACTTGGAAAGTCCACCTTTGGTGCAGACCTTTAATCCCAGTACCAGGGAGGCAGAGGTAGGAGGATCACTGTGAGTTCGAGGCCACTCTGAGACTACATAGTGAATTCCAGGTCAGCCTGGGCTAGATCGAGACCCGACCTCAAAAAAACAAAAACAAAAACAAAAAAAAACAAAAAGCAAGTCCACCTTTCTCTTTGGCAAACTTTTCTCTCTTCTCTTTTTCTTTTTTTTTTTTTCCTCTGTTTTGTTGTTGCTGTTCAAGAAGTTAAGGTCACTCCTTCTCTTGTGGTCACTTGTCTGTGGACCACCAAGTATCACACCAGACCCTCAGATCCCGCACCCACTGGGTAACACATGAGGGATTAAAAAAAAGCAGGAACTATATTTTAAGGATTTTTTACAATTATTTATTTATAGTGTGTGTGTGTGTGTGTGTGTGTGTGTGTGGCAGTCTCTTGCCAATGCAAACAAATGTCCATCTGGTTTTATGTGGGTGACTGGGGAACTGAACCTGGGCCAGCAGAATTTGTAAACAAGCACCTTTAAATGCTGAGGCAACTCCCTACTTCCCACCACACACAAAATAAATTCAGAATTTTAAATGAATCTTTTAGTTTTATAGCTATTTTCTTTCTCAATGGTATATTAACTGTTAAATAGATATATTCATCCTTTATTATTATTTTTTTCCTAGAGTTTCTTCCTCTGACTCAATCTAACTCAGATTTCCATCATGTCAGGAGAAAATTTTCAGGTTTGGGAAAAGGTGGGCACTAGGAACTCATTGGAGCTAAGAGTATTATGTATATTCTCTGATTCTATGAAGGTATGCATATTTCATGGCTTTGGCTATTTAAATGCATAAAGGTTAAGTCCTGGAAATCTGGGAGTGATACAAATGTTTTCTGATCATTGTACTACAAATAAATTGTGTGTGTTAGAGCACATACGTCCCTATAAGTTACTTTCTCATTTGAACCAATGTTAATATCTTACTAGCTTCATCAGAAATGAATGAGTCAAATAAAACCTTTGAGAGATTAGGGTGATGCGTCAGAAATCCAAGGTGCCCATTTGCAATGCCTGAAACACCCACATAAACCCAGGCCAAAAATGTTGCATGATTCTAGCATTCACTTGGAGCAGCAGAAACCATGAAGCACACTTAGACTGAGTCTCTCTCACTCCTTCCTGCCCTCTCTTTCTATCATGCACACACACACACACACACATGCACATATGCACAAATAAATACATGTTTAAAAGCAAACTTTCATAAATATTCACTGTATGTCCTATTTATAATTCTTTGAAGAAATTTATACTTAAATGTTTGCCAGTCATTGGAAGTCTGGTCTCTCTTCGAGGGGAGGAGTCATTCCATAAACAGTAAACCACAAGATATGTAAATCGTAGAAGGTTCAATTCATACTTCAGACTCAGAATAGCACTCAAATAGAAGTTGTTTGTGGAAACACTTGAAGCTTTAATTTTAAATCCCCTGTGAAAAAATGCAATGGAAGGGGAGTACATTTGTAATGCATAGCTAAACTTTTAAATATCTTTTGTTTTCTGACTCTGCCACAGGAGTCAGATGTATTCTTCTGCTTCCATCCTCTTCTTGTCTTTTCTGAGTCCAAACCTGAGCACTTGTAGCAAAAACAATTCAGAATTTTAGCACTAACTTTGGAATCACCACATTTCTGCACAACTATCCAAGTGAGTATCCCTGTGCCTTTAAGAAAACCGCTTAGGTTATGGGAGCCATGTCCATGGGCAACATGTGCTAAGTGCGTATGAGACAGACTCGGGTTTAGTCTGGGTAAGAAGAAGGGACAAGAAGGAAACAACTTCCCTGTTCTTTCTCCAAGCTTCCCTGTACAGTATGGGGATGGTGGCAGGATGCTGTGGGAAGGTCTTAAGGACTGATAAATGTAAGTGTACAGTGACCAGTGTTTAACGTATAGAACCTGCATGAATGGAGGCTTTGTTTTAGGCTCCTAGTCGAGTTTCTTCTAATGCCTTCTAAAGGGAAATAGCTGTATCTATAAGTCTAAGCTTGAAAAGATGTCTTCCATATACATCAGTTCTCTAACCAGACATGAACTAAGATCACAATTTCTTAAAGGGCTTAGCATCAACCAAAACCAATGCTTCACAGCTTTTAAACTACTGAACAAGTCCTAATGGCGAACATTTTCGCAAAGTAGCACCCACCTGTACATCCACATGTGTCACTGTGAGACCCTTTCTAAACTCAACGCTGGTTCTCATCTATGTCTAAAATAGCCATAGCTATCACAGAGTTCCTCTCATCTCCCAAGTTTAGTATTGGTACCAGAAGATGACTTTCAGTTTGTTTACTCTCACCATGGTGTCTGACACCTTTTTAGCCATCTTGGTGTTAGCATATATCAATTCATGTTCTTTGTATTATCAGTGAGTTTTCTTTCTCTCTGAATGACAGGACATTGGTTTCTCATAGTTGGCACTTAAGGAATATTTGTAATTGGAATACATGGAGTAAAAACTGGATGAAGTATTGAACCCATCTGATGTGTAATCTCATTCATCAGTGAAGATCCTGTTCTTTATGGAATGATATCTTGGAGTTTCAGATATCAAGTGAGACCATTTGAACACCTCAGAGCTCAAGGGTCTTCTTTTCAAAGAGTTCTTTGAAGACATATTGGCATTTGTCTCTTATTCTTCTTTCTATTTTCTCTACTTGGCCTCTTCCTTTGCTTTCTTCTTCTAATAATCTTTATTATTTTCTGTGTTGAATTATTGACAAGTCCTCCTTTCACCTACCCATGGACAAGGTCATAAAATTAGATGAACATAATGACTGAGGACAGTGTGATCTGATTTGCAACACACCTTATTTCTTCACATCGTGTCCATAGTGTTTATGGTAGGCATTAACAGATCCAAGCAAGCAACCAAGTTACCTTTCTCATCAATGAAAATTAAGAAATCAGAATTCTGAGGACATCCAGTGAGCTTATGGTTGAATGAACCCCTTAAGGCTTCAGAGAGCAGAGGCATGAGTTGCTAAACAACATTATTGCCATTTTGTCAAACCATAACAAAAACTATAGATTTTTAGAAAAGACTGAGAAAGAAGGAGGTTTAATATAATCCAGAAGAAGGAAAGTGAGGTCATGTAGCTGAGTCTTAGGGTTTATTTGAACCCAACATGAAGCCAGTGAATACTGATAAGAAAATGTGTATAGATCTTTAGTCAACATGAGGAGAAAATTATGTTTTAGATGTAGGAAAGTTTGTCTTAAACATGCTTAGCACTTTTGAAAATATCATATTATTATTTACAAATATAATTCAGTGCTCTGAAAACATTATGGCATCCTCGCATAGCATCAGGAGGGCAGTCTAGCTCTGAAGCTCATCCTCAAGTTCTAATTCCTGGTACCTTTTCCTTTCTTGGCCTGGAATGGTTTTAATTTCAGCCAAAGGATTTGAAAGAACACCAGACAAGTTTCCAGTTTCCACCCCTTAGAACATGGAGAATATTCACATTACCATAAGTGAAATATGATTTCTATATTTCTTGTTTATATATGTTCACCCAACAAAAAGGCTATTTAGATTTTATAAGATGTTTTTGGAAAAGGAATCCTGGAAGGGAGAATGGAAAATGGCCATCTAAGCACAAAAACTAACCATTGCAAAGCACTCCCCAAGCACCACTCATTCTGAACTCCTATCTCAGGTCTATCTACCTTAAATAAACATGCTTCTTTCATTGTATTTTTAAATATTTTATTTTTATTAGTTATGGACATACTTGGTATGTAAACAACATATGTTGGTATTATCTTTTCCCCACACCTTTTGCAAAGGGACCCTCCTCACTGAGGATGCAGGTCATCCTGATGGGGATTGTGGGTCATGCATTGTGGGGGCAGTTGACAGTTATGTGGAAGAGGCAATGTCTCTGTGCATAATGTCCCAACTTGTGGCTCTAACAATCTTTCCACTCCTTCTTCTACAAAATTACCTGAGCCATTTCGGTGCATTTTAAGTCTACCTCCGTGATGGGCTCTTAAGAGCCTCCAGATCTCTATTGGTAGGTGTTGAGTGTCCTCAGTATCATTCTTCTTCTTTTTTTAAAATATATATGTATATTTATACATATATATACATATATATGTATATATATGTGTATATATATGTGTGTGTGTGTGTGTGTGTAATTTCTATATTTGCAAATAACAAACCATGGTATTTCCCTCCCCTCCCCTGCTTTCCCATTCGTAACTCTGCTGTCCATCATATCCCCTCCCTCTCTTCATTAGTCTCTCCTTTAATTTGATGTTATCTTTTTCTCCTATTATGAGAGTCTTGTGTAGGTATTGCTAGGCACTGCAAGGTCTTGGATATCGAGGCCAATTTCTGCCCAGACAGTTGTATATAAGGAGTGGTACCCTTCCTTTGGCTCTTACATTCTTTCTGCGACCTCTTCTGCAATGGACCCTGAGTCTTAGAGGGTGTGAGATATTTCAGTGCTGGACACTCTTCTGTCCCTTCTTCTCAGCACTATGTTGCCTTTTGGATCATCACAGTGGTCATTGCCATATGAAAAGAGACACTTCTCTAACCAGAAATGAGAGTAGCATTAATATATGAATATGAAAATTTCTGCTTCACTCTTGTGCTGATATCAGGTTCACCCAGAAAGTAGCACTCTTATTCATTTGCCCAGTTGCTCCATGGTTTCACCTGGGGCACTGGTGAAGTGCGATGGGTCATTTCTTCAGGTGCCGCTCCTGTCTGAAAGAGAGAAACAGGTATGTCAATGGAGAGTGGAGTCAGCACAGGTGAAATGGGATACCCATTACTAGTTTAGAGAGAATTTAATGGGTGTATACCCTCTTGTAGCACAAGATTAGTGGGAGCTTGATATTGGAATGCAAAATTATTTTCTGGATATGAATCTGACAAGTTTCCCAGTTCCTTTCCACTCAGCGGAACTGTTAACCAATCCAAGAGCAGGTGGTTACCCACCATGGCTGTCTACCAGTATTGGACTTGTGTGAGCAACAAGTCAGGTTGTTTGTTTCTAAGTAGCTTTCACCTCAAGTTGCTGGGACAGATGTTGGCCACTTTCCCCCAGTAGTTCATGTAGAGCCTTCTAGCACTAGATGGGCTGTATGGGGACTGGCTCTCTTTTGGATTCCAACCAGGTCTCTCCATGTTCCTTACCAAAAGCATATGGTGTCTTCAGCAGCTGGGACTTACCACTAACCTCTGGTGGGTAATCAAGTGCTCTGACAGAAGTCTGTCTTGTTTTGGGGAACCTTATAGGTCTCCCTGATCAAACAGCTCATTGTGGGTGTTAACTGATACTGGGAGTTACAGGCCAGTCCAGGGAAAAGAAAGAAGAGAAATAAGGATAATAGAAAAATGAAACAGTAGAAATTTAAGAATAGGATTCATCTAACCTTCTCTGGGGCCCTTTAATTCAGGTGCTCTTGCCAAGGTCCTGTTGAGGGTTCAGCATCTTAGTCTGTCTTGCAGGATATAGGATTCTATGGTGCCAGTTCCATTTGGGTTCAGTTTTGTGTCTACCCCACCCTCCCCCTCCCCTCAAGCCTTACTCTCCCTACTTCCCAGGCCTCAAAATACCTATTAGGTGTGTCAGCATCTTAGGCTGATCCATGTTAGGAACGACAAATGAGTGAGACCATGCAGCAATTGTCTTTCTGTGATGGTGAGTTTGCTGAGTATGATCTGTTCCAAGTTCTACCATTTTTCTACAATTGTCATTGTGTCATTTTTTTTTCTTACTGCTGAGTAGAATTCTATTGTGTAGCTATGTCATATCTTTTTATCCATTCATCCAATGATGGGCACCTGGGTTGATACCAGTTCTTAGCTATTAGGAATTGAGCAGCTATAAACATGGTTGAGCAAATATCTCTGAACTAAGGCATGGAGTTTTTAGGGTAAATGCCCAGTAGGGGAATAACTGGCTTGTTGGTAACTCTATATTCTTTCAGAGGTCTCCATATTGATTTCTATAGTGGTTATACCAGCTTATGGTCCTACTCACAGTGAACGAGGGTTCCAATTTCTCTGCTTCATTGCCAACATTTATGTTTATTAGATTTTTTTAATGTTTGCTATCCTTACTAGGTTAAGGTGGAATCTCATAGTTGTTTTAATTTGCATTCCCTGATGGTTAGGGATGCTGAACATTTTCTAAAGTATGTGTTTGTCTTTTGTATTTCTTCCTCACAGTACTCCCTATTAAGTTCTCTGCCCCATTTTGTGATTGGGTTGTTTAATTTTTTTTTTATTGTTTAGGTCTTTCCATCTTCTGGACCCTGGAACTCTACATATCATGCCTGGTATTAACCCTGGGAGCTGAAGCATGGTTAGATATACACCATCCTGACCAGAAGTTCTCTGTTTTTATTATCTTCTTTTGAGGTCGGAGCTCACTCTAGTACAGGTAGCCTGGAACTCATTCTGTAGCTGAAACAGGTCTAGAACTCACAGCAATTCTCATACCTCAGCCCCCACATTGCTGGGATTAATAAGAGCCATCCCACTTCTTATTTATTTTTACTGTTATGTATCAAACATTTGCTAAGGCACAAAGACTTAAGCATTTTCTTAATTTTCAGAAAGATTTAAAATTATATAAAGAAAACTGAATAGAATGGCATTCCTGCTTTGTGGCAGAGAATGAAAACATAACTTCGTGGCAGTTGGTGCAGTCAGTGTTAGTGTTTAGCTTGCATGTACATGGTTCCTGGGTTCAATTTACAGTGATGAAGTATATTTGTAACTTTCAAAAAGGTAAATTAAAACAAAAACCTTAAAACAAATGTTTTAACTAGGAGTGAGTCACCATCCAATTAACAACTGTATAGGTGAGAACACATTAACATTAATTATGTTCTTAGGATGTTTCAATTAATCTATGATAAGTGTAAATTTTGTCAGCTTTTTGCCTACATACGATTTTCAGAAGCAAATTGTAAGAGAGGGCAGATGCAGTTTTTTGCCCCAAATGAACCATACAAGTTTTCTGACTTTTATTTTTTGTTTCACACATTTCCATATAATTATGATTGAGTACCCACTCAGCCCACTTCTGCTATATAAACTTGGCTTTTAAACGTGTCTTACATCAAACCATTAGCACTACAAAATTTATTCTTATTGTAATCTTTCTAATGTAGATATCCAGTATGTTAGATTTATAATATAGAAAATAATCTTATGTTCTTTGTTGACAATTTTGAACACACACATGTATGTAGATATAATATTTTGATCTCATTCACCACTTCTTAACTTCTCTTGTAACCAATATCTACATCCTGCTGAATCATTTTTTTCCCAACCTGTCCCACTTCTACTTTGATGATTTAAAACAATGTGCGGGGGTGCTGGGGAAGATGGCTCAGAGGTTAAACATATTTGTTGCAAAGACTGCCAGCCAGGGTTCAATTCCCCAGACACGTATGTAAGTCAAACACAAAAGGTGGTGCCAGTGTCTGGTGTTCATATGCAGTATCAAAACCCAGATACATGCATAAACACACACACACACACACACACACACACTCACACCAGCAATCCAATTTCAGAAGTTTTAATTTGAATAGAACTATAGTTTCAATATTCTGAACTCATGAATGTGGTTCCTGTTTCTCAAAAAGTAAGTGCATAATAATATCAAATATCTATGAAATAGCCTGGAGAAAGCTCATCATTCATTCCATTTAGCATGTTTTGTTCTAGAGGTTCTGGCTCTAAAGTTGCCTCATTTGCTTCTGTTATTGATCTGCTTTTTCCACACCCCCACCATTAAAATAGTCTGTTCATACTGCTTTTTGAGTCATTAACAAAATAACCTATGAGGATGTGCCAATGGGTTGGATAGACCAGGGACGCAAAGTCCAGCTCCATCTTTTGACAGTGCCATAACCTCTGATGCATATATGTCTTTAGTAAATATGGTCTCCTGATGCTTATGGAATATTTGGTTGCATGCTGGTAACTTCCACCACTGTGAGTGGAATTCTCCATTCCCTTATTCCCTGGAAAACATGAAACTGTTACAAGCTGTGAATTTTGCTAAACATTTTTCAAGTGAGGGAAAGCCCAACACTTTCCAAAAGACATTATCTTACCAGTGGAATTACTGTTATAGTCAAATGAACAAATAATTAAGGATTGTCTTACAAAAATATATAAAAAATAACTCATGGGTAATTTTAACACTTATGTATGCCTAATGAAAAACATGTTAGATATACCCTAATTTTTGTATTAAATGTAGCTAGACAATCTTTTCTGTTTGAGCCTGTCATGTTCATGATGAAACTTTAAAAATAAAAGAACAATATGGCTGAGGTAATAAAACTTAACACCTCTTATAGTGTTAAAGTGACATACAAAATTCTTTAAAAAATGAAAGGATTTTTATTTGTCTCATAACTATATATGTCTTAGATCATCACAAAGAAATGTCAATTTATTTTTCTTCAAATTAATATGATGTTTTGTATCAGATGTGGCTCTCATTAAATATAATTAATTTGTCTCTAATGACCTAGATATGGGTGAATGAGTACCTATTTGTGTCACTAAAATATTCTCTAATCAAAATTTTGTGTACTCATTTATGTTGTTATTTAATTAATATGACTATAAGGTATGGTCCTTGAGAATCTTATAATTGATGTAGCCTCGCAAATCCCTAAATTAAGATATAGAATTTGTAGAGGATTGAAGCAATCTAACTACCAAGAGCTTTCTGGGAATCCTCTGGGTGTGTCCTTTCATACACTAAACAAGTAAATCATTCCAATGAATAATGGAAATTTTCTCTAAAAATGAATGCTTCCACATATGGGCAATAAATTCACCTATTTCTTTCAACAGTTATGCTCTTTTCCCCCTTTTCTTTTTGATTCAAGTATAATCATTAAATTTAAATTACATATGCCATTGTGGTGTTTTTGATATGTACGAGCATTGTGCAATTATTAACATAATAAATCTAATTCAGATATCTATCCCATCTCACAGTTTATCTCTTTTTAGTGGAAATACTTAACTAATCTCTTAATTATGAAACTATATTACTATTATTATTATTATTATTATTATTATTGTCAGACTTGTGTGCATGAAGTTTTCAGAATGTATTCTTAACAACTGAAAGTTTGTTCTCTTTGACTCACATCTTCCCTTCTTCCCCACACCTTATCCTCTGGAAACCACATACCTATTGACTTTCTGAATACAGCTATTCTTGTTTCTTTATATAAAATAATTGTGTGTTATTTGTCTTTCTGCCCTGCTTCTCACACTTAACATAATGTCTTCTGTGTTCTACCACAATGCCAGATTCATCCTTTCTTGCAGCAAATATTGGTATAGCTATTGTAGAATATAGTATGCAAATATAACTAAAAGTTTTCTATAAAAAAATAACAAAATTTAATGTTTGACTTTTCAACAATACTCTCTTTAACTTCTCAAATTAAGTACACTCAAAGACAGAATACTTAAGTAACCATAGAAATATAATAAATAAGCATAACATAGTATTCTAATTTTTTGGAATCAATTACATGTTATCTTTTGTAGAGCTTTGACTAACATTTTTAGTTTTTTATATTGAATTTATATATGGAATTCAATGTTTATTTTTTGGTCATATATTTTAAGATAATTTATGTGCTTTTATATTCATATCAAAATTTCCTTTTTTGTTGTTGTTGTTTTATCAAGGTAGGGTCTAGCCCTAGCTCAGGCTGATCTGAAATTCACTCTGTATTCTCAGGGTAGCCTCAGACTCTCAGTGATCCTCCTACCTCTGCCTTCTAAGTGCTGAGATTAAAGGCATTCACCACCATGCCTGACCTAACCATTATTTTCTAACAATATCTCTGTAAATCTACATGTAGCAACAAATGACTGTCCTGCTCATTGCAATTAGTAGAGAAAAAAAAAATAACTAAATTCAAGAAAACATGCAAATCATTTCTATTTTGTCAAGAGCATAAAGAATATTTATTTGACAATTGTTTTGGAAATTTCATTTGTTGGTATTTGGATCATATTTGAATGATATATGAAAAAACAGTACAAATGTTTCCTTTAAACATAGAAACAAATCAATGTGTTTTCATGAATATTCATAAAGGTTAAGAAAAGTAAAAATTTCTTCATGAAGAACCCCATGTGCCTCTCTGCTCTGTTTAAGCTTATTGCATAATGGGAGAATGAAAAGACTTCTTAAATGCAAAATAGAAAAATAGTATTCAGTAACAGACTATATTGTGTTTGTGTTGTGCAAGCAGTTTTCCTTATTCATAGAGATTCTGCCTGTTATTTTTAATTTTTTATAAAAATCACTTCTTAATAAGAAAACAATGATCCAAAGACCACATATAATATTATGTCCTAAAAATATGTGTTAATATTGTGCATTTTAATTTATTACTGATGAACAGATTTACCTAGTAAATAAAATTCATCTTTATTCTTAATAATAATAAATGAGGGGATGTTTAAATGCTGTATACCTGTGTGTTTTTTTTCTAAGCAGAATATCAATTTAGCAGTTTTCTCCAGAATATTTTCATAACTGGTAAATTTAGTAATTACTTTATAGAAAATTACAAAAAAGTACATTTGATGTGCTGTTTACTAACTTAAAGATATACAAGTCGTCCTCCCACTGTTCCTTTGGTTAAAACTTATATGTCCATTAAGGTTTATCTCATCAAATATCTCTAGTAAAAACATTAAAAATCTGATTTTATTAAACTCTATTTTACATTTCCCTAGAGTAACATTTTAAAAACATGAAAAAGTAGTCAAGAATTAACAATGCAATATCTGAATGGTTTATACCATTGGCTTTCAGATCATTTAATTTAAATATTATTTCACAGCTAAAACGCCAAGAGAAATCTACCACCCTAAAAAGTAATGCCCTTGAACTTATAAGAATTTTGGAGAAATATATGGGTGGAAAATAATAAATCTGTTAATTAAAAATGAAAACAAATATAAGGTAATGGAAGCCAATTTTCTACCATAGCAATGTTTCATTTTCTAGGCAAAAGGTGTAATCTACATTGAAACATCTTCAGTGAAACAATTTTGTGGAACATAGTTGATAAAAATTTTTACATGAAAGATAAAGCTTAGAAACCAAAGGTTTAGACTTGTAATCCAATTATTTCCTTTATTAGTTATACAACCTTGGCAATGTATTTTAACAACTATGACAAAGGGTAAATAGCATACATTATACCTCAAAGCGGCCTGAATGATAACAATTTTACAAACATTGATCAACAAGAGCAAGAAAGGGAACATGGAGATCACAGGATGTTTCCCAGGAGATCAAGGTAAGATCTATTCCTCCTCCTCTAACTAACTTCCATCATCCATGGTTCAGCTTTGCTTTCAAAGATTTCCTACAAGTACCAACATGGCCACTGCAGTTCAGCAAGTCACTTCTACAGTTAATTATACCCAAGAGAAGGAAAATGAACACCACATAATGAAGAAATGAATAATGCATCCTTTAAGTAAAAGGAATACTGTCTGTAAGCATTTCATTCCAATTATCTACAGTCTCAGGGTAAGGAACAGACACTTGTGCTAATAGACAGAAAGTCAATAGAGACATAATATCATAAGTTTAATACAATGAAAACCAAGTTATAAATTGGGGTTGTCCATATTTAAAGTTATTTGATTTGTGTATTAGATGAATGTGATATTTGCAGTTTATAAATCAAATCAAACATACTCATTTAAAGGTACTCATTTTATTTGAACTAAAAGTGTGTATTTGAGCAAGAGTAAGTATAAATATATTATTTTTGTTATTGTTCCCAGAAGGAATCAGTACATGCTATATATAGAGATGTATTCAGTGTAATGAATTATATGCTAATACTTAGCCATAAAATATTTCCAGATTATCTGAAAAACCACCCAAAAGAAACAATTAAAATAAGAACAGTGTCAAATATAGAAAAGAATACTAAAACAGAAATCAAAGGATAAATGTGATTATTGTCATAAGATCAATGAGTTTGCTTCAGCAACAAATGCAATTATTTAAATTAGAACAGAAGTAAAAAACAAGACATAAAATGGCCTGGATATCCATGACCTCACAGTGCCTGAAACTACCTACACAAGACCATCATAAGAGGAGGAAAAGATCATGATATCAAAATAAAAGAGAGACTGATTGAGATGGGGAGGGGATATGATGGAGAATGGAATTTGAAAGGGGAAAGTGGATGGAGGGAGGGTATTACCATGGGATATTTTTTATAATCATGGAAGATGTTAATAAAAATTGAGAAAAAAAAAACCAATGCATTGTACCTCAATGCAAATAAAACTATTTGTCTCTTGGGGGCTGGAGAGATGGCTTAGTGGTTAAGTACTTGCCTGTGAAGCCTAAAGACCCCAGTTCAAGGCTTGATTCCCCAGGACCCATGTAAGCCAGTTGCACAGGGTGGTGCATGCATCTGGAGTTCATTTGCAGTGGCTGAAAGCTCTGGCGTGCCCATTCTCTCTCTCTTTCTCTCTCTCTCTCTCTTTCTCTCTCTCTCCCTCTCCCTCTATCTCTCTCTGTCTCAAATAAATAAAAATAAACAAAAAATTTAAAAACTATTTGTCTTAAGCAGAATGTTCACTTAAGAGATTTTTTGACTTAAAAGGTAGATTAAAAAGTTGTACAAAGACCTAAAAATGTAACAATAAATATGAAAATGAATAAATTCCCTGGTAGTATCTCTATCTCATTCCAGAATTTAGCATTTAGCAAAAAGTACATAATTTTAACCTAAACTAGGTGTAATCCATATTATTATTATTATAGAGCAGTTTGGCATGATATAGAAATATGTTACTATCTCACATTTTTTTTCTAAATGTATAAGTGGAAGGCAAATCATTCTCTTCATTGTCCAATAAATTTTACACAGAATGAATTAAGAAGTAGGAATTTACCCACGGAACATCAATTAGGAAGTACTATATTATTTTTATAATGAAATAAATATAATTTGCTTCTATAAAGTAATATCTGTGCACCTCTAAAAATCCTTTAAAATTGTGTTTATTAGACAAATACATTATTGCTACAAGCTTCTAATAATAAGTAATAAATGGTATTCTTATGTTGGAGTGATATGGAACTAAGATTCTTATAGCCCATTTATCTGTCAAAATTGCATAATTTGGTATTGACATAACCATAGCTGTGATGTATTAAGTATTGGTGGAAAAGTAAAACCATACTGATGTAGCCAACGAGATAATGGAGGCAGAAGCTACTTAAGGATAAATTTCCAACTAGACATACATCTGATATTCAGACAAACAATAATAATAATAATTCCCAAACAAATATAGTTTTCTCTCACTAAGGATGGTAAAAAAAATTGATTTGGCTAACTGATCTCCTCAGTGGTACGGTACCCGTAGCTGGAGCTGGGAAACAAGTGAGAACCATATCCAAACATAAGCCCACTCGCCAATATCAAGCTACCATCAATCATGGGCTACAAGAGGGCCTACACCTATTAAATTCTCTATAAGAAAAAAAAGCAAGCCTTATCTCTTTTGTCCTGGTGCTAACTTACTCTCCATTGGAGAATCTGCTTCTCTTTTTCAGACAGATGTAGATCCTAAGGAGAGAGCCACCCCATCATACCTCAAAAGGGCCCCAGCTGAAACTAAGGAAAATTGGCCAAACAAGCAAGGGTGCTGTTTTCCTGATGAACCGGATACCAGCAGAAGGGGGAAGGCGATCAACACAGAGAAAAATCAACTCCTACCAAATCAGAGAGCCAGAGCCTCAGAGGACCCCAACACCTCATCACTGAAGCAGACCAAAAATGAACCCAACATGGCTCAGGGAAATTTTGCGGAAGAGGGGGGGGGGCGGGAAGAATGTCAGAGCCACATGTTGGGTCATGATATGCAGAGACATTTAGCTTACCCATAACTGTGGGCTAACTCCACAATGCATGACCCATATACCTCAACAAGGAGGGGCCAAGGGGAGGGGGTAGGTCACGGATGAGCCTAATAATGGTACCAAACTGACTGTATTTGCTGAATATAAAACTGACTAATAAAGAAAAAAAGAAAAAAATCAGAATTTGAAAAAAAAAATTGACCAACAGTAAAAATTAAGGAACTTTGATGAATATGAGATTCCATGCTAATGAAGTTCTCTTATCAATAAAGTATATACTGTGTACTTTGGTCTTATGAACACATTGTAATGTTGACATAAAAATTACTGTAGTACACTATACTTTTGTGATCCTAAGCAACAAAAAGTATTTCTACAACTCTCTTTTTATCCTGAGGAAAACATAGAATATAGCTACTTTCTGGAGTGCAACTCAGTATACCTCTATTCTAAAAATACACAAGGTGATATACTTTTGCAGCTCTTAAGGATAAATATATATATATATATATATATACATATATAGTTATATATATATAGTTATATATATGCATATATATATAGTTATTTATTTCAGATAGAGGCAAAGTGAGATAGATAGATACAGAGAAAGAAAGAGAGAGAGAGAGAGAGGGAGGGAGAGAGAAACAGAGAGAATGAGCAAGATAGGGCCTCTAGCAGCTGCAAATGAACTCCAGACGCATGTGCCAGCTTGTGCATCTGGCTCACATCAGTCCTGGAGAATCAAACCTGGGTCCTTTGGATTTGCAGGGAAACACCTTAACTATAAGCCATCTCTCCAGCTTTAGGTCTCTTCTTTATAACCAGTCAGGATCCTAGCCCATGGAGTGATGCTCCCCACATTTACAGTGGGTGTTCCCTTCTTAACTAACATAATCAAGATCAGTTATTACGACCTTCACTAAGGCTAAGCTAATCTGTCCAAGACTCACAAGGTGACACTGCATCCTGTCAATTTGGCACTCAATATATGCCATCACGTAGGTGATAATGTTTATGATGTCTGAGGAGATTAGGAGCTAATCATTGGTTTGAATATCACGCATATTCATCCCCTGTATTCATGAATGTGTGAGGCAACTACTATCAAGGATGGAAGCTAGAATTTATACAATAAAAAGTACTTCTGTAGCCTAAAAGAAATTCTAGAAATCAAGAACATGAAATGATTTATGACCATAATTGATCATGTTTAATTAATTCTCATGTATTCATAGAAAAAAATAGACCTACTGCTTTAGTTCTTGCTGACAAAAAGCTCACTGGGGTGTTTGTTGGGGGGGGGTTCCAATTCTTTTACTCAAATTTTCCAGAAATAATCTGTGGTTTTAGGGTAAAGCTTTCTCTATGCTAGCAGGGTACTTCTGCCCAACCTATTTCTTCCCTTATTTGAGGGGCACAGCCCTGAATTTGGAAGACTAACCTCTGAAACTTTCCTGTCGAGAAATGGGCAAATTGTTTCTAGGAGCAGAGCTTCTAGCAGCAGCCTGAGGAGAAAAGAAGCTGAAGAGAAGTTTAGTTTAAGCCGTTAGTAAACCCACTGCATCTGCTGCCACAGGCATCTTGATATTAATGTGGTTGTATCTTCTTCTGCATAAAGGTTCTCATTGCCCATCCTCTGTCATCACCAAAATATAGGCTGTGGGCTGCTGGAAATTTTCAAAGGTGATGCTACACTATGGAACCAATATTTTCTGGGAGTTTCTACCTACTGTTGTCACTGCTCCCATCAATGCATTTAAAACTTTCTATGAAAACATGAAATCCTGTTTTTATCAATTGAACATAAAAATGAAATTTTACTATTTGTTCTTAAAGAATATAGTAGATCACTAAGAGACACAAGAGTCTTTTATTTCTATTTTCTCTTACTGTTTATCTTTTTTTGTTTTATTTAGGATCAAAGGGGTGTATTAGGTTATGTATAGTGATTCAAGATATCAATGGCTGTATTAGTAAATTGCCTTTGGAAGAAGACCAGCAGCAGTTAAAGTTGATATGTGTCAAGAGCTAGGCTTTTCTATGTTTCTAATACTTTATCATAAAAAACAGTAAAGCTAAAATTAAAGATGGTGTGCAAGGCATTAAAATAAAAATTGAAGCTATTACTTAGACCTATAAAGCACTAAATAGTTTGAGCTCAATATTTGTGTTTTTCTTAACTTGTGGATCACATGATATTAAGCAACAGAATACTATATTTCTCAATATTAATTTTGTTTTTCAATGAAATCAAACTAAATTTAATGTTATTGAACACATCACATGTGCACATGTATGCACACACACATGTGTACACATGCACATGTACATAAAATATGTTAGAGCCTTGGTACTTTAATCATTTTGTGTGTGTGCGAATTTTTCAAGGTAGGGTCTTGCTCTAGCCCAGGCTGACCTGGAATTCACTACGTAGTCTCAGGGTGGCCTTGAACACACGGTGATCCTCCTACCTCTGCCCCCGAGTACTGGGATTAAAGGCATGCACCACCACGCCCTGCTCAAGTAAACTTTTGGGATGTATCATTTCTAATATTCAAGAAAACTAGAGACAACCACAAAACATTCACTTTAAATGCACTAAGATATAAATCGTAATTCATAGCAGATGGCTTTTCTTAACTAATATTTGTTCTATGTAAGTTTGTCATGAAAGCTGGATAGCAAGTTCACACAGTGAACTTCTCAGACATCTTGGTAATAAAAGATTTGTTAGTTCCTGAAATACAAACCACATTTGTGAATCCATTCATGTGAGTTTGTAACATTGCTAGTAATAAATGCACTGAATTGACCTTCTTAAGATATAGCAAAGAGGTTTATCTATTAATCTTTCATGATCTGCTGTCATAAAAAACACATTTGAACAGATTTCTTTCCTAAGGATGCAGAAGTTGTTTTTTTTCAGCATGGTTAATGATGTCATATTGTATTTACTGTTGTTTGCCTTTATTACTTTAAACATCTTGTGATAAGACAGGGTGCATCTTAAGAAAAATATATTCAGGAACAATTAAATATTGATTATTCTTTCTCAAACAGAATGCAAGATATGAGTCATTTGTTAACTAGTTTACATCAGAAAAGACTGAAATTGAATATTAATAATTGATTAAAACACTAGAGCAGGGTAAGGCGATCATTATTTAATGAGTCTGTAAGACTGACTTTGCTCAGACTAGAATCCTTCCTTCACAGTCCAATATTTTTCTTTATTTGAGAGAGAGACATAGGAAGAGGCAGGAGTGAAAGAGGGAATGGGTGTGCCAGGACTTCCAGCCACTGCAAACTCCAGATGCATGTGCCCACTTGTGCATGTGGCTTACATGGGTCCTGGGGAATCAAACCAGGGTCCTTAGACTTCACAGGCAAATGCCTTAATCGCTAAGCCATTTCCCCAGCCCAAGAATCCAGTATTTTTCTTTCTTTTTCTTTTCCTTCTTTTTTTCCGGGCATCCTTTGTAGGTGTCGGAAGCAAAGCCTACAGACACGGCTGAATCTGCGACCAGGACTGCCCTTGGCTAAAGACAGCTGTGTCACCCCTAATAGTTTCTATCCCCTGCTTAGGGAAGTTCCTATCTGTCCCATTGTTGATTTCTCTCTCTCTTTCTCCTTTCTTTCCCTATATCTTCTCTGTTTTCCTTCTGTCTCCTTTCCTCCCTACCTCCCACCTTCCCCTTGACAGATAAAATTATAGACATTTACTTTGCATAGAATATTGTGTTGAAGTACATATATTGTAGAATGACTAATTCTAGCTAGTTAACACGCATTCTCTAACAGTCATTATTTTTAAGGAACACTTAACATCCATTCTCAGCACTTTTCAAACATAGCACAATTGCTATTATCTATAGTCACTATGCTATACTGTGATATCTTCATTCCTCCCATTTACTAGAATTATGCGTCCTTTGGCCAGCATCTCACCAACTTCCCCAAGTATCCTAGTCCCTGATAACTGGAATTTTACTTCCAACTTCTGCTAGATCAACTTTTAAAATTTGCACATATGTAGGTGAGATAGAGCGGTGTTTGTCTTTCTGTGCTTAGGTTATTTCACTTAATGTCTTGCAGAGTAATGGGTTATGTTTATTGTAAACTTGACAGGACTTAGAATCACCTGTGAAATGTTACATAAATTTTGTTCTTGTCTGCAAGGAGTTATTTTTATTAGGTAAATTGTGGTGGGAAGATCCGCCTTGACTATGGTCAGTTCTAGTCAATGGGCTGGGGTCATGGACTGTATAGAAATGAGAGAGCTGGCTGAGAGCCAGCATCCATTGCTCTCTTCTTCATCACTGTGGACTGATTGTGATCAGCTCTGCTCCAAGCTCCTGCCACCATGCATTGCCATCCATGATGGACAATAGCTTAGAATTTCAAGCTGAAATAAAGCCTTCATCCCTTAGATGAAAGTTTTTCAGACATTTTTGCTTAGCAATGAGAATGTAACTAATACATCCACATTTGTGCAAACTATTAAAACAATAAGATCCCCTTCTATTCTTCTATTTGATGGCTATGTAGTCTGCCTTTGTGTATACTGTATAAAGAACATATTTTACTTACCTATTCATAAATTGACATATTCATTTACCTTAAATAAATATATATATATATATATATACGTATATATATATATATACACACATACATATATATATATATATATATATATATATATATATATATAATCTCAGTAATGGGATTGTTGGATCATATTATAATTATATTTTTAATTTTTTAATCTATAAAATATATATGTTATAGAAAACAAAAAGTATATAATCTTGAATATATTTGGATTACTTCCACACAATTTTTGCAATAATACACTACATATTATAGTCAGCTTAACGTTGCTGGAATGAGCATCCAAACCAGACATCTCTGATTTTATTTCTTACCTCATCTTAGGAGTAAGTAGAGAAGAAGCTGAAAGAAATAAACTGATTCTGTATATTGGGGATCCAAACATTTTGTATCAATTGCTTCCTATACAATCAACACTGCACCTTACCTACCGTAAAGTATTCCTTAATGCCGCCAAGGGGTGGAACTCTTGCCAGGTTTTTAAGTTTCATTGGCACACTTCTTCATTGAGTTCCCATCAACTTCTTATGCTGTAAAGTCTTACTATTTGCTGAGTCAGTTCCTCTCTTGCATGTGTGGTTTCCAAAACTCTGTTGAAATTATCGAATTGCTGTTGAGTCCTCTCCAATTCTCTTTTGTCCTTGTGGTGTTTTTTTTTTTTTTTAATTTCTTTTTATGTTGCTGTGCTGCTATTTTACTGAGGCTTAAGGAAGAAAAAGAAATGAAGGTATATAGACAAGGTGTTTGCTATGGGTAACTGGCTGCTCCTTCTTAAAATGCTTGATCATGTCTTTAATGAGTGTACTTGTGGTATATATGCCCCTTTGTATACACATGTGATCCCATGCAAGGACAGGATCAGAGCTGTTCTATGTTCCCTCATATCACAGAAAGCAACTTTTGCTATTTCCTGCCTTATCAAATATGGAAAGAAACTTTTAAAGAGCACAAATTACCTAATATCTACAGTTAAGTGTATTAACTCTTAGAACAAGAACCATCATAGTCAGAAAGTGCCTTGCCATTTTGAGGAATGGTCTGGAGGGGAGTCTCGAAGGTTGCAATGTCCATTTTTCTTATGACTAACTTTGAACCAAAGGAGTATCCCTGTCTCCTGGTCCCCCAAGGCTTCTCATTAACAATATGATATTTTACACATCTGGTTTTATTAAATCTTTCATTACCATGTTCATTATATTGAGATGGTTGAGCTGCTGCGAGCCAGGACCTACCCTCTACGACATATATGGTAACAGCAGAAGACCCGTCCTTAATCATATCTCAGCATCTTTGCTCCATTCTCAGATGCATGAAGGCCCGTACTCACTGGTCTTCCCTAAAGAAGTTGGCAATGCACCAGCAAGAGCAAAGGAGGTTGTGCAGGCTGAATTCTGATCATGACCATCAATCAATGTAGTTTAAAGTCTGCATTGGGCATCGCAGTCACTTAGGATGGACACAACACAACACCACATGCTGGACCTCTCTATATAGATATATATCTAGAAATTTACTTCTCATAATTTTCTATTCTGTGAAGGGTAGATTCAGTGCCTGGGTATTCTGACATTCCATTTCCTTTAATATCACACAGTTGCATGGGGCACTTATTCTCCCTCAGAAATCTTTGAAAACTGCATTTATTCCACCCATGGGGGCAAACTTTCATGCTCTCCCCAAGGTACCATGTTCCAGCAATTGGATCATTAGGATTTCAACATATTATTGGGGTTTGGGGACAGGCCTAGGCATCAAGCAATAGTACCTTATTTTCTCCCAAATCTACTGATAGGTCCAAAGTTTGTATTCACATCTCAAACGTCCTCTTGAGACAAGGGCTACATAGTAAAGAAGCAAGTTAAATGCCTCAATATTAATTCAAGTTTTGTTTGTAGGCCTGGAGTTAGAGTTTGCTGCTTAAAAATGGAAGATATTTGAAGGTCCTAGTCATAAGAATTTTCAAATATCTTTGGGGGTCTGTCTTTTTCCTAAAGAGTTTTGTTACCATATACTTGTATGAGGATGTGTGTGTATGTGTGTGTGTGTTTGTGTATATGTGTGCACGTGCACATGCCTGCCCATGTGTGTCTGTAAACATGGGCACAGATGTACTGTGACACATGTGTGTAGATCAGAGGACAACTTTGGGTGTCTTTCCTTGCCTTCCACTTTATTTGGGGCAAGGTGTCATTGTTGTTCCCCACTGTGTTCTGAAGGCTAGCTGGCCCATGGGCTTCTGGAAGATTCTCTTATCTCCACCTCCCTTCTCCCATAGAAGCACTGGATTACAGATGCTACCACAGAGCTTGCCCTATTTACATGGAGCTGGGGAATCCAAATTCAGGTACTCACACTTGCCTGGAAAGCTCTTTATCTATTGACCTTTCTCCCCATATCCCCCAACTACCCATCTCTAAGGATATTTTCTAAACCGAAAATTATAGATTCTGTTTCTTTCCTGGAATGCACAGGGACAAATACAGGGACACAGACACATGGTGTGACAAGCTGGTGCTATTCTGTTTAGGTGGTTTTCATTCTAGGGCATAAGAGATGAAGGCTTAACTGTGAGGCACTATTTCGCTTTCCTAAGTGGCATACAACTCATTATGATCACTCATCATTCTGTCAATATTCCAGTGAGAATGTGACGTTAATGTTTTCAGGTGGCCCTCTCTCAGACTGTGGCTGGAGCTGGCTTTGAAAGGGAAAAGGGTGACCTATGTTGCCATCTCTGTCACAAGTGTTCAGTTTTCTAATCATGAATAATTAGAGCACACTTAAAATCTTCCCATGTGCTTATTCAACCACTTGTAAACTCTCAGATGATTTTTCTTTCTCTCTGTAGAATAAAACATTTTACAGGGAGTGCTAACCTTGGTTTTAAACAAAAATGCAAATCCTAGCATTTTTTTTTAAAATCTGCTATGCCTACTTAAGAATAAGCTCTTGAAACTTGGAAAGGATAAAAAAAATAATAAAGCAGACTGCACTCAGAGATTATTTGGAAAAGAAGCATGACCTCAAAAATTTGAACTTGATGCTTGAACGAAAATGTACCATATATCCTCGCCCCTCTAGGTGATGACAGGACTTAAAATGCAAAAATGCTACGCTTGCCTGGAAAAGCTACCTATTCTTTTTTTTTCAAGTTAGACTTAAATGATCTCCAGGGTACTACTATGTTACTCAGGACTGTCGACGCAGAGAAATGAGAAATTCCAGTGACTGAGATGTTGAGAAATGGCTTGAATGGTGCCAGCTTCATGTCCCCTACCATGAACCATTTCTCCTTTCCCTGCACTTTGGCCCAGTGACGGAGCCACAGTCACTGTTGTGCCAAATACAGGGAGTCATGGTGCCAGGCCTGAAGTGTCCCTTGATACTTCCCTTGGACTCCTTCAAGAGGATGAAGACAGGACTGTCAGCCGTGATGGACGGTAGTCAGCTCACTCTTGAGCTCTTGTAAAACGTCTAATATGTCAAGATCCTCTAGCAACATTTCGGTAGCAATATGCATTATATATTCTGGGCCAAATTCAAAGTCATAAAGATTTATTCTTGGCAATGGCTACCAACAATTTCCTTTTACTATGAGAATGCAGGGAACATACCACATTGCAAGTCTTCTCTGAGACATGCTCAATGGATGCAGATAGTGTGCTATCTTTGAATAAATAGGTTCAAATAAATTGTGTTTGCTTCAGGATCACATGAAATGTAAAAGCACACAGTTATTTTCTGAAACCCTTTGGTAAGTTTTTAATGAGTTATACAGAATCATTTAGTGTGGAAAATGCAAAAAAAAAGAAGGAGAGTGAAGTTATTATTGTAAAGCATTACCTGTTGTCTCACAGTCAGAGTTAATGAGGAAAGTCATTGTTTTATGGATTTATGTTTAGATGTATGTGTGTGTGTGTATGAGTGTGTGTGTGTATGTTTACATGTGGTAATGCATATGTACATTCTATGTATGCGTGCTTTTAGGGACCTAATTTACCTTAAGTTTTTATCACATATATAAATCCATTTTAGTCTCCATTAACTAAGAGAATTTTAGAATGCTCTGAACTCCTGGTTGCTGATATACATTTTTTTTTTCAAAATTATTCGGTTGGAAGCTATTTCTGATGCAAGGAATGTAATGTTCATATGTATACATGTAAAGGTGGCAAATGTGAGTGAAATTTTAAAAGCCTGAGTAGTGATGAAGAGGGGGTAAGAAGTGGTGATGAGGACGGGATGGGGGAGGAGGGGAAGGACACAGGTGACATGTAAACAGAAAGCAGAGTTGAGGACACAGTGGGAGAGTGGATGGAAGAAAATGAGGCAAAAATACAACAAATTGTGTTTGAAAATACTTCAAACATCATAATACCTAAAACTCTGTGTGCTAGCTAAACAGGTCAAATTAAAAAGGGTATATGCAAATATCTTTAGATCTCAAAACAACTTCATCTAAATAAGCATATTTATTTATGAGAAAGAATTAAAGAAAGAGAAGGATAGACAGAGAGAATGGGTGAACCAGGGCCTCCAGCCACTGCACACGAACTCCAGACACATGCACCACCTTGTGTATCTGACTTACATGGGTCCTGGGGAATCGAACCTGAGTCCTTTAGCTTTGCAGGCAAGTGTCTTAACCACTAAGGCATCCCATCTGCCCTAAATGAGCACATTTGATGCAATCACTATCACCTTCATTGACCTACTTCTTTAAGAGAATACCAAACAACTCAGATCCTCACCATGTTCCTAGATCCATAGCCTTTTGTATGCCATGTTTTCACATTTAAAGGAAGTGGAAACTTTAGATGGGCTATTTTTCATTTGTCTCCCTTTAAATGTCTTCCTCTTATTCTTTGCTTTTCCCATTTAGGATTTTGTTGAATAGGGTAAGTATTTTGGGGCAGATTCCCTCCCTGTGAAAGTCTCTTTCTTAGAATTTCTCATCTGCTTTGCTCAGACGACTGCTTTCCAAGAATTCTGCTCCTTCTTCTGTTCCTTTTGGACAGCCTCTTAGCTCTGCTAGATTTTGGTCAAAATACAGTCTGGGCTGGGGAGATGGTTCAGTGGTTAAAGGTGCTTGCATGCAAAGCCTGCCAGCTTCAGGTTCATTCCCCTGTAGTCACTTAAAGTCAGATGCACAAAGTAGCACATGCATCTGGAGTTTATTTGCAGTGGCAAGAGGCCCTGGTGCATCTAAAGCCTCTGTCTTTAAGTCTATAAATAAATAAATAAATAAATAAATAAATAAATAAATAAATATTTGTTAAAGCCTACAGTTGTTTTTAAACACTTGTCACTTTCTAAGTACCTTATATATTTTATCCAGCAATCCTGTCCATGATATCATAGCTCCAGGTCTTCCAGGTGAGTAATCCTTATGATTCCTGTACCTATGCAGTGGTTGAACATAAAGTGTTACCATCCGGTGTTTGTGATGAAGCCTTACACATGATCCAAACCTGGTGGAGCCTTTGGGAGGTGGAGCCTTGCTGGGGGAGGCGTGTCACTGGAGGAGAGCCTTGCTATTGGGAATTCCAGCCCTGTTGGGTGTTTACAGCCGGCTCCCTCAGATGAGCTCTCTCCCTGCTGCTGGTGTTATGAACATGTGTGCAGGAATTCTGCACTGCCATGTTTCCTCCCCCATGATGAACCTGTAAGCTGGAAATAACCCCTTTCTTCCTATAAGCTGCTTCTGGTCAGGTGTTACATCCTAGCAATGAGCACACAACTGCTGTAGCCAACATACCATCTGTCCTGGTCATCTTCACATCGTTGGGATGGACTTCCAAACCAGGCGTATTTTATGGGAGGTATGGCATTTATTTGTAGCCTACAAATCCACGGGAAGTTCCATAATGACAGAAGAAGCTGGCCCTTTCACACAGGTCCACGCAGGAAGAGCCGCAGCGGCGCCATAAGCGAGCACACTCCCGAAACTCCCATGCAGAGCTCAAGCACCCTGCATACCTTAGGCTGGAATTCCAGGTTCATCTCCAGTAACACCTCCTGCAGCCAGGGCTGTCGATCTAAGTTACAAGCTTTAATAAGCTCCTGAATGTGTTGCAGTGAGGGGCATCCATTCAAACTACCATACCATCCATACTGTAATGGGCCCTTAGCAAATAAATCCATTTCAAGATTTCTTCATTTCATGATGGCATTCCTTTTCTTCTAGGACCCTCAGTATTTATGTTGGGGCAAAAAAAGTTAATATATAGTCAATTTCAAGTGTCTATTATTACTGTGGTTTGATTTATCTTAACTACGTCCATTAATGAAACAGTGAAGCAACTCTCTCCTTAAGGCCGTGGAAAGTGACACATTTTTCAAAGGAAGGCAGGCAGAAAAGCATGCGGAGTGGCCATCTGCCATGCCTCCCAGCAGTGGAGGGGTTCTTGTGAAGCTCTTGTCATCCAACTTCATTATTCACAGCACTGGATTTCCGTGTAGGAGAGGGGGCTAGGGAATCACTGTAGGCATTATAGGGGGAAATATGTGAAGGAATATAGATTTCGCTCTTGGTATATGAAGTGAATAATTGTGCCTTTCATGAAAATAGTTTCCAAACCTACATTTTATGTATGAATGATATGGTGATAATAATGTCAATTCCAGGAATTTTTTTAAGGTTTGGAATATTTAACAAGAGGTGGGTTGGAGTTCCATTTCCTTGTCATTAAAATGAGGATTCTAAGAGAATCCTTGAAGCAAATAACTTTTGCTTTGATCTTATTTAATCTCATTTAATATTTAGTGATAACACATTATCACAATATTGTACAAATAGCATGTAATCTTTATTTATCTTAAGTAAGTTGGAATTTGAAATACAATTTAGTAAGTAAATGATGATACTAGTCAGTAGTAGAAAGAAACAGACAAACCTTTGCTTTGTTTCAGTAAATAGAATGTGTTTTACCTAAAACTAATACATTTATCACCAATAATACATACACACACACACAACACACACAAACACTATAGTTTAAAACAAATTAGGAGTCATTCATTATATTCAAGAAAGAAATAACTTGCTTGAACACAGAACTTCAACTGTCAGCCTCTTGTAGATTTATGAAAAATATTTATCATCATCTTAGTGAGAAATGGCCGGCCATCATGAACAATGTAGGATGTTCACCAGCATCCCTAGCCTCTGTCCACTTGATGCCCAGAGAATTCCCTCCCAACCATGGAGTTAAAGAACTTTCTAGACAATTCTGAACAAAAGTGCAAATGGTCTATGATTATATGAAAAAAAAATGTGTTCAACAACTTTACCTATGAAGGAAATGAAAACACAAACTACTTTGAGATTTGATCTCACCCCCATGAGAATGGCTAATAAGAATGAAAGACATAATGTATTCTGATGAAGACATGATGGGAGATGAGCACTTACGTACTGGTGGGGAGAATATAAACCAGCTTGATGCCAGTGGCTAGGAGTATGCATGTTCCTCAACAACACCTAAAGTACAACTAACATGATTCAACAGGTATGCACACACACAGAGTGGATTACTATTTACTGAGAAATTGTCATGTTAAGTAAAATAAGACTTTCAAAAGTCCCATGATCTCTTTCTTTTGTGTGTGTGTGTGTGTGTGTGTGTGTGTGTGTGTGTGTAATCTAGGAAACAATGAAACACACTAGAAGAGGACAATTAGAGAAGAGGAAGATGATGAAGGGAGGGGAAGGAGAGGATGAGGGAGGGTAATAGGCAAAGTGATTATAATCAAAATGTGTTATATGCATTATGAAAAAGTTAAAATGAGACCCATAATTCTGTATAATTGATATACATTTTTAAAAACACCTCTTCAGATATGATCAAATGCCCCATTGGTAGCAACATTACCTATATGAAAGTTCAGACATGTACTTTCTCTGTTTTCTTCACTCCTATTAAGGTGATTATTAATGATAATTGCCTTACATGATCTTCCTGCTGATTAAACAAGTTTTACATTGACAGTGTTATACATTAACATCATGGATTTATATCCTCTGTGATTTATATACTAGTGTTATAAGTGTTATGCTTATAAATATATTGATACACATTGTAGGATGTGAGATAAAGCAGGAGTCATGAGTTTTATTAATTTTTTTATCATTTTTCACTATTTACATATTTTTAACAGAGCAGGATGTGATGCAAAGATTTTCTACTTCCCTTATAATTAATTAAGGAAAGCATGTGGTGGCAGATTTGTTTTCCCCATGAAGCAGCATGCAATATAACTATTATATTATATTAAACTTTGATTTGTGGGGCTGGGGAGATGGCTCAACCATTGTATGCTTCCTGCAAAAGCATGGGGGACTGAGGTAGCCTTTGGCCACCTGACTTTGAATCTCCAGAGACCATACAAACTTCTGGGTGTGGCCATGGAGCAGAGACTGGAGAATCACTGAGGGTTGTGAATTGGAGGCTCTGGAATCAGCAAGACTTCACAGACTGCACCACAAGGATAAACCAAGTGGGTGACCAGTGGAAGGGCGTGCCCATTGTTCTCCTCTAGCCACCACAGGCAGGTGTGTAGGGTGCAGCATCAGGACAGACAAGAATGTACACCACACACTACCACATACAGGCCACTCTATACAACATTAATATGCACAGGAGACACACACACACACACACACACACACACGGACGATTTGTATGGGAACCAGCCAGTTTGCTTGAGACAGTCAAATTGGTAACATGTGATTCTTTTTCCTCCATGGAGAAAAGACAGAGCATGTTCTTCTGACCAGTCCCAGTGTATCCAAAGGTAAGAAGATCAAGCATTTCCTGAGCAGCATTTCCACCGACACTCAGGCAAGAGTAAGCCTCCACATTCCCAAAGCACAGGAAAGCTCATGCGTGTCACAGAAGCCCTGTGAGCAGCTCACTTTTAACTATGGGTATGAGACAGAGCTCCCAAATCCGTGGTGAATTACAAACCACCTCCTACGACCACATCAGAAGTAGACAGTTCGCCCGTCACAATCTTTGAAATGTACACATGCAACTGCGACAGTTTAGATTTCTCAACTGTTTCACCACTGACTCTCCCCAGAGCCTCTGTCATCCTCGTGTTAGATGACTAAACTAGTCTGAGATCACACCACAGAAAACTGACTTAGGGCTTGCCATACAATGAGCAGGATGGTGGAGAGGAAAATGTACCTTACCCTTTTACTCAGTTTACCTTTGGATCTATGCAAATAGGAACTCACTCATCTTTCCATCCATGCTGTTGCCATGGTTGCCACATCAATGTGCCTGCAGACTGGGAGGTGGAGGTTGTCAAATCAACCACAAAGCCCCTTCCTTTCTCATAACTTCTTTTTCACCTTCATCAGCTTCATAAATACCATATTCAGAAAAAGAGCTACATTTTCTGATTCTATATTTCTCTTTGAATTCCTGATCACATTCTATTTATACAAGTGATTTTAAAGAAGGGTATCAGACTTCCACCTGAACCGTGTATAGACAGAAACATCTGATCCACATCCTAGTTTCCCTGTTCAACTCATTTTACATGTGTACTAATTTCCCACAACTTAAAGGATAAATGGTATGGATTAAGATAACTATTCATTATTTGCTTGCATTGAAGAATTTATGAATATGCTAAGGGCTGGAGCAATTGTTTAGTGCTTAGGGTGATTGCTGGCAAAGCCAAAGGAGCCAGGTTCAATTCCTCAGTACCCATGTAAAGCTAGATGAACAAGGAAGTGCATGCATCTGGAGTTTATTTGCAGTGTCTGGAGGGCCTGGTGTGCCCATTCTCTATCTCCTGTTGCTCTCTCTCTCCCAAATAAATAAATAGAGCCGGAAAGATAGCTTAGTGATTAAGGCACTTTGCTGCAAAGCCAAAGGACCAAGGTTTGATTCCCCGGGACCCATGTGAGCCACATGCACAAGGTACTACATGTGTTTTGAGTCCATTTTCAGTGGCTGGAGGCCTTAGGGTGCCAATTCTCTCCCTCTCTCTATCTTTCTCTCAATGGAACAAATTTAAAATTTAAAATAAAATATTTAAAAAAGGAATAAATAAACTTATTTTTTAAAAAAGATTATTACTTCTACCTTTCAATCCACATGTGGCCTCATGTACAAGGCATTTATAACACCTATCAGAACCCAAGCTTCCCAAAGATTGAGGACTTTCTTGTCTATCAGTTCAGTATATAAACTGTCATGGCTAAGCAGTATTTTATTACTATATGAAATATTTTTCAAAATATTTTGCTGCTACTGTTTGTATTTATAGACTTAAACTATGGATCTCCATGTTGTTTTTACGAATCCAATGCCTGCTTCATAGGTACTGAAGTTTTACTGAGTTCAGGGGGGTAAAAGTCTACATTTCAAAGTGATCTTTTCTTATGCATGATTTCTTTGAAAACAGGTTCAAGGGGTTCCCTTGCAGTTAAAAGGCTTATTCTTTGTCTCTCATTTTGTGTGAATGTGTGTGTGTGTGAGAGAGAATGTGTGTGTGTTTGTGTGTATGTGTAAGAATGTCAGTATTTGGGGATGCAGGAAAGTCTATGCCAGGTTTAAGAGCATGGAAAATAAACACCTGAAAGATTATAGTTATATAGATGCTAAATAAATAGGTAATTATAGATAGATGACAGATACAAGGATCAATACAGAATATTTTAGAAAGCTGCACTCCCATGAGAAGCATATTTTCTGATATTTTTGTGCATTTTAGACCCTTTGGCATTTCAATATCTGTAGACACAGTCATGAGCAGGATTGCAAAATAATATTTCTTAAATCAAGAATACGTGTCAAGAGGTTGACAGTCCTAGCAGCTGAAAGGAGTGCTCTGATTTTTATTCTGTGAACTGTCCATTGAAGTTGGATGGACAACCCATTTCCAAATAACTCCAAAAATAAAGCACTCCCTTTGGAGGCTGGAAACATAATTCAAGAGTTAAATGCACTTGCCTGCAGATTCAATTGCCCAGAACCCCTGTTAAGCCAGATACGCAAAGTGTTGCATCATCTTCTACCTGTTTGACAAGGGTGTCTCTCTTTGGGGATCACAGATGAATGCATTACTTGCCCCAGAATTGGCATGGGGGCTAGGCATCCAAACTTTGGTCATCTGGCATGTGTGTTGTGTTAGTTAGTGTTCAGAACGGATAGAATAAATTGTTTTTAAAAAAGGAATTTATTGGATTATCTTATGGCAGTCTAACAATAGCCGTCTGAAGATTTGAGAGTTAAGAAGCCCGGTAGCTCAGTCCACACGGCTGGATGCATCAGCACTCAAAATCCAGCCACTCGTCTTCAGTCCACACTGGAAGGCATTCCAGTGCTGAGGAGGGAGAGCTGAACAGGATAAAGGCACGTGTGAGGGAAGCACTCACCAGCAAGCAGCTCTGGCAGGCGGGTGGGAAGAAGGGCCTCTTCCAGAGCTTCCTTACATGATGCCCCCCCCCCCC
Source organism: Dipus sagitta (assembly GCA_036346955.1). Classification (NCBI taxonomy): domain Eukaryota; kingdom Metazoa; phylum Chordata; class Mammalia; order Rodentia; family Dipodidae; genus Dipus; species Dipus sagitta. The sequence continues at coordinate 25,668,624 of CM070778.1, forward strand.
CCAGAGGGCCATCCACTCTGGGAGAAGGGCTCACTCTGGAGGAAGGACTTTCTCCTTCAATCAGTCCTTCCTGGAAGCAATCTCTGAGACCCAACCAACAGGATGTTTGTGGATTCCTAATCTGATCAAGTTGACAACAGAACAGAAAGTAACCATCATATGTGGCAAGTGCTTTTAACCACTTAACCATCTCCTCTACCCACTCCAAGCCCTTTTAACATGTCTTTCTCTCACCTCATTTCAACAGATATTGTCCATTAACTTTGCCTTGATAATTGAAGCTATTGCCACAAAATTTAAAGCAAAAGCTTCATTGAGCCCTTTGATGGATCTTGAATTGTTTTAGGGATTCCAAATGGATAGTATGTGATAGGAATATCTTGGAAAGTGACAGGTAAAATGGGGAGGACACGATAGAAAACTAACTAGCAGGGATTTTAAGCTCTGTCCTTGGATGGAGAGATATTAAAATAGAATTTAGTTCTTGGTATATGTCATAACCTATTCAAATTAGAGGAAATATTTTTCATTACATCTCGCTTGGACCTTGCAGATATGGGAAAAAATATGACAGGATGATATTTATAACATTTATGGTTAAATGTAAACAGGCACAGCCAATATTAAAAGAAAAGAAAGAACCATACAAGGAAGGAGGCTATCTTCTTTCCTTAGGACCTGGAGTGTAAGGGTTTCTCTGAGTGTTGTTACTTCCTACACATCCAGGCCCAGCAGCATAAAAAAGATGTTTGTTGGGGCAGGAGAAATGGCTTAGGGGTTAAGGCACTTGCCTACAAAGCCTGACATCCACCTTCGATTCCCCAGTACCCTCCTAAAGCCAGATGCACAGGATGGCACATGCATTTGGAGCTTGTTTACAGTGGCTGGAGGCCCTGGTGTGCCCACCCATTTGCTTTCTCTCTCTCCTTTTCTCTGTCCTTGCAATTAAATAAACAAATGTTCAATTATTAAAAGAAAGATGTCTCTTGGTTAAACACATTCTCTCAGACATTGAAATGTGTGCAAAATGGAGAGGTAAGTCTGTGACTTGGTCTCCAAATTTTATACTAGTGTGGATGACACCTGGGCCACTATTGAAATGACAGTGTGTTTGACCCATGGATCTCCCATGCCAGTCCTCTGAAATAAAAACTTGTTCCACATGAGTGGAATTATATTGCAATCCTTGAAGACATAACATCATTGAATTGGATATTCTTGTTAATAACCAAGAACTTAGATTAAAAATGTAAAATAGCTTGTTCTATGTGCAAGTAACTAGTCAACCTCTGTAATCAGGGCTAGACAATTCAAGAATTAAAAATAGGAAAATCACTCTTGAGTAAAATATAACAAGTGAAAAATGAACTATCAAATAAAAGACATTTTATTCAAAAGATAAAAGCCTGAACAACATGATGATGGTTGAAGTACAAAGAAATGATCATATGTCATCTTCTAAAAATGTTTTATAGCTGCAAATTTCCAGGAATAAAGGAAGGAAGGAAATAGATTCTTCACATGTATTACACATAAACCAGATTAAAATTAGCCCAGCATTTCCTAAAAGGATTTGTATGACATACTAATTAGCCTGCAACTTTGTAAAGATATCTTATGTTGCAGTCAAGTTTGCATTGCTGGCAGAAATCACCCGATCAAAAGCATATTTTGAAGAAAAACAGGGTTTATTTTGGTTTATATACTCAAGGGGAAGCTCCATGATGACAGGGGAAAATGATGGAATGAGCGGAGGGAGGACATCACCCCATGGTCAACATAAGGTAGACAATAGCAACAGGAGAGTGTGCCAAACGCTGGCAGGGGACACTGGCTATAAAACCCATAAGCCCACCCCCAACAATATATTGCCTCCAGGAGGCGTTAATTCTCAAATCTCTATCACCTGGGAACCTAGCATTCAGAACACCTAAGTTAATGGGGAACACCTGACCCTGGCCCCCATAAACTATCAACCATCCATGATGTAAAATGCAATGCATTCAGGCCAACTTTCAAAGTCCCCATATATATATTTTTATCAATCCTAATGATGTTTAAACATCCCCATAATCAAAAGTCATTTATTTATTTATTTATTTTTGGTTTTTCAAGGTAAGGTCTCACTCTAGCCCAGGCTGACCTGGAATTCACTATGTAGTCTCAGGGTGGCCTCGAACTCACAGCGATCCTCCTACCTCTGCCTCCTGAGTGCTGGGATTAAAGGTGTGCATCACCATGCCCAGCCCAAGGTCATTTTTAACTATGCCATAATACTAAAAAATCCCCGCCAAACCCATAATGGCACAGAATAAACATTCACACTGGAAAAGATGGCATCAAGCAATACATGATTTAAACATGGCAAATACCAAACTCTGTAGCTCTAAGTCTAACAACTCTAGCCAGTGACAAGTCTCCAAGTCCAATAATTCTAACCAGCAATAAGTCTCTGGAATTCCAATTCCACCCCTCCAGCTAGGCTACTCACAGTGCTGGAAAACTTCATCAAGGCCAGCAGCTCTCCTTAGTAGCCATCTTCTGGTCCCAGAATCTCCACTGGGTCTCCACTGCAATCCATGGTTTATCCTCATGGCTCCATCGGATCTCCATGCAGGCATCCAGCAAACCTGCTTCACACTGCCCATGGCCATTTCCAAACACAAGACTGCATTGCAACTCATTGACCCTCTTTCCTGCATTTCTTATGCTCCACAATATCAGGTAGGGTGCCAATTTGTTAATCCAGCGGGGAATAAAGCAGACTTTGAAGAACAGGACACTCTTTGAGCACTCAGTCCCCTTCAAAAGAGTCTAAGTTCTTCCTGTTGCCCCAGTGCAAGTCAGCTGACCCAATATCAAAGGATGTAATCTCTCAGTTGCAGCTGAATGGGCAGAAGCTTCAGCCCAAAGATTTCATTCTGTGCTATATCCCTCTGTACACACCAGTCCATTTCTATGCAAATCAATCCTGCACAACTTCTCAGGGCATAGTCATAACAGCAAGCTTCTCACACAAACTGCTAGCCTAGTCCAGGCAAAGCTCTTTCTCACCCTAATCAACCAAACCTCATAGTTCATAGTTCTTACTGCATTCAGGTCTTTCAACTCTGACCAGAATAGTCCATCAAGCCATACTTACAGCACTGCAAGATGTCTCTTGGGCCAAGGATTCAAATCCTTCCACATTCCTCTTGAAAGCCAGATCCTAAAGGCCAAAGCCACACAGTCAGGTGTCTAGCAGCAATCCCATTCCTTGGTACCACTTTACTGTTACAGTCAGGTTCACACTGGTGGCAAAAATCACCCAATCAAGAGCATCTTTGGGGGGAAGAAGGGGAGTTATTTTGGCTTTCAGACTCGAAGGGAAGCTCAGTGATGGCAGGGGAAAATGATGGCATGAGCAGAGGATAGACATCACCCCCTGGCCAACATAAGGTGGACAATAGCAACAGGAGAGTGTGCCAAACACTGGCAGGGGGACACTGGCTGTAATACCCATAAGCTCACCCCCAACAATACACTGCTTCCAAGAGGTGCCTATTCCCAACTCTCCAACAGCTGTGAACCTAGCATTCAGAACACCTAAAGTTATGGGCGACACCTGAATCAAACCACCATATCCTACCCAAGTATAGTATCTTAAGTTGCTTAAGTTGAAATTGGTTAATATGGTTCAAGAAGCAATCAATAGTCTCTAACCATGTGGAATGTATTGAGTAAAATAGCCATATGAACTTAGTGTAATGGTACATGACTTTAATCCCAGCCCTTGGGAGGCAATGGTAGGAGGATCTCTGTGAGTTCAAGTCCAGCCGGAGACTACATAGTGAATTCCAGATCAGCCTGAGCTAGAGTAAGACCTACCTCGAAAACTAAAAAACAAAAATATAATAATAACAATAATTAAAAATAGAAAGCCATGTGATCTAAAATTATATCTGTTTATAAAAGAAGAATAAATTAGCTTAAAGTTATTTTCTACAATCACCTATTTTAGCCAGGAGTCTTAGAGCATGAGTATTCTAATCCTGTTTATGTAAGGGATAACAGGATGAATGAGAGTATCTGGGAATAAAGAGTGAGCCTGTCTTTGTGAGGGAATTGAGAAGTAAATAGGTTACAGAACCAGGAAGACATCGCTGTTTCCTCTCCGAGCATATGCTTTAGTCACTTTTTTTTCACAGATTTCCTATGAAGTTTGGAGATTGGGATTAGCTGGCTTCCAAGTTGTGTCCTCTTCTGCTTTTTCTCTTCCTTGAAAGCAGTCCCTTAGGGAGAGAGAATAAGGGAAATGGTCTCATGGATTCCACATTTCTCTAATGATCAGTCTTGATCCAACAAGTATATTCTAGCTTGCCCAGAAGGAGCACTTTCTAGATGATGTGAATTAGAAGACGAGTCATTTGAACTAAGCAAACATCACCAGGAGTATTCTTTGCTCATATTTATCATTGCACTGATATTAAAAAGACTCACATACTATGTTGACTGGCTGAGATTGTATAGCTGGTAGTAGAGTTAATTGGATGGTAATTTTCTTATTAATGCATGTTCAGATTCAATAAGTTAAAATCGCATTTCAAACCATATACTTGGATATGTCACTACTCATGAAAAATCACAAGAAAATTATTTTACAGCATAATTTAAATTTCTCAAGCCCCCTATAGAAATAATCCTGACACTCCTGACAAAAGAAAAGATGTTTAGAAAAGTTTCTGAGTATTTAGTACGTCCTCACTGTTTTCTAGTATGAAGTAGGAGTCCACAATTATCGGAGCAATTTTACTTCTGTATATATTGGGACTTGAATAATAATATCCAAAGGGAGAATGAAAATAGACTCTAAATATACAGAATGTGACCTGGACTTTTGAAAGATGATTAACCAATTAGTTACGTCGCTATGACATGATAGAGGGAAGAGAATTCATTTGGAATATCATTCGTCCACCTCTCCCTGGAAGTCACAAGGTGTTTAAATAACTTTTTGAAGGAAGCAGGAAACAGCTGTGGTAAATTTGCAGAATGTATGTCTTTCACTTTTGTGTGAGTAACTGCCAAAAGGAAAGCATTTAAGACTGCCACTGTGTGAGGTCAGATGTTCAAACTGGAGCTCATTCTGTGGGTAAGGCCTATCACGGACTGTTTTTTATTTTTTTTCTCTCTTTGTTCCCACAGAAGACTGGGCTTAAGAGAGCAGTGCAGTTTTTGAATTTTTAGTTTAACTTTTGGTTGGATTGATAAGTGAGTTAGGTTAAAGAGAAGGTTCCAGAGCAGAATCTGCACCTGTGTTGCCCAGGCTTATTTTGTTTATGAGATGGAATATGAATGCATTTAGAATGCTTTCAGGCTGACAGATGGCTCAGCTTGTAAGAGCTCTTGTTGCACAAGTATGAAGACCTGAATTCTGTCCTTTGTAATCCATGTAAAATGCCAGAGATGACTGAGTGTGCCTGTCTTCCCTAGTGCTTGTAGGAGGAGGATCTAAGAAGAAGACTAGTCCTGCTCAGCCAGTGTAACTGAAGATTTGAGGAGTTCCAGATTCAGTGAGAGACTATATCAGTGAAATAAGGAGGGGGAGTGATGTATAAGGACAACCGACATCTCTCTCTCTGGCCTATGCACTCATGTACACACGTGTGCACATGTCACACATACCAAAAATAAAAGTGAGGCCTGGAGAGAAGTCTCGGGGGTAAAGCTCACTTTCTTGCAAAGCTTGATGGCCCAGGTTCGATTCCCTAGTATCCATGTTTAGCCTGATGCCCAAAGTGGTGCACATCTCAACTTCATTTATAGTGCCCAGAGGCCCTGGCACACCCATACTCACTCTCTCTGTTACTCTCTCTATTGCTTTCGTTCTGTCTCAAATAAAAGAATAATGAAATTTTTTAAGTGAAAATAAACAGCTTTTGATATTTTAAGTATAAAGAAGTTAAAAACTAAAAACAAAACTAATATCTGTCAAGCAACGCATGGTCTAACCTATTTAGCAGCAAAAAACCTGACTTGATGCTCATACAAATGCAATAGTGGTGCTTAGCCATGGTGGGAAACCAACTGCTCTCAATTGGGCTAACTGACCAGTTCAGTGGAATGGATCCCATAGCTAGAGCTGGGAAACAAGTGAGAACCTTATCCAAAAATGATCCTGTTCTCCACTAAACTATCTCTCAAAAACAATGGTTAACACATCTACTTGGTGCTAACTTTACTCTCTGTTGGAGAATCTGCTTCTCTTTTTTGGAGAGACACAGATCCTAAGGAGAGAACCATCCCATCATACTTCAAAATGGCCCCAGCTAAAACTAAGAATAATTGGGGAAACATGCAAGAATTCTGTTTTCTTGACGAACTGGGAACCAGCACAATGGTGAAGGAGATAGACACAGAGAACAATCAATCCCTACCAAACCAGATATCCAGAGACACAGAGGCTCCCAAGATCTCAACATGGAAGCAGACATAATATGAACCAAACATGGCTCAGGGAAATTTGCAGAAGAGGGGGAGGAAAGAATGTCAGAGCCACACATTGGGTCATGACACACAGAGACATTTCCTCCTACCCAAACTAAAGGCTAACCCCACAATTCACATCCCATATACCTCAAAAAGGAGGGTCCTGGTAGAGGGGAGAGGACAGGGAGGAGGCTAACAATGGTACCAACTTGAATGTATTCACTGACTACAAATATTAAAAAGGCCGTGTCTCCTGAAAAAAAAAAAAAAAACTAAGTAAATGAACTTTCAACATTTTGGGTACATGATTGGTACATATTAACAAGCTAAGATGCTGAAATCTTCCAAATGTATTAAATTTGAGGATGCTATAGGATTTTGAGACAGGATCAGATATATATGTACATAATATAGTATAATATGATCAATTGTATATTTTATATATTCATTTTATGCACAATCAATCAATTGAAAAGTTCATAATTATCACTAGAAAATATTTACTGATATTAGACTATAAACTACTTAGGCCCCAACTCATAAAGACAAGTTTATTTTTTGAATATTTTTGTTTATTATTTAAGAGAAGGATAAAGGGAGAGAGAGTGCTAGCACACCAGGATCTTTTGCCATTGCAAACAAACTAAAGATATATGTGCCACTTTGTGTGTCTGCCTTTACATGGATACTGGAGAATTAAACCCAGGATGGCAGGCTTTGCAAGCATGCACCCTTAACCACTGTGCCATCTCACTAGCCCCTAGAACCAAAAGAATTTAACTTCCTGGAATATTTGATCCTGTCTCTGAAAACAACATCAAATACTCAGAGAAGCAAATGTGTTACCCATCCATCATAGTGGCATTCAAACAATCAATAAGAGCATTCAATTTTTCAAGTGTTTAGAAAGTCATCGCCGAATGTACTATGACCACAGTTATGGTTCCCACAGGCTCAGGTGCTTGAACACGTGGTAGCCAGCTGGTGGTGCTGTTTGGGGAGGTAATGGAACCTTTGGAAAGTGGGTCCCTAGAGGTAGGCTTTGAAAGGGACAGCTATTGTTTATGTGACTGCAGCTCTCTTTCCTGGATTACTTGTAATGAGATCAGCCACGGCAGGCGTGCTCTGAAGCAGTAAACCAACATACATCTATCTTCCCTTAGTTGCTTCTGCCAGAGATAGCACACGATAATGTTAAAGATAACCAATAAATGCACTAGTAGAATACTTGGGTATTACAATAATATGCCACCAAAAGCAGGAAACTCTACTTCACAGTATGTAATTTACTTAAGACCATACGGCTGGTGAGGCATGGAGAAGAAAGCACGTCCTGTCTCCACTCCAAAATCAGCGCTTGCACAAGACCACATTGAGGTTTCATGTCTGGAATTCTGTCTTATGAGAAATATAGTATTGTAAGGAGAAAAAGAGCCACGTGTCCCTTACTATTAATATTTCGTAGGAATGTAGCAAGACTATGGTTTTCTTACCTTTACAATGCATTTGGGCATACCCACAAAAGAAACTATGCATTGGCAAGAAACTTGAAGAAGGACATCTTACAACTGCAGTTAACTTGTAATGCCTTTAACGTTATTTTGTTTCCCTTGGATTTTTTTTCTGGTCTCACTTTAGCCCTGGCTGACCTGGACTTCACTATGTAGTCTCAGGGTGGCCTCGACCTCATGGTGATCCCCCTACCTCTGTCTCCCAAGTGCTGGATTAAAGGCTTGAGCCACCATGCCTGGCATTCCCTTGCATTTCAATTGGTATTAGAGTAATACTGATCTAGTAACTAACTGTGGCTGAGTGAGTTTATTCAAAGTGCAAATGGTGAGAACGGTGTAATGATGTCAGTGCAGACAAATGAAGTAAAAAATTATTTGGCTAGGATAAATTGGTTTGGAACCCATCCCATGAAAACAGATATGCTATTTGCCCTCTTCATTTCATCCCTTCTTCCTTTTAGCACTTAGAAAATATTGCAAAACATATACATACATAATAGTTATCTAAAGGAAGACATTGGGAATACAGCCTAAGTAAATGTGCATAAGTACATTTGCAAACATAAATCAACATAAGGCTTCCAAAAGCACAAAGGAGGAACTACATTCTTGGGCACAAAACCAAAGAGTTTCTGAGTACGACACAAGCCATTTCTCCATTGTGAATCTTCAGTTACCAAGCTGTTCATTTTTATACACCAAAAAAATAATTACACTTTTTAAACATTTCATTTACTTATTTATTTATTTGATAGAGAAAGAGAGAGAGAGAGAATGGGAGTGTCAGGGCCTCCAGCCACTGAAAACAAACTCCAGATGCATGCACCCCTTTGTGTATCTGGCTAACATGGATCCTGGGGAACTGAACCTGGGTTCTTTGGCTTAGCAGGCAAGTGCTTTAACCACTAAGCCATCCCTCCAGCCCTAATTACACTTATTAAACTTTTATATGCAATCACATACACAAGCACACACACACATACAATATATATATATATATATGGCATCCCTATTTTACGTGGATTAAAAACCACTTATACCTATTACATTTTGAGATTTTAGTGTTTGGTTGTATTTATTTCAGAGAAGTTGCTTAGAAAGTTGGAATGTCATTGTGGCTATTGTTGTTCATTACTTTTTCTTTTTTTTTAAACCCCAGAGCTTAGATACCAAGAATTTATAATGGAACATTTCTAGTATAGTTCATTTGAGTGCAAATAACAAGGTCTTTTTATTTCATTTTGTTGTAAAATGCTCCCTTCCCCAGTCTTCCTCTGCTATTCCTTGGTTGAATTGAAAAGGCATTGTGATATTCTGAGACAGAGTTATTATATACACCCTAGATCAACATATACTTAATAAGATTTTCTTTCCAGCATGATAGAATTAGAAAGTCCACAAATTCTCCTCTCAGAAAACATCAGTCTTAAAGTTGGGCAAAACTGTCAATCACTTCAGATTGCCAAGTCTAGAAGTCAACCAGAGATTTACATTAATGTGAGTAGGAGCTGCTCATGAGCAGTACAAAATTTGAATCTGAACAGCATGTGCAGTGATGTTCTTGTGCAGTCCTAGTCCTTATAAACATATGTAGGTATCCATCTATTTATCTAGTGTATACACACACACACACACACACACACACACCTTTTATACAGCACTCGGGAGGCTGAGATAGGAGCATCATGAGTTTGAAGGCAGCCTGGTGATACTGAATGAGCTCCAGGTCAGCTGGGCTGGAGTGAGATCCTGCCTCAACAAAACCAAAAGGAGAAGAAGGAAAAGAAAAGGAAAAGGGAGAGGAAGAAGGAGAATTACATGCGAATATATTTTGAATATTTCCTTCAGAAAGGGGACCATAGGTATTTATAAGACAGTTTTGTCAGTATAAAAATGCTATACAAAACATGCTTGAGAGAAATTGCTGGTGTGTGTGTGTAGGTTGTCAACAACATTGTGTAAAGCCAGAAGGATATGACCACTGGATTGCTTGGAGAGTGCATGCTTAGTTTTGTGGCAAACTAACAAACTGTCTTCCTAAGCGTTTCTACCATCTTTTTAAATTTTTTTATTCTTTTCATTTTTTGATATAGGGCTTCACTCTAGCCCAGGCTGACCTGGAATTCACTATGAAGTCTCAGGGTGGCCTCAAACTTATGGCAATCCTCCTACTTCTGCCACCCGAGTGCTGGGATTAAAGCCATGTGCCACCACACCCAGCTCTATGCGTTTCTACCATCTTGTACAGCTACCGGCAATGAAGGAGAGTTCCTCTCACTCCACAGCATGTGGCTTTTCCAATGATTCTGATCCTCCTATTCAGCATGCCATGGTATCTCACTGCTGTTTTCATATATTCCTCAAGTGACATGGAATATAGAAGATCTCTGTGGAAAGTCATTTGTTAACTACATAACTTCCTTCATGACATATGTAAGTTCTGTGTATTTCCCAATTAGATTATACTTTATGCATTCTGAAATGAATGATTTTAATATAATTCTCATAGAGGTGTCTTATTCCATAATGAAATGCTGCAGTTAGATAAAATTAAGTGAAGATCACAGGAATATCTTTCTCACCTTGAAAAATCCAGAAATCATGGTTATGGTGTCTTGGTGGAAAACTGTACTTCCCAATATATTTTATATGAATTTCAGCTTAAACAATATTTCCACAAGTGATTTAACAAATATAAATAGTGATAAGTATGACAATGGCTATTATGACTTTGTCAGCAATTCATTAAAAATCTCAGAATTTTATTTTTCTATTATACATAATTTATTCCTTCACAACTATAGAGAAGAACATAAAATCAGTACTGATTTATGAGAAGAAAGGAAATGATACAATGGAATCTATCTGAATTCTTTCCTTAAGTGTATGTATTGATTTATATACCTGAGGAATGCATTGCAAAGCTCACAACAGCAATAGGAATTGTTTAAATCCAGGCTATACCTGACCATTTTGATTATTTCCTCCAGGAATGGGATAGTATGTATTTCAAAAGTTCCTTTAAAAATATGCCCATTTATTTGCAAGGGACGAGAGAGAGAACAGAAGGGAGGGAGGGAGAGAGAGACAGACAGAGAGAGAGAGAAGGAGAGAGAGAGAGAGAATGGACACACCAGGGCCTCTTGCTACTGCAAATAAACTCCATATGCAAGTGCCATTTTGTGCATCTGGTCCTTACACTTGTGGTGGGGAACTGAACACAGGTCATCAGGCTTTGCAAGCAAGGGCCTTTAACCACTGAGCAATCTATCCAGCTCTAGAAGGTCACATTTTTAAGCATCAAAGTGACATACAAGACATGCTTGAACAGAAATGATTTCTGGTATTGGAAGTGAAGTAATGAATAAACACAGCCCATTAACCTCAAATATGACACTGTAGGATGACAAAGCAACTGACCACGGGAAGAATTTGCAGATCATTGGTGAGTTTGTGTTTGTTTGTTAACACAGAGCCTTGCTCCATAGGCCAGGCTGATCTTGTACCGGTGATCCTCACCCTCCTGGCCATTGGGTTTGCACGTATGTTCCACTACACTTCACTAAACTTGCAGATTGTTCAGATGGATGAAAATACCAGGTGCTAAACATCTGAACTAAGAAGACATACATGGTATCCCAGAAATAAAGAAGTTAATAAAGTTAGAAGGATGACCCCAGGAAAGGATGCCTGGCTATCTGGGGGTATTTGGACTAACAACCACAAGAGTAATAATATTAAGTAGTACAAATTTTCAGCAATAGAATAAGGGCTTAATTTACTTTCTCCCAGACAGGGAAATAATTTTCACGAAAGCTGGTTTCCCAAGCATCTGCAAAATCTACTAAAAAATGACACTTCCTATCTATATAGATAATGGTGCGACGGATAAACTCATACATGCATCACCCTTGCAATTTGAGCAGGGCAGTGGGTAGGGTCTGGTTGTCAAAGCTGTAAGAACTCAGCCTAAGAACTATCTTACTTGAACACAGGTCACACTTATAACCAGAAAAATAATAAGTAATAGTCATTTTGGAAGGGACAAAAATGAATGGACTTTTTGGTGTTGTTTTCTTAGAAATGATTTTGACTTTATCAATTCTGAGCTTTTAGGCTTTGATTTTTTTTTCCCTGAAGTTTTCCTTCGATTGCTAGTCTCCCTGAAAACAAAATTAGATTTCTGATGTCAGGAGAACAAGGTGAGTTTTTAAAATTATACTCCTGGGAATAATATGAAGTAATTATCACTTCTCTTTAAAATCTACATTAACAAAATTTAGGATGGCCTGCCATTCCACTAATAACCACTGATTGCCTAAGGGTAGTGCTGAAAATCCTATGGAAAGACACATAATACTAGGCTAACCCCTGAGGTTTATTTACAGCTCTTCCTGTAGTGAGCTCATCACTGATGTAATATTGACTTGAAGAAGTTGGAAAAGGATGTGAAGTGTCTCAGAGACATGAGAGAGATGAAGATGGTATGAAATACACCTCATTAAATGAAGTTACACAGAGCATGTGATGGTTAAAATGAGGACAGCAGCTGAGGGATTAGGGGAGATCCAGAAAATAGCATTGTTTGATTTTTTCCTGAAAAATTATATCAACTATAGATTTTGTAAGGCTAGCGACAAATGCTGAATCTCTGAACTGTGACTTTGTGAATTTTGCCTTTTCAAGTATTTACCCAGGTATCTGTATATGTTTCGTGAGAACATACCAGCAGCGAGGGTGAGACCCGGACTTGGCACTTGCCATGACTGAAAATAATATAAAATTGTGCACACAAACACACAGCATCGTAGTCAGCTCCATGTTGCTGGGATGAACACCCAATCCAGGCACAGTTTACAGGAGGAAGGGCTTATTTCAGGCTCACAGATCCAGGGGAAGTTCCACTGTGGAGGAAGAACCTGGCTAGTTCCCTTTCACAGATCCAAACACAGAAACCCCCACCCGTCAGCACCACACGCTGTGCACATGGGCAGCAAACAGCAGAGAACCAGTCACACACGGACTGCTCTGCACACCTGTTGGCTGGAAATCAGATCCACCCCAAAACACCTCTGGCTGGAAATCCAAGTTACAAGCTTTAAGAAAACATCTGAATCTATTGGGGACATACATTCAAACTACCACACGCATATACACACTTATTTATTTATATTCCCTGAATATTTGCAATTTCAACACCTATTTTTAACTCTGCTACTTTGTTATACAGTTGCTGTGAAAATATTGAATACAGTTACCTACTCATAGATTGGAAAAATCATAGTATATGTTTATCTTTTTAGTTTAGATTTTTATCTGGCTTTAGGCTTTCAAAATATTTCAGAAATAATATGTTCCTTAATTCAATATCTCCTAGTATTATCTTATATAATTCTATTCTAATTCTCAAAACCAGTGTTGTGTGATGTGGTTCTTGGAGAAAAAAATAATCCCATCTTTATCAAAAGCATCTCTGACTACATGCAAGAGGCTGTCCAGATTGGGCCTGTTTTTCCCACACAAGAGGGGGGTGAGGAAACAGATAAGGAATTCACCTGAGATTGCAGGTGAATCCTTAGCTAGTTTGTATGAAATGGTGCACAAGTTCTCCTGGCTCCAGAGGGCAGACAAAATATATAGAGGGTGAAAGATCAAGAAACTGTGAATACCTCCTATCTGGAGCTGTTGTCCATGCTGTGATGAGATGTCAGCCATGCTGCCTCAGAAAGCCCAATGAACTCATTAGTTCCCCGAAGTGAACTATTGAAATTGGTCTTTAGGTTGTCAGGAATACCCCTGGGAGAGCAAACACTCACTAGATTCTCCCTGACACAGACTTCATGCAATAATCACATATAATACTATAATACTTCAACTTAACATCTCAAAGAATGCTTAGTTTTGTTGTAGTGGTGGAAGTGGTGGTGGTGGTGGTGTGTGTGTGTATTACTCCAACAAGTAGTAGTTTTTCCTTGTTATTGAAGCCCTGAAATTGTAGATGACTACTAGTCAGGTGTTCTGCAGAATATCTCTCAATTAAAGCTTGTCTGAAGATCTTTTCAGGAATAGAATGAGAGCATGCATTTTGGCACATTAAGAACTCACTTTCTTTTTTTTGTTTATTTTTTATTTTTTTAATTTTATTTGAGAGCAACAGAGAGAGAGAGAGAAAGAGGGAGATAAGAGAGAGAGAATGGGCACACCAGGGCTTCCAGCCACTGCAAACAAACTCCAGACGCGTGCGCCCCCTTGTGCATCTGGCTAATGTGGGTCCTAGGTTACCGAGCCTCAAACGGGGGTCCTTAGGCTTCACAGGCAAGTGCTTAACCGCTAAGCCATCTCTCCAGCCCAAGAACTCACTTTTTTAATTGAGCATGTGGGTAATGTTAATCCCACTCTCCAGGTTACATGCTTATCTGCTGGGTGTATGCACTCACTGGGAAACTTGTTTTACTCCCTTATATCTTAGGGAAGGCACTAAATACCCAGGAGGGGGAAAAAAGCTGTAAAGCTATGAAAATATTCTGTTCTGAAAAATATACTCAACCTGTAGTATTCATGGGAAGATCATGTCTGCAATCATCATTTGAGTGATTTTTATCCAATGGTAATTCCCTGACTTCCTCTACAATATGTAGAATAGAACGTTTCTGCCTTCTCTGTCTTTAACTCCTCCTGTTGTTCAGGTTCCTATAGACTCATGTATAGCAATTTTGTCCCATGAGTTAGGTTCAATAGGCTCTTTTGCACTGTTATTAAGACAGTTTTATATTTGCTCATTAGGGTTCCCTTCAGTTTTGCTTCTTTGTCCTTTGGATGGGGCCCTGACCATCTCTGAATGCTCTCTTATTTATGGCATAACGAGTTATTTCAAGCTTGTCTTGTATTTTCCCATCCTTATTTTTGGAACCAACCAACTTCGTAAGGAATTCTGGCTGCACTCATCGGAACCAGAAATAAGATATGGATGCTAATTCTACTCAGTGTTACTAAATCAAGTTTGGTGGCTCACACCTGTAATCTCAGCACCCAAGAGGCTGAGGAAGGGGGACCAGTGAGAGTTCCCCTGTCAGTCTGGGTTAAAATGAGATCTTTATTCAAAAGACCAAGACTCTAAAACAAACAAATACCCAAACAATTAAAAGAAAACAAAACACACACACACACACAAACCAAAACCTCCTTTGTTACCATAATTTTATTGCCAGCAGCTCTCTCAGCAAAGCGAGCAAGGAAACATATGTATGGATGCTTGCTACCCTCCACACACACACACACGTGTATTTATTTTATGTGTACATTTGCATGCATCAACATGTGTGCATGTATCTGGAACTGAAAATATGTATAAGAGTTTTGAAAATGATCCCCACTTACAGTTGTTAAACTATGACTTACCCACACCTTTGTGAACAATAGAGAACTTGTGAACAGATTTTTATTGTCTTTAGACTTGCTAAATCAAAGCAAAACATTGTTTCTACAGTTACCATTCCTTCCCCCTCATCCCATCCATGCTGATTTACAATTCATTTCTGTCACAGTTTTGGTTTTTGTGAAGATTTTACTACAACTTGGTGTTTTTACCCTATGTTATGCTTAATTTTAATACTCAATTAATCAATGAGGTATGTGACATTACCCCATTTCTGAGAGTCAGAGACTGCTCTGCAAGGGAAATACCAAGATGTATGTGAAATGCATCTTCTTTGATTATTTCTTTCTATTCCTTTATTCCTTTTCATGTAAGTAATCAAGCTTCATGGACTGTGATTTATTTTCCCTATATTTTCAGGGTATAACTCAGTAGATCCATATGTAGCTATTGCAATCAACTCTATTAAATGTGGAACAGCATACAGTAGGTAATATTTTGCACATTTTTTTCTTAACATTGAATCTTGGAACTGACTCCCTGTCAGGACCCAGAACCATTACACATGTGCCAAAGCTCATAGCAGCCTTGCGAGTAAATGGGCTACAACCTCTTCAGTCATTTTGTAAGGTGGGAACATGCTGATTCTTGCAAGAGTTTTGAAATTGTAAACAATGCCTTAAGGTATAACACTGGGCACATGTATTTTCATCCCTATGGTGTATCTTCAGTGTGGCTTCGTGGAAGTGTGATACGTGGATAAAAAGGCGAGTATATAAGTAGTCTTCCTGGATAAGGCTGAATTTCCTTTATGAAGAATTACTCAAATTTTAATTCCTATCAGCATGGCAGCAATTGTGACTTCCCCCTCAAACTCTCCAGCTGTTCTGTTCTGTGATGATTTTTATCTTTGTTGTCATTTTCTCCTGAAGTTTCTAGACAAGTTAGACTCTCACGACAAAACGGAACAGAAGGTGAAGGTCTTCAGTGTGCTCTGTTCTCACAAATGTGTAGCCTCCCGCATTATAAAACCTCCCCTCCCCACAGGAGCAGCACAGTTTTACAAGTGGCGAATTTTCCCTGTCACAGTATTACCTTTCAAAGTCCTAGCTAAGATGTGAGTTGACCGTGCATGTTCTATGTTCTATAGGATTAGATAAATAATATGTTTTCACAATTGTAGAGCAATGCAGAATAACTTCACTGCCCTAAAAATACTCTGTTCTTTATTTTCTGCCTTTGCCCAGCCCCTGTCATCGACTAATGTGTCTTGTTTGGTCTTTGTCAGAAAGTCACACAGTTGAAACCATGTAATAAGTAGCCTTTCAAGGGTGGCTTGTTTCACAAAATAATGCCTTTCAGTTTCTTCCATCTCTTTTCATGGCTTGAAATCTCATTTCCCTATAATACTGAGAAAAATGTATTGTGGGACCTACCCATTCTTCTATTGAAGGCCATCTCATTTGCTTCCAAGTTTCAGTAATTATGAGTAAAATTGTTATTAACTTTTTCCAAGGCTATTGTGTGAGTATGTGTTTAAGTCTTTTGAGAAAATACCAAGGACCACAATTACTGGGTCATATCTTACTATGTGGCACTATTTAAACATCAGTCAATATAATAAATATATTATAGTGTAGGTATAAAATGGCATCTCAGTATTGTTATTGACTTCTTTGCAAGTAAGCTTCTGATTTTCCTCAAATGTTAAATAACTAATATTCATCTTATTCTATGAATTTTATATATATGGGTCACTCTGCTTGCCTCTTATCTCTGGGCTCACAACCCCCAGCCCCTGGCCTTGAGGTTTCCTTCAAGTGCTCATTTCTGCCATGTGAGCCTTTCAACTGAGATAGGGTCTCCGCAGCCCACCTGCCCACCCACTGTGCCCTACCCATTACCGTGCCCAGGTCCTGGGAAGTATTACGTAAGGAGGAGGGAATGCAGTGGGGGAAGACTGAAATGTGTTTTGCTTGGTTTTTACTTTTCTTTCCATTCTTTCTTTCTTTCTTTTCTTTTCTTTTTTTTTTTTTTGAAATAGGGTTTCACTCCTGCCTGGGCTGACCTGGAATTCACTACGTATTCTCAGGGTGGCCTCAAACTCATGGTGATCTCTCTGCCTCCCTAGTGCTGGGATTAAAGGCATGAGCCACCATTCCTGGCTATTTTCACATATATATATATATATATATATATATATATATATATATATATATGTATATTCTTTCAGAGTGTTTGCCACTAAAATCATTGGCATTCATTTTTTAGTGAAATTTCATTTTATATTAGTTTTTTTGTTTACATATATGTGTGTGAGGGAGAAAGAGAGAACTTTATTGATTTGAGAGAGAAAGGAAGATAGAAAGAGAAAGAATGAGCATGTCAGGGTCTTCAACCACTGCAAACAAACTCCAGACACATGCACCACCTTGTACCTCTGTCCCACATTCCTACATGGGTACTGGAGAATTGAACTCGGGTTTTTAGGATTTGCAGGCAGGTGTCTTAACGCTGGGCCATCTGTCCAGCCTTGCTTTGTATATTCTGCATAGCTCTTCCCCCAGTTTGTCAGATGGCCTTTCAATACTTTTTTGTTCTTTTGGCATGCAAAACTTTTCATTTATATTCAGTCAAATTTATCACTCTTTTATTTATTTATTTTTATTAGTTTTATACTCAGTGAATACAGTCAAGTTGGTACCATTGTTAGCCTCCTCCCTGTCCTCCCCCCTCCACAGGGACCCTCCCTGTTGGGGTATAAGGGTCGTGTATTGTGGGGTTTGCCATCAGTTATGGGTAGGAGGCAATGTCTCTGTGTATCATGACCCAACATGTGGCTCTGACATTGTTGGGTTCATTTTAGGTCTGCTTCAGAGGTGAGGTCTTGGGAGCCTCTGTGTCTCTGGGTATCTGGTTTGGTAGGAGGCGATTATTCTCTGTGTCTATCTCCTTCATCCTTGTGCTGGTACCAGGTTCACCAAGAAAACAGCACTCTTGCTTGTTTCCCCACTTATTCTTAGTTTCAGCTGGGCCCCTTTTGAGGTATGATGGGGTGGTTCTCTCCTTAGGATCTGTGTCTGTCTGAAAAAGAGAAGCAGATTATCCAACAGAGAGTAAAGTTAGCACCAGATAAATGGGATGACCATTATTTTTTTTTCTTTATTAGTCAGTTCTGTATTCAGCAAATACAGTCAGTTTGGTACCATTAGTAGGCTCATCCGTGATTTTTAAGAGAGAATTTAATAGGTGTAGGCCTAATTGTAGCCCATGATTGGTGGGAGCTTGATAATGAAGAACAGGCTCATTTTTGGATATGTTTCTGACTTGCTTCCCAGCTCCAGCTACGGGTTCTGTTCCACTGAGCAGATGAGTTAGCCAAATCAAGAGCAGTTGGTTTCCCACCATGGCTGTGCTCCACTATTGCACTTTTGTGAGCATCACATCAGGTTGTTTGCTGATAAGTAGGTTAGACCATGAGTTGCTTGGACAGATATTGGTCATTTTACCCCAGTCGCTAATGTAGCACCTAGATGCGCTGTCTGGGGACTAACTCTCTTCCAGCTTCCAGCCATATCACTCCATGTTACATGCCAATAGCATATGGTGTCTTCAGCAGTAGGGTCTTACCACTAACCTTTGGTGGGTCATCAAGTACTCTGACAGAAACCTGTCTTCTTTTGGGAAATCTTGTAGGTCTCTCTGATCAAAAGCTCATTGTGGATGATAGCCACCTGCTGGTACTGGGAGTTACAGTTCTTTGAAATTTGATTGGTAATCCTCCCCTATGCCCAGATCAAAATGCTGTTTCCATATTTTCTTCTATGACTTGTACAGTTTCTTGTACCTTACATTCATATTCCTATTTCCATTGGGTTTTATTTGTATGCATGTTTTTACTGGCATAAACAAAGTATAACACTGCTATACCAGGATAATTCCATAAAGAGTCTGCCTTTACCACACAGATTTAAAATCACATGATCACCATATCCTCAATCTCTATGCATACATTGAATTCCATTCTAAACTTTGTGGTTTTTTCCCACATTTCTAGGTGTCTATATACATAGGGATCACATAACTTTTAATTGTGGGAGATCTGTAGTTCATCAGATGACTAATTCCCTGGTCATTTCTCCCTAATTTGCATTTATTTGCTAGATAATTTTGCATGTTCTTTATATAAATAAACTATATTATCAGCCAATATAAGTTTATAAATGGCTTGTTAAGTTTATACTCTTTATAGATTATTATAAGGTATTGTTATATTATGTTCAATTTTCCTATCTACCCAACAGGCAATGTTCTTGTGTTTTCAAAAGTCTTGCAGCACTGTGGAAAAAAAACACCCTATATAGGTTTCTGTTATTTTTGTATTAATTTTTCTAAATATGTATTTTTTTTAATTCTACTTGATTTTCTAGTATTTTAATGTGATCATTTCACATATTGTTACAAAGTGAACTTAATAATAATTTATATAGTTTCACAATGTTTTCCTGGATCTATGTGCCTCTAATGTAAAGAGGTCCCTGTTAAACCTCTCTCTCTCTCTCTCTCTCCATACATATGATTCATAAGTATCCTAAAAAATGAGTCCCTGTTATTGAAATAGAGTTGAAATACATTTCATAAATTACCATAGCAACTTATAGTGTCAGTACAACAAAGTACCCAGCTTCTTGACATTCTCATCAATAGTAGGGGATCCATTTTCAGTTTGGTTAAGTTGATAGAGGCAAAACTAGTTTTGATAACTAAAGTTGATGATCATATTCATGTTACCTAGTCTAGTTTCAATAGTTTATTAATAATATTTAGTTTTCAGAAGTCTTATTGCATTTAATATGATTTCCTTAGGTTATAAAATTGGTTAAATTTACTCAGTACCATTGTATTATAAGCTCAGATATTCTCCTAGAGATATAACATCAGCATCTATATTTAAAACATGTATTATCTGATGTATGTTTTGTATGCATTGTTTAATTATGCAATTTTTATTCAGATATAAAATACAACCTTTGGGCTGGAGAGATGGCTTAGCAGTTAAGGTGCTTGCCTGCAAAGCCTAAGGACTTAGGTTCTATTCCC
Organism: Dipus sagitta; assembly: GCA_036346955.1. NCBI lineage: Eukaryota > Metazoa > Chordata > Mammalia > Rodentia > Dipodidae > Dipus > Dipus sagitta. The sequence goes on from CM070778.1 coordinate 25,689,078, forward strand.
CAGTACCCATGTAAGCCAGATGAATAAGGTGGCATATATGTCTGGAGTTCGTTTGCAATGGCTAGAGGCCCTGGTATGCCCATTCTCTCTCTATTCTATCTGCCTCTCTCTCTCCCTCTCTTTCTCTCTGTCTTTCTCTCTCTCTCTCTTTCTGTCCCCCCTCTCTAAAAATAAATAAATAAAATATTAATAAAAATAAAATATAATGTAACTTTGACTGGTGTGGTGGTGAATGTCTTTAATCTCAGCACTAGGGAGGCTAAGATAGGAGAATGGTGAGATAGCTCACTTGTTTAAGACACTTTATTGCAAAGCCTGCCAGCCTGAGTTGGCATGGGTTCAACTTACCAGAACCCATATAAAGCAGGAGGCACAAAGAGGCATATGTGTCTGTAGTTCATTTGAAGAAGCAAGAGGTCCTGGTATGCAAGTTAATCATCTCTCTCTCTCTCTCCCTCCCTCTCTCTCTCTCTCTCTCTCTCTCTTCCTCTCTCCCTCCTTTTCCTACTCCTCACAGATATATAAAAAAATGTGCAGAACAACAATGAAAATAAGCTTTGGTTTCATTCATGACATTTAACTGCAAACACTCAGCTTAAGTTTTATTCTTATCACCTTCATCTAGAGTCTCTTGTACAAATAACCTATTCAATTTAGTCCAATTAATATTTTTCATTTCTTCTGAATAGATCTTCCTGTTTTAAGCAACTTCTAAGATATTGGAAATTATCTGTTTTCATCCTTTTTTGTCTTGTAATTAAACTAAACCAAAAAGTGTGGCTACTCCAATATATGCTCCATTTATAAGAGTGCAACTTCTAAGTGTGACTAACGCCTCCACAGTAAATTTTGGAAATGTCCTATTTCTGCACTGTTGGATGCAGCATGGTAATTACTTGCCACTGTATCTTAATCTTTGGTGCCCAAGCCCATCTTCAAAAGAGAGTTACTACAGTTTTATCTATAGTTCTGAATAAAATTTTGCCTAGGACCATCTCTGCTACACAGTTCTATCAGGAGGAACAATCTGTTTTTCCACAGTCATGGTATTTCTGAACTTAACAATATGTACCTCTCATCCTAAAGGACTCAAAATGTCATTTCTTCAAACTGAGATTTTAAATCAAGTGAACTGTTAAGCTAGAATGTTCCTGCTGCATCCCAAGGTGAAGGTGTTTTGCTGTGCATATTAGGATAGAGGACCTGATGGACCCCTGATGGGTGAATGTATTTCCGTGTGTGTGTGTGTGTGTGTGTGTGTGTGTGTGTGTGTGTGTGTATTTGAAAGAAAAAGAAAGGATGCTCACTGGAAAACACTTAAATTCACACAGAAGGAACAATAGTTGGAAGTGTTCTTATACACAATACCTTGTGTAGTCGCCAACCAATGTCCTTGGAGAATGTTTTCCTATGCACCTGACAAACGAAAGCTGACAATATATTTTTTTTCTCATGCAAAATAAATGAAAGTATGTGATAGAACATCCTTGTAAGAGTTTATTGCTAGGTTCTTTGCATTATGAATGCTCCACAAGATGAAATAATATGCTACACACTGTAGGTGCTTACACTAAATAATAACTTGCATATGGCTCACTTCTGCATAAAGTTTCCATCTAACTCTATAAACTTATTGCATATTTCAGGAAAATTTATTCATTAGCTCATTTTATCAAAACACTTTGGAGCATGTATTCATTGAATCTTTAATGGTCCATTCATTCTTTTGTTCATTCATGATTTATGTCACATATGTATATAAATGATGTAATATGGCTAGCAATACAGATTATTTAACTGAGTGCTTCTTAAACTTGAGCATATTCATGACCTGGAAAATCTTGCTAAATTGAAAATTATATTTAGAGAGCTCTGGATCATGATCTTCCTACTGTACTCCCTAATGCTGCCCATTATAGTATGAGTAGCAGGGCCTTTGCTTCCCTTTCCTTCCCTTCCCTTTCCTTTCCTTTCCTTCCCTTTCCTTTTCCTTTCTACTCTCCTCTCCCCTCCCTTCCTTCCTCCTTCCCCCTTCTCTTTCTTTCCCATTCCTTCTCTATCTTCCCCTATCCTCCTTTCCCTTTATCTCTTCCCTTCTCTCTTTATTTTCTTTCTTTCCTTCCCCCTCAGCTGGGGATCCAGACTCAAGCTCCACACATGTAAGCACTATACCACTAACCTACATCCCTAGCTCCATGCTTCATCTTTTTGTGACACGTGTTGTTACTTGCAGAGTCTCTTTATGTAGCCTAGGCTCAGATTACAAATATAGGTTATCACACCTTCCCTTGTCCTCTGTTCTAGAAGACTTTGGGTAATGAGATATAATACACATTGGGCACAAGGTTGGATCCCCATGACCTACCTTGCCCTCTCTTCTGGAAGAGACTTTGGCTAAGGAGATATGGCATCCACTTGACACCAGGTAACTGAGAGCAGTTTCCCAGACTCCCTATAGTGTTTGAGAAAATGGCCTCAGAACATGTTTAATACTCTTACACATTATATGTGATACTTCTTCATATTAAGGATTCTTTATTTTATTCTATTTTCCACCAGAAGCTGAGCTTTCCAAGTAGAGATGTTTTAGCAATGTACTTAACAAAGATCCCACCATGGCCCCAAAGCCCACAGTGCTACAAGTCTCATCTATGCCATGTGTCTCAGGAACACATAGGCAAGTATTTAGAATTATACAAGACAAGTAAGATTTACCCAAAAATGCTGCAGTCTGCTTCCATGAGCCATGTGGCTCACATAATGTAAATCTGTCTTCACCTAGCTTATAGGCTGTCACCAGCAGCTGAGAGAAGAAAGATGAAGTCAAAGTCAGTTCTATAAACCTTGCTGCTTGTTTTCAATAAATATGTATCATTTCAAGCTGGAGCGATGGCTTAACAGTTAAGGCACTTGCCTGCAAAACCAAATGACCCTGGTTCAATTCCCAAGCACACACATAAAGCCAGTGGCACATGCATCTAGAGTTTGTTTGTAATGGCTAGAGGCCCTGGCTTTCCCATTGTGTCTCTCTTCTATCTTTCTGTCTGTTTGGAAATAAATAAATAATATTTAATAAATAAATATGTATAATTTCTGTATAGAGAATGGTTTCTGTAAGTTCCAAACTTTCCATTAGTTGGCATGATCTCATTATTTTGTATCTTCACAAAATTCACTTTAAGGAAAAATGCTATACATCCACATGTCTGTGTGCAAGTATGTGTTTGTATATATGACACATATGTATGTCTCTATAGCTATATCTATCTCAAAAGCTCTGAATATCTGTGTAGGGAGTTGACACTGGGAAATTATAATTTATGATTCAAAGTACCTGTTTAAACAATGTGAATATAACCAATTTGCAATGTGTTTCTGTTACTAAAGATCTCAATAAAAAAGGAATTTGGGGCTGGATAGATTGCTTACTGGTTAAGGCACTTTCCTGTTAAGCCAAACAGCCCAGGTTCGATTACACGGTAACCAAGTAAGCCAGATGCACAAGGTGGCATATATGTCTGGAGTTTGTTTGCAGAGGTTGGAAACCCTGGCACACCCATTCTCTCCCTCTTTCTGCCAAATAAATAAATAAAAATAAAATATTTATTAAAAGCAGTTCATGCCAGGTATGGTGGTGCATGCTTTTAATCTCCAGCACTAGGAAGGCAGAGATCACAGGATCACCAGAGACTATGTAGTGAATTACAAATCAGCCTGAGCTAGAGTGAGACCGTGCCTTGAGAAACAAAGAATGAAAAGTCAACCCCCCCCCAAAAAAAGTAGTTTTATTATAAGACAGATATACCATTCCTTTGTGTACTGTTCATGGCTTCTCTCATGTCATAACAGCAGAGTTGAGTAGTTCCAACAGAAAACATATAGTCTGTCAAGCAGAGACAATATTTACTATCTGACCTTTGCAGGAAAAGTGCTGCTGCTACTGGTCAACATGATGGTAAAATCTAGACTAAACCTCCTCTCATATAAAATTCTACATCATCATGTCACTCACAACTTGATATATTATAAACAATATGATCTATTATAAATGAGATGTGCACATGCACAAACTGGAAGAGAGAATTGCGCAAATTCCAAGTAAATACGAATCATAGCAACTTTTTAATCACTATGTGACAAAACAGATTTACAGTCAAGGATTCAATCAAGCATTAAAGTTGAGACACAGAAGGTAGGAAAAGATGAATTTTACACTGAAAATACGTTATTACCATAAAGAAAGGTGCTGCCTGACAAGCAAGAGAGTTTGCATATTCATTGGCTAATTAAATATGCAAATGAAGGTGCAGATAACAGCAAGTATAAAATATAAGGCCTTGGATAAAATTCAAGTTCAATAAATTTTAGCAAAGGAAAGCAGACCCAATTTTCTATGTCCTCTTACCAAGTCATTTTCCTCTTACCTACCTTCTCAATCCCTAAAAAGTGACCCTGACTCATGTTTCTGAGGTGTCTGGGAACAAATACAGGAAGGGTAATAATAACAAACAGCAGCAAAACCAGAAACATAATTGAGGTGCATTTAACCTAATGGGAACATGAATGGGAACTGTGTCCTTTCTGTTGTAGTGTAATTGTTCCTGTCCTTCAGGGTATCCTGAAAAAATAACCAGGGAAAATCCTTGCCAAAGAAGGCAGAGACTCCCACGGGATAAAAAAAAAATGTAAATAATATTGAAGAGACTGAGGGATTTGACATAAAAAAATAATAAGTCTTCCATAGGTCTTTGGTCCAAGATTTAGATATTTTTTTTTTCTCCTTAGGCTGCCTCAGTCCTCTGCTATCCTGGTGATATCCATGAAGCTACTTTATTTTATTCCTAAAACAAGTACTGGGACAATAGGCGTGTGCTACCATCCCCAGTTCACATAGCCCTGGGGTTTAAGCCCAGGGCTTTGTGGATAACAGGCAAGCACTCAACCAACTGATTTACATCCCCATTCCCCCAATATATTTACTGCTTCCAGAATTCTATAGCATAATGCAGGCCATGCTTCCAACAGCAAGCATTGGAATAAAATCCTCCCCAAAACTGTTAGTAAAGATTCATTGATTATGGTTAATGTAAGCAAAGACTTAGATTTATACTTGGATATAAGCAGTTCATAGCTTAGGCAACCAGCTTCAACAAAATGGTTAATAATTAACACTGGCCAGAAAAATAAGTACTTTTTCAAGGCAGAAATAAGCATGGACAAGGTCATTACATGAGAACATTACCACTAGGAGACTTTTGTTGACACCAGACTCAGTTACCACAGCCACCAAATGCTTGAGCTCATCAAATTTAGATTCCTGGTGGCACTGCCTTCACCATGCTCTTAATAATTCTCACTGTTACTATTTCCATTGCCACTGTGGATAATCTTTTAACTCCTTCTGAAGAATTGAATGGTTCTTCCAGGATTCAAGGTGAGTGCATCTGACAGGTCTGGGTTACAGTTGTGAATGACAATAGAGGATATTTCAGTGGCAGAGGTCAGGATCCTGCATCTTAGACACATTCAAAGGGCAATGAGTTAAGAAAAGGGGGAAACCTTCATGCATGTAGTTTCCCCTGACAAACACTTCAAATGGAGTTGCAGTAGCTAGTAATGTCCTGTAATGGTGCCCATTCATTAATCCTTAAATCTTGCTTATGTTTAATTAAAAGGCAAAGGGAACGTAAGTTTTCAAGTAGGATCAAAATGACTGGACAGCTTACTTAAAGATTTAATGTGATCACAAAAGAGGCAGAAGGGAATGATGGAGGATGCCCTGTGACAAAGATTTAAAACAAATGGGTTTGTATACTCATTCTAGCAATCTATGGGACTATGTACCTTACGTATTTTAAACATGTGATTCGAGAATTTTAACAAATTTGGAATGAGAATTGTATAGCAGGTATCTTCTTGTTGCTGGGGCATAACACCCAACCCATAGCAGCACATGAATCAAAGGGTTTATTTATGTTTATAACTTCGAGAGGACATTTCATTACAACATGGTGAAGCAGAGGCTGGGCATCAGGTTTGGCTACAACAGCTGGGAGGTGGCAACAAGGTGAGTTAGTTCTGGTAAGAAAGCCCTGACCTATAACACCTCAAGGCCTGTCTCAGGTGACATATATCGTCCAGCAAAGCTTAACTGCACAATGCATGAGGTTACGGGAACATTTCACATTTAAATTACCACATATTGCTCTTTTACATCTTTAAAGGCTTCGGGTCAGGTCACATTTGTATCTAAATAATAAACACTGAGAAAAACACATGAAAGTCCACTAGAATCCAGTAAAAGATTATTTAATGATTAAATATGAAGGAGAAGAAATTTCTCACATATTGCTGAAGACTCTGTATGCTTGGGCTACAAGGTCACTGAGAAATCTTGCTGGAGATGAGCTGAAAACCTTCTCCATATAGATCAGCTGTTAGAAAGATGGAAAAAGCTATGCTCTATGCAGTCCCATGGAAGAGAGATAAGTCATTAGTGGAGACAAACAACAGTGGACACTGCAATCCTTAAGTATGGTCAGCCAGGCAAAATGAGCCAATGGGTATAGTAGTGGCATGTCTATTATGGGGGAAACCAACCACTCTCTAAGCGAACTGGAGGTGCCTCCATGGGAGGGAATACATGCCTGATACTGAAAACCTATGAGGAGGGAAGTCATGATCCCTAGGGGTGTAACACCTGCTGGTGTCTGGCTAAATGCATGTATACATCAAACTGCCTGGTAAATATTTCTTGTAATGTTAATTCCCATATGTTAATGGTACTCTCACTTTTGGTCAGAAAACCTCTTTTCAGAATGTGGCAGCACCTGGGATGACTCCTAAGTGACCATTGGGCTGAGAAGAAGTGGCAGAGGAGTGCTCTGCACTGAAACATCTCTATCACACCTTCCAAGGCTCAGGGTCCATTGCAGAAGGCATAGCAGAAAGAATGTAAGAGTCAAAGGAAGGGTGGGACTCCTTACAATGTACTCTTCCAGACACAAAATGACCAGGATATCCATGACCTCCCAGTGTCTGGCACTACCTACACAAGACCATCATAAAAGGAAGAAAAGATGATGACATCAAAATAAAAGAGAGACTGATTGAGAAGGGGAGGAGATATGATGAGGAGTGGATTTGTAAAGGGGAAAGCGGAGGTGATGAGGGAATTATCATGGTTTAATGTCTCTAATTATTAAAGTTGTCAATAATGAAAACCATATTTAATTAAAAAAGAAATTCATCACAGAGGAAAAGATAGATTGAATGCTAGAATTCTGGAAGAGTTTTAATGGCTGAGTTATATATAGTCCTTTGTGCCAAAGTTCAGGTTTTGAAAACAAATTCCACACATATGTGGCATTGTTTTGGAGGAGCGTACATCTATCAGACTATTTGGATAAGGCTCTATCACTTATATCATCACCCTCTTCTTGATGAATATTCCCCAGGGACCCTGTGCAAATTATCTCCGTTAACTCCTTCCCTAACCTTCCATGATAAAAACATCAACACAAGATTTAGTGTGAAGAATTCTGCCCATGACTAGATTGAATAACAGAGTTTTATATGACTTTCAGGAGATTTTTTATAAGTAAGTAAAGCTGTCTTATTTTTGAGCTGGTGCAGTGGATCCTCCCTATTTAGGGAATGATCTCAGGTGAAGAGATTGGCCCATTTTCAGACTCACGGGGCTTTAGGTACTTATGGCTGTCTATAATCCCAACTCATTTACCTCTCTGGACAAAAATCACCAGGACAGGATGACAAGCTGGGAAAGAAATGTGTTTCTCTGGGAGAAGCTTGCCTGGGGGAGTACTTTTGGAAATTTTATGGTCTTCCTTTCCAGGTGTCTGCTGCTCTGACGTGACTCATTAAGATACCCAATCAACTGTTTGGGCTTCTGTGTTAGGGCACATACTATTTTACTTTAGACTCTAGTCTTAAATAAAGAAGAATTTCTATCCATTTGATCCTAAAGTAGAAAAAACATCTACTGAGTAAAACCAAAGAAGAGAAGCTGTTACATGAAATTTTAACAAATTTTTTATCTTAATACTAGACGGAGCACACAGAGAACTTTGGTCAACTTCCTTCCCAATGCAGCTGGTTCCTTGTTAATGCTGTTGGGCAGAGATAAGTCACCCTTAGCTTTGAAGCTAGGTGACAGGGTGATACGACATTTTTTTAAGTTTTTTTTTTAATAATTTATTTAAGATGGAGGGGGGAGCGGGGGAGAAAGAGGCACATAGAGAGAGAGAATGGGTTAAGTGTCAGGGCCCTGAGACACTGCAAGTGAACTCCAGACGCATGTGGCATGGGCCGTTTTGTGCATCTGGCTTACATGGGTACTGCGGAATGGAACCTGAGGCTTTGCAGGCAACTGCCTTAACCGCTAAGCCATCTCTCCAACCCATGATACTACTTCTTAATGCAAACCCTTTTTGTCCTTGGGCTAATCTATTGTTTAAAAGTCCCATATAATGCTTACATTGTTTTTGCACGTGCATGTGTGTAAAGTGGGTGGTATGTACGTCTGTGTGTGGAGTGGGTGGTGTGCATGCATGTGTGTGGGGTGGGTGGTTTGCATGTATGTATAGGGATGGGCAGTATGCACTATATCTGTGGGGTAGGCCGTATGCATGTGTGTGTGTGCGCATCCCTGCAGAGGCCTGAGGCTGACATCAGGTATCTTCCTCCATTGCTCTTCACCTTATTTATTGAGCCTCATTTGAGCGAAGGATTGGCTGATTTAGCTAATCTAGGTAGCTAGTTTACCCTGGGGACACCCGGTCTCTACCTCTTGAGTTCTGGGCTGACAGGAAGGACTCTGGGCATTTATGCAGATGCTGGAGTGATACAAATTGGGTCCCTCATGCTTGCCTGGCAAGTGCTTCAGTGACTGAGCTGTATCCCCAGGGCCTGTTGGTTTTATTTTGTCTCTTTAGTGTTTGATTTTTTTTTTTTTTTCTTTTGAAGCTAGGTCCCATGCACCGCAGGCTGACCTCGTACTCGCCACGCGGCTGAGACAGGCACTGAGCTCCAGATCCTCCTGCTTTCAACTTCCAGCCGCTGCAATAGCAGGGGTACACCTCCTCAAACAATCATGTTATGTTTTGATTATACTTTGCTGGTTTTTGCTTTCTTTCTTTTTTTTAATCTTCTTTTATTTTTTTCTTATTTTTTTTATTTTTTACAGTCAGTTTGGTACCATTATTAGGTTCATCCATGACCTACCCCCTCCCCTTGGCCCCTCCTTATTGAAGTATACGGGTCATGCATTGTGGAGTTAGCCCACAGTTATGGGTAAGATAAATGTCTCTGCATATCATGACCCAACATGTGGCTCTGACATTCTTTCTGCCCCCGCTTCCGCCAAATTTCCCTGAGCCATGTTGGGTCTGCTTCAGTGATGAGGTGTTGGGGGCCTCTCAGGCTCTGGCTCTCTGATTTGGTAGGAGTTGATTTTTCTCTGTGTTGCTCTCCTTCCCCCTTCTGCTGGTATCCGGTTCATCAGGAAAACAGCGCCCTTGCTTGTTTCTCCAATTTTTCTTAGTTTCAGCCGGGGCCCTTTTGAGGTATGATGGGGTGGCTCTCTGCTTAGGATCTACATCTATCTGAAAAAGAGAAGCAGATTCTCCAACGGAGAGTAAGAGTAAGTTAGCATCAGGACAAATGAGATAACCCTTACTTTTTTTTTTATAGAGAATTTAATAGGTGTAGGCCCTCTTGTAGCCCACAATTTTTGTTTGGATATGGTTCTGACTTGTTTCCCAGTTCCAGCTATGGGTCCCATACCAGTGAGGGGATCACTTAGCCAAATTGAGAGCAGTTGGTTCCCCACCATGGCTGTGTGCCACCACTGCACTTGTGTGGGCATCACAACAAGGTATTTGCTGCTAAGTAGGTTAGACCATGCATTGCTTCGACAGATATTGGTCATTTTCCCCCAGTCGCCCATGTAGCACCTTCTGGCACTAGACGCGCTGACTGTCTGGGAACTGACTCTCTTCCAACTTCCAGCCATGCCATTCTAATTTGCATGTCAATCACCTAAGGTGTCTTCAGCAGTAGGGTCTTATCACTAGCCTTTGGTGGGTCATCAAGTACTCTGACAGAAATCTGTCTGTCTTTTAGGAAACCTTGTAGGTCTCTCTGATCAAAAGCTCATTGTGGATGATAGCTCCATGCTGGTTCTGGGAGTTACATGTCAGTGCCCACTAAGAAAATGAGGAAAAAGATAACTAATATACAAGAGTTAGAGATAAAAGAGAGAGAGAGGGAGAGGGGAAGTGAGGGAGGGAAGATGTAGAAGATTAATGTTAGTCTTGATCATAACCTCTCCGGAGTCTTGTGTGTTTGGTTTTTGCAAAGACACATCCTTCCTGGGGTACTCTTCTCCTCTAAGGCACCAAAGGGAAATTTTTTAATGGAAGTCAATAATGATATTCTTATCTCACTTGCTAAGGTTCAAGAACACCCAGTTCAGGAAAAGCCTGATGAAGAGTGAGTTGAAATAAGAATTATGAAAAATAAGTTTCATCCTATTTAAAAATCAGAAAAGATGGAAAATGCTGTTTTCCCTTTACAGAATTTAGAATTCTTTGCCAGCTCAATTCTGCCACATTAAGTCTCCGGGATCTGGGCGGGGGAGATGTCTCAGTGGATGAAGTCCCTGGTGCACTAGGATGAAGACATGGAGACCTGAGTACAGATCCCCAGTCCCACATACAATGATATTGTGGTAGAATCCTGTTTAAATCTAGTGCTAGGGAGGCAGAGAGAGGAGGCTCCCAGGATTTGCTGTTTGGCCAGTCTAGGAGAATCAGTGAGCTCCCGGTTCAGTCAGAGACACAGTTTCAATAAATAAATTAGAGAACAATTGAGGAACACATGCCGTGTCAACCTCTGGCAGCCACATGGTCATAGAAGAATAAGAACCCCACTCACACACACCATATATATGTGTGTATGAGCGTGTGTGTGTGTGCGTGTGTGCATATGTGCAAATGTGTTTTTTTTTTTTTTTTTATGGCTGTGGGATCTTTGTTAAGGCACAGTGCAGTGTTTAGCATCTCTATACTTAAAACCCAGGGATAACCCTGGGCCAGACCTGCCTCACAGGGCAGTGATGAGGAACGAGACTTGTGAAATCCTGTGGAACAGTGTCTTCCAGATGCAAGTGCCATGTGTGCTGCTTCTGCCAACCATTGCCATGACGAGAAGGTTGTCAGGAAAATTATTTGGATTGATTTGGTCAGTAATCAGTACACCCCCCCCTCCCCATAAAGGGGCTACAAATTCCTCTCCTAAACTTCCCTTTTACTTCCTGCTGTTTGTTAAACGTGCCAGCAACAAAGCCCGCGTCCACAGGCTCTACCTTTCCCCCCACCTGTGAGGTCAGAAGCCGCTTCCAGCCATGGCTTTTAGTGTCTTATGTCTCCCTACAGAACTACTTGGATCTTAAGATCTTTTTTTATTTTTTTTCCTTAACTGAATTCTACTTCTCGCATTTTAAGTTTGTCTTTATATGCATGGGATCAGTCTGTGCTTGCCATATTTTCCAAAAATTGTTTCAGGATTTATCTAGAAGCAATGATGACTAATCTTCCTGTCCTTAATTCATCCTCATTGGATTTATTTGTGATTTAAAAATCAGAATTATATCTTTTTTTTAAAAGAATTTTCTCTGCCATGGGATAATACTTATTTTTCCTCTATGAACATTTTGAAATCTACTTTCCCAAAGCCAAGGTCAATTCCAAATATGCCCAGCGAAGATAATTATAATGATTATAGCAAAAACAGATGTCTGAGAAAATAGAAATGGCTTTAAGGGATGATCAGTTTACTGGCTAGGTAGATGGATGAGGAAGGGGTAGTTTGATACTGTTTGTAGGTAGAAATTAGAAGATAATAGAAGGTTAGACAGTTGATCTTTTTGGCTTTTAAAAGCAAAAGGGGGTTTTGAATGGATGAGAAATACTGGGTACTTATTACAAACTTTAAGAACTAAAGTTAGGAGGCCTTCTGTATAAGAATGCAGGAGTCTCTCTTCAGATGTATTCTACAAAGAGTTTGTGCCACCAATGGCATTGTCTGTAATTCTGAGAGAGATTTTTTGTCCACAGCTCACTCAAACCATTCTCCTGAAAGCAGCGAGGTAGGTTAGAGACAGCGTCAAGAGCTGAATTCTAGATGTGAAGTCATCACTGATGAAAACTCTCTGTTTGTGCTGCTGGTACGTACCGTGTATTATACCGAACACTCACTCTAAGTGTACTTTCAGAATAAAGTCTTTCCTTGAATTGGTGGAAAGACCAAAGTTTAGTTAGTCTTCAGTTGTCAATTTTTTTAATTGGCATTCCTGACACAGAGTTTGAAATATTCTGCATTACTTGGTCCAATTGTGAGTATTTCTAGGGAAACTTTTTTATGTTCACTAAATTAACACATGCACAAAAGCATCTCTCTACGTATATTGTGACTTTCCTGACTTTAGAACTGTGATTTTACTGAAGACCTCAAGAACAAATCGGTTTATTACCCAGGGATTTCATCAAACTTCAAGGACAATCATCAAACTATCTGGGAAAAAAATTCATCCACATAGCTTTGTTTCCTAAAGCAGAAAGAACAAGGACAAAGAGCAGAGAGGAAACACTAAGTAAGAGAGTACTATGCAAATAAACTATATAATTGAAATTATAGAGAATATTTTTAATTTTCCTTGTTAGGTCTATGTGAGTGCATCATGATATACATTAGATGCATTGTTGAGAGCCTTAATACACAAACATAATGTAATTGGTAGTGACATATATACGTCAGCCTTCACAATGCTGGATTGCAGGCATGTGCCAGCAAGACTGTCTTTATCCATTTTTATCTTCGGCATCCGTGGCTGGAAAGGTAAGTAGCAGTTAGCTTTTGGTCATAGCCATTTGTTCAGTGTTTGGATATTTGTGAAGTTGAAATAGGAACAGTGTTCATGACAGGACCAAAGAATTTAGCTTTGTTTCCCTTGGGGCCCTCTCTCTGTCTTCCTCCCTCCCTTTCTCTCTTTCTGTGTATATGTGCAAAAAGAATGAAAGATAGTTGAGAAAAAATTAACAAATACCTAAGCTTAAATAATGCTTTTGGAGCAGGCAAAATTGGTTTCATAATAGCAATTTTTTATAAATATTTTTTGTTCATTTTTTATTTATTTATTTGAGAGTGACAGAGAGAGAGAGAGAGAAAGAGAGAGAGGCAGATAGAGAGAAAGAGAGAAAATGGGCATGCCAGGGCCTCCAGCCACTGCAAACGAACTCCAGACACCCCCTTGTGCATCTGGCTAACATGGGTCCTGGGGAATCGAGCCTCGAACCAGGGTCCTTAGGCTTCACAAGCAAGTGCTTAACCGCTAAGCCATCTCTCCAGCCCTCATAATAGCAACTTTTTTGAAATTATTTATAACTAATGTTATCTGTATGAGACGACTAATTGACTCACACATTTCTAAGATAGCTTTCCCTGACTGCTCACAATTCACAAGTTCATTGTCTCACACTTACGGTGGTCACAGAACTCCTCATGTAAAGAGGAATATGTCTGAGCATCAACTATGAGCTCCTCTGGTTAACAAGATCAGGAAAAGTTTAACCTAAGGCAGACCCAGGAAATCAAACACACTGCTGCCCTCTACTCATGCCGGACTCCCATGTGGTTATCACTCTCCCTGCATCTAACAGTGATAAAGCTGCTCCCAGGCCTTGCTCCTCACATCTGCCCATCTCTGCGTGACCTTGTGTGTGAGTGCCGTGCTGTTGCGTCTTTGATGTGTTTGAAGTGAACTGATGGCATACATCCATGCCACATAAAAATAGAGTTACAGCTACATCGAAACACAATGCATAGGTAATTTTTTCCTAAGCCTTAATTTAGCCACTGGGCTGGAAAATGTCAGCGAGCAGAGGGTTAAAGAACAGCTGATGTCTAATGGAAACTTTGCAAAACAATCTATTTATAAACAATTCTATTTGGATATCACATTTTCTATAATGCTATTGGCTTGTTTTATTTTTACATCTTAGAAAGTTTCCATGAGCGATAGGCTGTGAGCTCAGAGATACCCTTCTAAATGTCTGTACCTATTTCTGCTTCTATCCTGAAGTCGTCAGGTTTGGAAGCTTTAATTTGTCTTAACATGAATTCTACAGGCTACTTAAAATTTCAAAATGAGGAATGATGATGAAAATTCTGAATTCATCTACTTTTCTCTTCACTAAGGTAGATGGAATGAGGAAAATTTAAAACTTACAGATGTAATATTAAATGTGCAAAATGAATGCCTTATAATTATATTTCAAATAAATATTATAATCATTAATTATTGTGAGGAAGTCATTAACAAACCATCAAGCAAAATGAAATGTAACTTATTGGTTAGAAATGTAAGGCAGGTGTCTTAGAATTTTGCAAGGACTCTGATATTTTTAAATAAATTGGATTTAAAATGTGATGTCTTTCAAATTCATGTTATAAAATTTAAAACTTAAGGAAGATCACTATATGAACATTAAAAATCAAATGCCTGGGCTGGGGAGATGGCTTAGCAGTTACAATGCTTGCCTGCAATGCCTAAGAACTCGTGTTTGAATCTACAGGTTCCACATAGCCAGACACACAGTAACGCAAGCGCACAATGTTGCACATACACCACAAGGGGGCACATGCTTCTGGAGTCCTTTCATAGTGGCTGAAGACCCTAGTACATCCATTCTCTCTCTCTCTCTCTCTCTCTCTCTCTTTCTCTCTCTTTCTCTCTATCTCTATCTCTCAAAACTAAATTAAAAACAATCAAATTACTGTACAGGCCTTTAGTTGTAGCTATGTGTTTAAGTAAGTCTCTAGTCTGTTGTTTTCAGTATTTTAAAGTGTAGAATTAACCAAGATTCAGTAAATAGGACACTTCCTAATTTCAAATTGAGGTTTCGTTTCATTAGTACATCATCTATTAAGGTTTTATCATAACCATGGTTCTACATGTCTTTCTCATCTTGTTTCTTTCATGTCTCTTTATATACCTAATACTCCAGGTAAGGCTGCACCTAACTGACAGACACTCCGTCTTTGCTCTGTCATTTCTTCTGCCAATAAATAAAAAAAAAAATAGTTTATCTCTCCATCTCCCACTTTCATGTTTATCTCAGCATTAGTTTGGTATCCTCCTTCATACGGCCATTTGAAAGCATAACTGCTGTGTTTTCCCACAGGTCAATCTTGATCAGAAGTGAATCAGTGAAAGAAGTGAGCAGGAGTTAGCCGTGGAAGTAATACAGACAATGCAATCAAACATGACCAAAAAAAAGTATGTCCCATTTCCAAGCAAGTAGATAAGTCAGAGGCCAATTTCAACCAATTCTACCTGAAGTTAAGTAAAGAGACCATCAGAAAGCATGGCCTACATGGAGAAGTATCAACATGCACCCAACATACAGAGAACTTGTGCTGTAGTTTCCTTCGCTTTGCTGGGACAAAACATCTGACCAAACTACCGGTGGGAGAAAGAGTTTATTTTGGCTTATGTCAAGTGTCAAGGGGAAGCTCCATGATGGAAGGGGAAAGATGTTCAAGAAGAGGCTGGACATCACCTCTGCCACAGCTGAAGAGTCGTGAGCTGAGCTTTGGCAAGCAATGCTGGTTACAACACCCTTAAGCCTGCACCCAACAACACACCTCCTCCAGCAAGCCTCAACCTCCATAATTAGCACCAGCTCAAGAACAAACATTCAGACTACTTGAGTTTACAGGTGACTTCTGATTCAATGCAAAACAACTTCCTTTCATATTTGAAAAAACCAAAAGACTGGAATGTTATTATGTTTAAGTTTTAAAAGAAGCATGCCCTAAACTAAAACTGCTGAAATTAAAAGTAAAAAAAAAAAAAAAAAAAAAACAAGTTGGGTGTGGTGGTGCATGCCTTTAATCCCAGCACTGGGGAGGCAGAGGTAGGAGGATTGCTGTGAGTTCAAGGCCACCCTGAGACTCCATAGTGAATTCCTGGTCAGCCTGGGCTAGAGTGAGACCTTACCTCGAAAAACAACAAACAAAAAAAATCCTCATAGTGAAAGAACATTATAATCTTTTTCTTTCCAACTTCTGCCCCCATTCAAACATACCACCACTCACACAGTTGTTTGCAGAATATATGTTAAAATTGTAAAGCAGATTTATGTACTGATGATGAAGCATGAAGTCTTTATCATTTTATATTGCCTACATTGTTAACTTTTTAACACTTTCTGTATTAACTTCATTACCAGTAGATATTCAAAATCTGATTCTGTTCCTTTATCAAACCCATCACTCATCATTCATTATAAAAATACCCTACCTAGAGAACTCAGATTTCCCATTCTTGGTGCTCTTGGGAAAAAAAAAAAAAACTCTAAAATTGAATAAATATCAGAGGACTTTTACTTCTTATATGAGGTGCTCAAGATTCAACATGAGGCCTCACATGTGCTGGGCAAGTGCTCTATCACCAAACTATGCCTCCAGTCCCTTTTATCTTCTTGAAGCGGTCATGTTTGAAAGGGAAGTTCTCTCATCCCAATCCAGGCCTCCTTCTTGGACAGTTTTAGTTTTTAACACTTTCTCAGTAGCTCCTTTGGCATACTGTATTTTCATTGCACTTTGTACAAGAAGAAATTCTTTGGGTACAGATTCTGTGCAAGGCTATCATGTTTGCCACTGTGGTGGTTTGAATAGATGGCCCCCAATATATTCAGTTTTTTTTTTTATTTGTTTGTAGTTTGCATCTGCAGCCACCTGGAGGCAGTGTCACTGGGTGGATCTTAAGGTGTGGTGGTGGGTTTCAGATTTCAATCTAAAGACATGCAAAGTGTGTCTAGCTGGAGTTCCTGAAGTGTGCTGTGGCTTTTGGCTTTTAGGCTTGTGCTTCTCTCTCACTCTCTCTGCTTGGTCCTGTGAAGGCAGGCCAGCTTCTTCTACCATTATGGAACTTCCCCTGGATCCGTAAGCTTCAATAAATGTCCCTCCCTCCATAACTGTGCCTGGTCTGGAAGTTCATCTCAGCGCACCTGAAGCTGTCTGCTACAGCCACCAATGTTTTCCTTAGCAGAGCCGCAGCTTTCTCCCATGGGAGAATCTGCGTTATGGCACACATTGTTCTTTGTGTTTTAGGGAGATTTCCCTTTTCTTAGGTTCCCAAGGGTCTAATTCAGGGTTTGTTAAAATTGAATGAAAATTATTTGCCAAACATGTTGAAAAAATAAATGTCATACTTCCTGTCATAAATACTGTTGTTCACTTCATATAAGTTCAGAGTTAACCTTTATTCATCAAAGGCTGGGTTTTTTTTTTTTTTTTGTTATTTTTTTGTAAACACCTGTGAATTTTCCTTGAGGGTTTATTTCTGGCTCAGGATACGTGATCCACTTCTTTAAAAAGCAAGGTGGAAGTTCCCACAAGCAGTTCAGTCCCTAACCAGAGATGCACAGGGAGTTGATTCTCTTTATCCCTGGCCTCCATTGAAAAGATTTTTAAAGCATACCTTCCCTGGTTTATAAGCATTCTCCACCAGGATAGCACTCCATTCCTATTTATCTTTTAAACTTATCCATTGCATCGTCTGTGTGAATGCCTGTTCATATGTGTGGGTTACATGTGTATGCAATGTACTTGTACATACATTGTGTGTGTGTGCGTGTGCGCGTGCGCATGCGCATGTAGAGGCCAGAGGAGCACCTCAGAGGTCATCATCAGGAGTGATGTCCACCTCCTCCTAGACAGTGTCTTTCATTGGCCTGATACTCACCAATTAGGATAAACTGACTGGGCAGCAATCTCCAGGGATCCTCCTATCTCTGCCCCAATATACTGGAATTACAGGTGTGTATTTTAAACTTGGCACTTTATGTGGCTTCTGGGACTCAAACTCAGACCTTCATGCTTGCAAGGGAAACACGTTACTAACTAAACTATCTCTTCTGTTCCCCTTTCCCTATTTATATTCTCACTTCCCCATCAGAGTTTCCTGGAATTACCTTTTAAATAAAAATATTCATCTACATAATGTTTGTCTCAGTGTTAGGTTCTTTAGAAGCTCACATGAAGATCATTTAATATTAGAATGAATTCCAAGATGTAGCACCTCAGGATAAGAGTCTGAAGCCTGACCACCAAATTAAATGCAGGGATGTGCATGTCACAGAAGTATACTGTTTGCTTTCTGTGGAGGTTTCCAGAAAATGTCTCTGGGGATGTCATTGCCATGTAATATGTACTAATATAAAAATAAAAATAAAAATAAAAAATACTTATCAGTATTTGATAGTGATAGGAGTTAGCAGCAAAGTAGCTTTATTTTATTTTATTTTTTTATAGGCGATCAAGTAGAGAAACAGAAGCAAAGAAAGGCCACCCCGTCTGTCCTAGCAAGACCAGAACTACACTCTTATTCAGTTTCGCCCAATAAGTTGATGCTGGGGGGGGGGGGGGAGTCCTGGGAGGGAGAAATTTAATGTCCATGGATATGTAGGTAACCACAGGCCAGTGAAACTCAGCTTTGGTTCCTTGTCCAAGCTATCAAAGAATTGAAAGTACAACACTCAGAGAAGGGAAAATTATGAATCATGAAATTTATTTTACAGCTGAGTTAAGATCCATGCAGGGGGCAAGCAGGAAAGGCCAAGCCAGGAGAAATTGTCCCCTTTCCCAGCCTCACTGGGAAGTGGGAGGGGAGGTGGAGGGATCTCCCTCACATCTCCAGGAAGAAGCCTGCAGAGGAGGAACACACACACACACACACACACACACACACACACGCACGCATGCATGCACGCACACGAGCACACATGGAAAGCAAAGCGAAGCAGCCCGCCCCCCCTCCCCCAGCCAGAAGATCAAAAGATGCCCTTTGCATAGTGAGTGAGAGAGGAATAGGCAAGAGTAAGAGATCTTACAGTTAGGAAAGCAGGAAAGCACCCAAAACAAAGCAGGAAAGTGCCTGGACAAAAGACTCACCCCATCCCCACCCCATTCCTCCCAGCATGGCTAGAAAGGGAAGATCCCCCTAACAGAGGGAGTCAAGGAAGAGGGTGAGAAGACACAACACCTTCCCAAAGGAACCAAGAGTCAAGAGGGCCAAAGATCAGGAAGGACCAAGAGAGCCAGGGGCCTAGAGGGAGTAACAGAGTTCTGTCACACATGGCTCAGGCCCATTTATATGAATCAAACATCCAATTTGGTTGACCTCATCAGACTGTGCTGCGTGAAGAAGGGATGTGATTGGTTGGTGGGTTCAAGAGGTTGACTCCGAAGGGCCAGCCCACAGGTGTGCTAAGCTGAGGAAGAAAAGGAGGTTACTGCTGAGAAATTGTTGCCTAGAGTCATGTTGAATGAGACTGGATCAGACCCAGGTTCTAGTCTTTCCAGGGCAGGAAGGTGGTATTCATGTTTCCATGGGTGAGTTGCTAATTTAGAAAAACAAAACAAAACAAACAAACAAACAACAATAAGACAACCTTGCTCCTGATCTGTGTCACTGGCAAAGAACTGGCAGCTTCCTCATTCTTTCTGAATCTTCTTTATGAACTTTTCCTGGGCTTAGCACCTTACCAAGTCACCAGTCCTCCTGGGCCCAACAACCCATGGAAATCTATCATACCCTTTTGGACCTTGCGATGAGACACATCCTAATTGGATATCCGTATAAATGGACCCAACCCAAGCCTCCATGTGTGAGACAGGGAGCTGTCTCCTTGGGGGAGGAATATCATATCTCTTGGTTTGCAAGCACTCCTGCTTTTCTTATCTCCTATTAACACTCTGACTTCATAAATCCTCCATGACTAACTCTTTTTAGTGCCCATGATTTTAAATTCTTTGCTAATTATGGACAAGGACTTGAGGCTAGAGTGTCATTAGACTGGGGAGTTCTAAGCCCTCTCCTGAATCACTGTGAAGATCCTGTAGCAATAGTGTCCATGATGTACAGATGCTGGCAGTAGTCAAGTTTAAGCTATTGTTGTTGAAAATAAAGTTGGAAAGAGTGTCATACATTCTCTGTCACAAGTCAGCAAAGCCAACCTTCCAGCACGTAGTTGGAATGATCCCTAGACTTCTGAATCAAGGCCATGCTATTCAGCAGAGAGCTGTTTCATGGTCTGAGAATCAGAGCCACAGCTTCTGCCACCCTTGTTAAGTAGGAACCTAGATCCATGAGGCCAGATGGTTATACTCTGGAAACTGTCCATGTGCTGGGCAGCAAATCACAGAATTGTTCAGACACAAAAATATAGCATAAAATGAACACACCTGCTCAGAAGTGGTGCAAGGTGGGTCTGGGAGGTGGCTCAGTGGGTAAAGCGCTTGCCTTGTAAGGGTGAGGAACTTTGTATCCAAGTCCTAGCCTAGAGCTTTAATGTTCTTGGGATTTCATGACTGTCTGTGATACTATTGAGGAGGGCCCCAGTGGTTTCCTTTGTAGTTCTAGGATGGGAGCTAGCCTTCCCTCAACTCATTTACCCTAAGTACCATTCAACTTACTGTCTTCATTCAGTAAGAAATCATAGCCAAGTTCTAAGACTACTAAAAGCTCAGATGAGCCAGATATGGCAGTGCATGCCTTTAATCCAAGCCTTTGGGTGGCAGAGGTAGGAGGGTCACTGTGAGTTCCAGGCCAGCCTGGGACTACAGAGTGAGATCCAGCTCAGCCTGAGCTGGAGTGATAAAGTGAGACCCTACCTCATTAAAAAAAAAATAAAAAAAGAAGCTCATATGAACATTGAATATGTGTGTTAGTGAATCTGTGCATGTGTGTAAGTGTGTGTTTATATTTTGTCCATTTGTGAATATGGTACAGACTGAATTCATTCTTACATTTTTTACTATTGCTATATTCATTCACTTATTCTAATTTTTAAATATATTAAGAATAAAAGATCTCCAAAGTCCCTGCATATTGTGGTTCTTGGTGCTTCTCCTTATAAGGTATTATTCCTTATAGTTTGGGGATTATCCTTTTAGTTAATCCACATAATGACTCTGTGTAAAGAGTAATGCTATGATCTGTTTTACAAAGGAGGAAACCTAGCATCCCCCTATTAGAAGACTTGGTAAAAACCTCATGACTCTCACGTAACACTGATGCAATCTCAACCTGCAACTCAGAGAATTTCAGAGAATTGCCTTAAAGGATACATAGCTTGCTAGTAAGTTGCACTGCAATGTATGCCCCAGTCTTTTTCTTTAGCCACAGTGAGCCCAGTTACTGATGATTTGCTGTAATTTTCATGGATATCTTTTTCTAGATATCTTCATTAGATTTCAGAAGCAGATTCCTGAGGTCATTTTTAAACTTTTCACCTCTACTCCTTCCCTTGAAAACATAAAAATTGAAAAGACTAGTTTAAATGGGAGAACGTTTGCACTAGCTCATCACTGACCAAGTAAATGACATGGAAAAGGGAGTTAATGCATTCCACAAAGTTTTCCCTGTTGTCAATGCCATTCATTAAACATTCAAGTTCATAAAGGGATTTTCATAGAAAAATATTCAATAGATCTAACATAATGGCTTTAGTTTTCTTGTTCATCAACTGCTTGAATGCAAGCCTGGGAAAAGAGTTTTGTTTGTATTTTTATTTTTAATTTGTGTAACTCCTATCAATCACAGTTCTAACCCCAGGGGTTAGTGCATTTTGGAATGACTTTATTTTTATTTATTTATTATTTTTCCTAACCAGGGGGAAGACTACAGGAGCCAGTAAGGCACTGGGCTCAAAATGTTATCGCAACATCCAATGGCCATAAATCCTTTCACAAATCAAGCTAGCACATTTCCTTTACTCTTTCCATTTTTTTTTCCCATTTCCTCTTTAAAACTTTGTCTATAACTTGCTTCACTTGCTGGCTTTGATTTTTTTTTTTAATACAAAGAAATTCCCATGAGATTAACTTCTCCCATTTACTTTGTGAGTTACTTCCTTGCCATCGCCCAGCCCCAATAGCATCTATAAGGATTTTCATTTATTTTTTAACCCTGTTTCCTCACTATAGCTTATCATCTTACCCTAAGTGCACATGAAAATGCAGATGGAAGAAGAAGTCTTTCTAGATTTACACCAATCACACCAGCTTCCCAAGTGTGACTTAGATACTACCTTAAAAGACTGAGTCTACTGATTATAAACATGCTAAAAGCCTGGAAATCTCATGTAGGCTATCTAATTCATACGGCATAAAAACTCCTCATTGTGAGTATGGAAAGGGACCTGAAAGAAGGACAAGGGTTGGTGTTACCCTGCGTTCCCATAGAAGGTCATTGTCAAGCCACACAGGACAAGGACCCCTTGAAAATGGGTATATCTTTAACTACTCTTTGAAGTCTGTTTTACAGCTATGGGGGATGGGGATTAAACCCTATTCCAAATATGTCGTTATGTCTCACAGTGAGATGCATCAGTCAGTAAAACACATGCTGTGCAAGCATGAGGACCAGAGTTCTGATCCCCAGAACCCACATACATGTAGAGTGGGTGTGGTAGTGCTGTAATCCCACAAATGTGAGAAGGCAACAGGAAGATCCCAGGGGCAAGCTGTGCATTCACAGTAGCTGAAACTCAGGTTCTCAGCTCTGGGGCCCAGGCGAGATACATCATCTCAGTAGAATAAGAAAGCCATGGGGGGCAGGGGTGTGATAAGAATTAGCATTAAAGTAGCAGGATTGTATGCACAAAGGGCGTAAACAGATAATCTGTTTGTTCTAATACAGTTTTAACAAATGAACCCGGGTTTTAAGAGAACAGAGTCCTGTAACTGAAATCCACAAAAAGCCTTGACTCATGTTGACCCACAATAAGGCCAAAAGCCCTGACTCACGCTGACTCACCAGCTCACCAGCTCACCCACAAATAGAAGGAAACCAATCCTTGGTCCAACTCATCAGCATATGTGGCCCCGCCCCCCACCCAGGTGCCACACACACATGTATTCAAAGTCAATCCAATTTACATCCTCAAGGGAATAAGAACCTCTGATCCAAGTCATTATGTGACTACCCTGCCCACAGGGTAAGAAAGTCCTTGAATCCCAAACCCTAGGTTTATTTCTAATTATAATCAAAGAATTGAATAGAAAAAAAAAGACTGAGAAGGATGATCATTAAATTACTATATATATTGAGGGAAGTCACAGCCAAGTAAAGGCACCGAGTGGCTAGAGATCCCACGTGGAGGGCTTGGGAAAACCATGGAAGGAAAAGAGAGTGAAGAAAGTTCAAGAAGCTCCTGCCATGTGGGGAGCTGGAGGGGATAAAGAACCCATGTGGAGAGTAAGGGTCAGGGGTACCTCTCAGATGGCTGGGCAGAGTCCAGGCCCAACCAAAGGAAATCTCACCTACAGCTGGAAGTTCTCAAGTGGTCAGAGAGCCTGCCCTCCTCTTTCAAAGGTATTTATAACGTTATAGTGGTGGGCTGTCTTCCAGCTCAGGTGAACCTGGGGGACAGCTGGATGGTTAGGGCTAGGGGCTGCCTCAGGAAGAGGTTAGCTCTAACACCAAGTTACGGATGCTGAACTTGATCAACCACAATGTTTATATCCTACAAAAAACCTTCCTTCCCAGGAGGGGTCATAGTTGTTTGTGGATAAACAAGTCTAGGGAGGTAGGCAAGAGAGAATTCAGATCATCTTTGATTTCTAGAAAGTGCAATCTTTCCTGCTCTTTTTGCCTTCAGCAGTCCAGTCACCCTAACTGTACCCTCCCTTTCAATATATTTCAGATACTGAGACAGACATCATGGCTCATGTCTGTCCTCCCAGGACTTGGAAGGGTGAAAGAGAGGATTAGCACACATTTAAGGCACCTGGGGCTGCAGAATGAGATTATGTCTCAAAAAAAAAAAAAAAAAAAAAAAAAAAAAAGGAAAAGAAAAGAAAAGAAAAAAGAAAAACCTGGAGAGATGAGATGGTTTAGTGGTCAAGGCACTTGCCTGGGAAGCCTAAAGACCCAGGTTTGATTCCCAGAACCCATGTCAGCCAGATGCACCTGGTAGTATATGTGTCTGAAGTTTGTTTGCAGTGGCTGAAGGCCCAGACGTGCCCATTCTCTTTATCCATCTCTTTTTCTCTCTCATAAATAAATTAAATAAAAATACAAATAAAAATTATTTTAAAAAGCAGACAAAACACTATCAGAAACCAAGATGATCAGAGCAGTAAAACTGTGTAATTTAAAGATACATGAGTTTGGGCAGAAGAGATGGCTTAGTGATTAAAGCACTTTCCTGTGAAACCTAAGGGCCTAAGTTTAATTCTCCAGAACCCACTTAAGCCAGATGCACATGTTGGCACATGCATCTGGAGTTAATTTGCAGTGGCTAGGGGCCCTGGTGTGCCCATTCTCTCTCTCTCTCTCTGTCATTCTCTCTCTCTCTCTCTCTCTCTCTCTCTGTCTGTCTCTCTCTCCATCTCTCTTTCTCTCTTAAATAAATAATTACATAAATACAAACTTATGATTATAGAAGTATAGCTCAAATGCTTACCACCTCAAATCATCTAGGTCAATTCTAAAGGGAACTGTAAGTGTGGTTCCAATGATAAACAGCTTAAATGATAAGAATCGCTTGCACATCTTTCTCTGATTCATGAAAAACATTGTAGAAAAACCATTTCTATGAATGTGATAATATTCTTGTAGCTGTCATTTCTCACCATTTGCCTGTGACTCCAGAGAAGCATCCTTCTTTATCCTTAAATTTTCCATCAAATTTCACTGGACTGACACAATCATTCCTACCTGTATAAAATCCTATCTAACCTTCCAAATGATTAACTATTTGTTCCATCTCTATAGAGACAGCTAATTATCAGAAGTACTACTTGACTTCCAAGGCACATTTGTTTCTTCCTTTGACTTGCATTCTCTAAACTTGACCTCTTCCATTTGACATCAAATGTTTGTGAATCTTCTTAAAGCATTATCTACAACTGGGATTCTATTTCTTCCTTCTCTGGTCTGATATTGCCTGGACTGTTGGACTTTAGAAAACAAAATGATGCTTTCAATTTCATAGCATGTATAGAAATAGATAAGTGCACAGAGAAGAAACTTGATTTTAAAAATTAAAAAAAGAACAAACTAAAATAGCAGAGAGTGCAGACTTTTCTTATTAAGAAAATTACATTGGCATTTATGTTCTTTGGGTTCAAGTGTGACTTTGTCTTTTATAGAGCTGGGGGTCATGAGTATATTATTCTTCTCTCTGGGGATTATTTTTCCCTAAGTAAACGATAGCAGTTATAGTAACTATCTTATAGATTAATGTTGGGGTAAAATCCTCATGAATAATTTAGCATGGATTCAGGGACATGATACATTGGTTATGTTTAATAATGATGATGTATTCATTAGTTTCAATATTTCTGTGACAAAAACCTTAAAGAAGGAAAGGATGATTTTCACTCAGAATTTGAGGGCACAATTTGTCATGGTGTAGAAGGCATGGGGACAGCTGATCATATTGTTTCAGCACCCAGGAAAGAGGTGAGGCTGTTAGTCACATTGCTTATGCACTCAGGAAACAGGTAGAGGTGAATGCTGGTGCCCAACTTACTTTTTCCTTTGTATACGGACCCCAGCCCATGAGAAGATATGACCCTCATTCATGATGGGTCTTCTCTGATCACTTAAACTGCTCTAAAAGACCCTTATGTACCCCCAACAGTGTGTTTCTATGGTGAGTCTAAATGACTGTAACCATCACAAATGGTAGTATTTAAAAAGCATTAAAATACTGTGAAATGGTAAGTTTCTCTACAACAGCATCTTTAACTTGGAATGCATGAAGTATCTTCATATGCTACTTACTTTCAATGTATAAAGAAAATACATACCTCAGCAATGTGTTGTGATGTTAAACATATACTTGCAGAAAAAGAAGACAAGCTGATTATTCAAAATTACCTTTTTGTGTGTCATATGCAATTTATGCCATGAAATGTCAAACAGGAAACACGAAGATTGTGTTTGAATATTAAATTAATTACCTAACAAGAGATTCCTGACCTTGCCTTTTCAAGGATCATGGCATTTCAATAAACACAACTAGATAAAGAACAGGCTGACATTTAACGAGTGTGCTATGTTTGCTAATTTTCATCAATACTATTAAATGATATTGAATCTCCATCAGGGTTACAGTAACAAAATCCAATCTAGAGTCATATTTGAGTTATTTGAATTACAAACAGAATAGCCATTGCTAAGTTAATAGCCGAGAATGAGAATGGGCATGTTGTCATATTACCCAACCCTCTTAAGGAGGAATAGAAAAGAGAATATGTCTGAGACTTGGATACTGGATTTATAATTATGAACATAAAATAAATATACATTACTGATACCTGATGACTATTTTAATTTATAATCACATAATTACTAATAGTGCCTTCCATCCTTCTCAAGTCACTGTAACATATATACTTCCTAGTGTCAAAAAATATATATGGACCACAATATTATCTAGAAATATGCTCACAGGAAGGAACTTGTAATAAATGATAATAAAATTTCTTTCAATTAAAGCAAAATTATTTCAGTCAATGTTTTTTCATAGTATAAGGTGGAAGTGGTACTGTTAAAAAAGTATTTGTCTACCCAAAAAACAGAAAAATACTTTTATCATTTGAGTCATCATAGAATCTCTCCTGTGTTCCATTGAGATTCCTATATTTGTATGTATAGTCAAACACTATGAGCTGCTGGGTGTGGCAGCTCACGCCTTTCATCCCAGCCGTCAGAAGACAGTGGTAGGAGGATTGCTGTGAGTTCAAGGCAAGCCTGGGATAACATAATGAGTTCTAGGTCAGCCTGGGCTACAGTGAGTCCCTACCTTGATAAAACAAACAACAAAAACACCACCATCACCACCACCACCACCACCAACAACAAAAATAGAATGAAGACTTTATCAGTATAAAGGTGAATACTCCTTTGTTAATACTCTGAGAATGTGTATAATTTTTATGACATGAGTCATCGTCTACATCCTCTTCGATAACTAGTGGAACTTTTGTCATTCAGTATATTAATCCCTAAACGATGTGTAGAAGGTCACACCAGAAATAGGTTATTATAAGGAAAGGGTTTATTTTGGTTTAGTTAGAAGGGGAAGTTTGATCTTGGCAAGAAAATCATGGCAAAAATAGACAGCATAACATCACATCTTGTCACATCACTGGGGGAAAAGCAGCTAGAGTCAGTGAGCTAGTGAACACCCAGTGGGGTTGGACTAGTAAAGTCTAAGACCCCCCCCCTCAGTGACACACCTCCTCCAGCAAGGCTCCGCCTTCCAAAGGCTCTACCAGCTAGCAATGGAGAATGAGGCTTCATCACAGACACATGAGACTATGAGGGGCATTTTATATTCAAAGCACCACATTGTGAACTCTATCATTGGGCTCCTAATGCCAGTGAAATTGTGTTATTGCTAAAAATAAGAAAATACCCTTGGGCCAACTAATAATATGAAAACAATGCAGTGATTGCCCTTGTTTTATGAAGAACTCATAGTGACCCCAATATCCACTCCCAAATAACACCCACATCTTACTCTAATTGAGGAGGCCTCTGAGTGAGGATGATGAGGTCACAGCTGTGTTGCTTCCTGTTTGTTCATACACAGAGCAGGAATCTAATTAGACTCAAGAGAAAATGATGTCCAGGGAATATCAGCTGAAATACTCAAAGGTGTGCTGACAAGTCTGGGTTCTGCCAAAAGAGGTTGATATATCTGTGTTAAATGATCTATTTTTATCTCCCTCCAAAGCTTGGTGGAAAAATGAAGCCCAACAAAGAAGAACACAAAAATGATTTCAGTGAGGTCTCAGGTAGAGACGGGGTGAAAATTTCTAGCACCAAGCATCTGCTTCCTTGTGCATAATAACAAAGCTGCCCAGTGCTATTTAATGCCCTCACTTTAGTCATAATTGGGTGAACATGACCTGCTGTGCTTTTCCTTTGTATGAAGTTTTCTACTTGTAATGACACTTAATCATTTTGGCATATAACATTTCAAGGGACATTAAATTACCAAGAGGGAAGATTGACAATTGTCCATGTCACCTGACCAAGGACTGGGAAATATTCTACCAGTTAACTTTTCACTCTGCCCATTAGAAATAACTGTAATAATCTTTATTGTAAACTATGTAATCTGCTAAAATTGTAATCATGAATGTCCCGTGTTACTACGTGGATTTCAAAAATGAATATCTATCCTCTTGGTAAGAAGTAGTGTTGTGACTCCAGGATGCCTGATCCCAGGTATAGAAAAGGAGGGAATAAATTTTCAATACCTATGACACTAAATTCTTAGATGAAAAATAGAATGCAATCTCAAATGTCTGACATAATTCCATTGTACAAATGAGACTATAAATCCTCCAACAACTTCTGTCTGCTCACAACATATGTAGGATATTGCTGCAGTATTTCTCACCTATGAAAAATCAAAGCAAGAAGCACCACACATAATCACTCATATCTCAAACAACAACTTAGAATTAACTGTCCAGTTCCAGTACATTCTTGCTTCTTAAATATTTGCAGATGAGTATATTTTATAATTTGTCTGATGTATTTCGGTCACTTTGATGGATGAAGAAATATTACCCTTAAATTTCGTCCAGTTGGATCTTGCTAAGTTATAAAAATAATAATAAAATGTGTGCTTCAAGGGCATATACATGGGCACACACCATACCACAGAACACACACACACACACACACACACACACACACACAGCACATTGCATTGCATACACACATGTGCACAACCAAAATAAATTCAGAAAATCTATATTAAAATTTATCTTTGAACTACACCTATTACGAACTGTTTTCAGTAGAAGTTATGAAAAAACAAGGCAGGGAAATATTTGACTCCCTTACAATGACTTCTTAACTTTTCAAGATTGTGGTAACATTTTTTTCATCCATGCCAATAACAACTGTCACATTTAAATTCTTATTACCTAAGACAGTTCTGACAAATAGTATTTTTATCGATTGGTATATATTTTGTGGAGTTAAATATTGCCTCAGACATTTTCAAATGACAAATATATGCAAACATAATTTATACACATCAGCATTGCAAGAATTTTTTTCATCAAAATAATATTATAATAAGGTATTAGAATTATGTTTTTATTTTATAGTCCAATCAAATTATTAACATCCACAAAAGAGTGTACTGATTGGGAGCATAGACTGTGGACAAAATCAGATTAGGTTTTGTTAAAACATGGACTCTAATATATGCTACCTATTTCACACTCAGCTCTCAGATGACCAATCTGTTAAATAATGAAAATAATAAGTTTTTTTAATATTCATATTAGGATCACATAAATGAGCTAGTGAGTGTGCTCAGCAAAGGGTCTGGAACATCATATGAGTTTATTGTTTTCATTAACTAGTAAGTATTAAAGGAGAAAGATGAAGAAGGGGAAAGTGGGCAGATGGAAAGAGAAAAGTAGCTTTTCTTTAAGTCATGATAGTCATTAATGCCTAGGGAATAAGCCATGTGTTCTGGTGCTAGGGCTGACACAGTGCTTTTGGAATTGGTCTCAGTTCTCCATTTTATTTTGCTTTTTAAGATTAAAAGGGTCTGCTGGATTCTGGGTTTGTTTTTTTTTCCAAGGTAGGGTCTCACTCTAGCTTAGAGTGACCTGAAATTCACTATGTAGTCTCAGGGTGGCCTCAAACTCACTGCATTCCTCCTACCTCTGGGTCCCAAGTGCTGGGATTAAAGGCATGCACCACCATGCCCACCCCCCTGGATTCTGTTTTTAATTGAGTGAGATTATTAAATCTGAGCAATGGTGCATGGTATATACTAATGGTGCTGTCATATATAAATGGGTTATATCTCTGATGAGCTATTGGAAGGTAGATCTAATTTAATTTGTGTGAGTCTTTCCCTCGTCTATCACGTGGGCACTCTGTGTGTGTAGTGTGCATGTGTGAACACATACTGCACCACCTACACTGTCCCTTTTGAATCCTTTCTAATGAAGTGCACACTTCCTGGAGGATATATGTCCCACAAGAACAGGGAGTAAGCTAAGGATAGAACAAGATTACTGCTTGCACCCAGACTGAACCTGCAACCTTACCCTCCTTGGTGTCCTTTCCAATCTAATTGAGCTAAATGGCCACAAGAATCAATAAAATATTAATTTGAATTGCTTCACTTATTTTTCATCTTCTGCCATTAAGGTACACCAGTGAAAACAATTTAATAAGATCTAACCTCAAAATATGAAGAAATGCTAATATACTTTACTTCCTAATTGTGTTCTTAATAGAATTTCAATCACAGGGCAGAGATGTGGTAAGTAAACCTTTATTAAGTTAGCATAAGGTATTACTTAATGTGGAATGCTTTATGTCCAAACAATATTAATAATAATAGAGAGCTAATGATTAGGAAAAATGGAATGAAACTTTGTGAAGACAGGATTTGCAATTCAACTTTTTTTATGGCAGGGAAAATTTTCTTTTTATTTTTTTCTTTATTACTTAGTTTTGTATTCAGCAAATACAATCAGTTTGGTACCATTATTAGGCTCATCTGTGACCTACCCCCTCCCCTTGGCCCCTCCTTGTTGAGGTATACGGGTCATGCATTGTGGAGTTAGCCTAAAGTTATGGGTAAGCTAAATGTCTCTGCATATCATGACCCAACATGTGGCTCTCCCATTCTTTCCGCCCCCTCTTCCGCAAAATTTCCCTGAGCCATGTTGGGTCTGCTTCAGTGATGAGGTGTTGGGGGGCTCTGAGGCTCTGGCTCTCTGATTTGGTAGGAGTTGATTTTTCTCTGTGCTGATCTCCTTCCCCCTTGTGTTGGTATCCAGTTCATCAGGAAAACAGCGCCCTTGCTTGTTTCTCCAATTTTTATTAGTTTCAGCCGGGGCCCTTTGGAGGTATGATGGGGTGGCTCTCTCCTTAGGATCTACATCTATCTGAAAAAGAGAAGCAGATTCTCCAACAGAGAGTAAGTTAGCACCAGGACAAATGAGATAACCCTTACTTTTTTTTTATAGAGAATTTAATAGGTGTAGGCCCTCTTGTAGCCCACAGTTGATGGTAGCTTGATATTGGAGAGTGGGCTTATGTTTGGATATGGTTCTGACTTGTTTCCCAGTTCCAGCTATGGGTCCCATACCAGTGAGGGGATCACTTAGCCAAATTGAGAGCAGTTGGTTCCCCACCATGGCTGTGTGCCACCACTGCACTTGTGTGGGCATCACAACAAGGTATTTGCTGCTAAGTAGGTTAGACCATGCATTGCTTCGACAGATATTGGTCATTTTCCCCCAGTCGCCCATGTAGCACCTTCTGGCACTAGATGCGCTGACTGTCTGGGGACTGACTCTCTTCCAACTTCCAGCCATGCCATTCTAATTTGCATGTCAATCACCTAAGGTGTCTTCAGCAGTAGGGTCTTACCACTAGCATTTGGTGGGTCATCAAGTACTCTGACAGAAATCTGTCTGTCTTTTAGGAAACCTTGTAGGTCTCTCTGATCAAAAGCTCATTGTGGATGATAGCCCCATGCTGGTTCTAGGAGTTACAGGTCAGTGCCCACTAAGAAAATGAGGAAAAAGATAACTAATATACAAGAGTTAGAGATGAGAGAGAGAGGGAGAGGAGAAGTGAGGGAGGGAAGATGTAGAAGATTAAGGTTAGTCAAGACTAACCTTAAATTTTCTTGTTGGGTAACAGGATTGAAACTGCAAAATCTCCAGGTGAAAGTTTTTGTAGGGTTCTTTGTAGCCTTACCATTTATACATTTATACTTTCCCCAAAGACTAGCACATGCTTCTTTGTCATCAATTCTAACCTGAAACTACCTATATTCTCAAGAAAGAGAAAATTGAAAATACTAAGTTATTGCCCCTCTCTCTATGACTCGTCTATTATCATGCTTTTGCTTTCCTTAGATGACCTACTCTCATGTACATCATTTTTATTCATGAGGGAGAAAGACCGAGAGAGAGAGAGAGAGAGAATTGTGGCACCAGGGCCTTAGCCACTGCAAACGAACTCCACACACATGTGCCACTTTGTGTGCAAGTGCCACCTGCACACTGGCTTCACTTTGTGCATCTGGGCTTTCGTGGACTCTAGAGTGTTGAACCTACATCCTAGAACCTTGACTGCTAAACCATTTTTCCAGCCCTTGTGGACAATTTTAATCTTGGATCTCCTATACAGAAAAATAAACCCATTGCAATTGTGTAGCTGATGACATTATGTAAATATCTCTTGCATTAGAGAAAATAGATGGATATTTGTTACCTTTAATCTATTTCTACATTCACATGTACATGTGTGTGTGCATGCGCTCACACACACACACACACACACACTTTGGGGCTCAAGTTCCAAATAGTCTTGCACTAAGAAAGTATTCTCCCACTGAGATCCAGCCCTACGTTGTCTGAAACATTCTGACTGCCTCTCTGTAGACTGGCTGGGCCTCTAACACACCTCTGCTTCCCAAGAGGGGATTATACCCAACTTACTTTTTTCTTCTTATCCTTCTTTATTCAAGTATAGGGAGCACATGTACTATATGGCTGGATCTTTATTTTGGAGAATCCAGATGTGTGTCTGAGGAAAACCTGGCATATGTGGCACTATAGCTGGTTGGGGGCTTATAATCAAATTGTCATTCATTTTTACTTTGAGGAAAGAAGCAATATTAAGCAAACACAGGAACTCAACTTAGCCTTACATGTTACGTATTCTCTTATTTACCTTCTTTTATTTTTGTTACCCTGCCAGACTCAAACCTTCAAGGCATTGATGGTTTGGAACTCATCTGTCTGAAAATCGGTGCATGAATCCCAATAAAGCATTCCTGTAAAACAGCCCCACAGAGAAAATAAGCAAATGCAACGCACCATTCTGGTTGCAGATATTTAAAATATGTTAATAATCATCTTTTCTGTGAACCCTAGAAATTCACACAGCAGGAGTGGGAGGGGACATGGACATGAAGGACAGTAACACTGTCACCTGCTGTTGCAGTCAGGTTCGCATTGCTGGCAGAAATCACACAACCAAGAGCAGCTTTTGGCAGGGGACAAAAAGGTTTATTTTGGCTTATAGACTCAAAGGGATGCTCCACCATGGCAGGGGAAAACAATGGCATGAGCAGAGAGTGGACATCACCACCTGGCCAACATAAGGTGGACAATAGCAACAGGAGAGTGTGCCAAACACTGGCATGGGAGGGCTGGCTGTAATACCAATAAGCCCACCCCCAACAATACACTGACTCGAGGAGACATTAATTCCCAAATCTTCATCAGCTAGGCACCTAGCATTCCGAACACCCAAGTTTATGGGGACACCTGAATCAAACTACCACACTTGCCTAGGAAGAGAAGTCCAATTACTATTTCCTTCAAACACATAAAGGTATACACTGAATGCAATCCATTGCCTACATTAGTTCCTTGGATTGGTGTTAGAAGCATCACACCCAATCAATTCTGTAAACATCCATAGTCATAATTGGAGTGTGTAGTAATAGCCTCAATCATTACTTATCTGAGAGTCCTTTTCTTTTGAAGTTGAGAAGAGAAAAATTGATTTTAAGGAATAAGCTAGTAGTTAAAAGAAAATATGAAATAGATCAACTGGATCAGAATAGTTCTTTAAAATAAAACGCTGATTCCTAAAGTAGCTCCTCTTTGTAAAAATAATTAGTAGGATTGTTAAAATGTACATGGAACCCCCTTCTAAGAGACTATGGTGGCAGCTCCTCATGTTCTGCTGGGCGTTATTCTTACAGCATGTTGATTGCCTACTGCTCAAATTAGCTCTGCCTTCTTACTGAACTCTATAAAGAATGAATAATAGCTCTTTATCTAATGCTGTCCTGCTGGGATAATGGGGAGTTTATCTCCAACCCATAGATCATGCTGGATAATTGTTTTCTTGGAATTTGGGCTGTAGTTTACATAATTGGGTGCAAGCTCCTTCTTCAGACATTAAGTCAACTCATTCTTTGTTTTACTTGGAGTTGAATCACCACGCACCCCATCGACTCATCTTGCACCAAAATTTTTGCTTTAAGAAATGGCTAGTGGCCAAAAAACATACTTGTCCTAAAGCCATAGTCTGTCTGTAGTTTCCAAATGTTCAAGGTAGACTGTTGGACTTTCTCGTCATGACTAGCTTGGGAGGAAAACGCTGTGATTCCTTCACTCTGATTCAGAGTTTCAAAGGATCGTGTGTGATTTGTGATTGTAAACTTTGGTCCCTGACTAAACAAGATTTCTGATTTGCAAAGTTACCCAGAGTCCCATGAATCAATGTTTCCTCAGGAAGCCCTAGCTTCCAGGCTTATTTAGGCAATGATATCAC
This sequence comes from Dipus sagitta, assembly GCA_036346955.1. Taxonomy (NCBI): domain Eukaryota; kingdom Metazoa; phylum Chordata; class Mammalia; order Rodentia; family Dipodidae; genus Dipus; species Dipus sagitta. The sequence continues at coordinate 25,723,540 of CM070778.1, forward strand.
CACTGGGCACATTTAACATGAGCAGATAGATGGATGTGAAGTCCCTTGAGCTCCAAATCAAACCAGCTAATGGGGATAGATTTCCAGGTATGTGATGGGGCATTTTCACTTGTAATTTTTTTGAGGAGAGTGTTCTGGGAAATTATTAAATGCAGTTTGAACCAAGAAGCAATTTTTCCTTTTAAATAAGGCAGAAATAAAGCAGTGTTATAAAATCTTTCTCAAAACGGGCAGCACTTGGAGAGACTTACATAATTTTAATAACTGTATTCCATCTCCAGAAATACTGATATATTTGGTTTAAAATACAATAAGGATGTCAACAATTGCAACATCTCCCCAGGTGATTCTATTATGCCAGGAAGGATGAGGACTATAGAATTAAAGGGAGGTAGGAGGGAACAGGACAGGTCAAGTAGGGAGAAAAGAGATTGAGGAAGTCATGGGTTTTGTGGTAACAAAAATGAAGCAACCTGGACCAAAGTCCTGCGTCCTCTGATAGCAAACATATGACTCCATGAGTTATAATCAGAGTGAGCCTTTGTTATTCAGTGGGGACAAAAATTAGTAAAATTTAGGCACACAAGACTGCATTAACGAATGCAACAAATGTAAAATTGGAAAAAAAAACTCTTATGGGAGGAAACAGTTAAAATGTTATTTATGTAATGTTCAAAGCATGCAAAACACTTATTTACAGATATATATGAAAGATAATAAATTATTATATTTTAAACAAAAGTATACGACTAATGAATAAAAAATATAATGGCTACATTTTAGAGAAAGACATTTGAGAACTTCAAACTTTTTGGAATCTTTTTGCTTTTAAAAAAATTATTTGAGAGACATAGAGAAATAAGGAGAGAGAGAGAGAGAGAGAGAGAGAGAGAATGGCATGCCAGGGCCTCCAGTCACTGCAATCAAATTCCAGAAGCATGTGCCACCTTGTGCATCGGGCTTTTGTGGGTCCTGAGGAATTGAATCTGGATACTTAGGTTTCATAGGCAAGTGCCTTAACCACTAAGCCATTTCTTCAGTCCTTGGAAGTATTTTTTTAATAGAAAAAAACTTGGCATTTTATTTATTTTTTAAATACATATTTCATTTCTTATTAGATATGTACATATTTTGTATGTAAACATCACATGTTAGTACCATCCTTTCCCTCCTCTCTGCCCCTTTCCTGAAGAGGCCTTCCTCATTGGGGATGCGGGTCAACCCCATGGGGATTGTGGGTCATGCATTATGGGGAAGCAGCCAGTTATGGCGAGAGGCAATGTCTCTGTGCAAAATGTCCTTGGAAGTATTTTTGAAGTTACATAATAAATATATTTAAATAAAAATGTCTATAAGACTTGCTATAATTCTTTTGTAATCACCATCATATCTCCTTGAAATCCTGTAACTCACAAGAAGCAGTTTTGCTAACAGAATAATGTTGATCTGTGACTATGAATGAAGGAAAAGCAAAATCTTACACAGAGTGAGTAGATAAGATATAACAAGTTATTTTTGAAAAGTCTTAGGAGTACTATCGAGTTCAATTATTGGGATAAAATGGAAGAATATGGGGAAAAGAGGAAAAATGGAGAAAGTAGAAAAATTACTTTTTAAAAATTTAAGCTAAAAGGGAAAACATTCTGGTTCTCTTAGAGCTTTTAAAATATATTTACATGTGTATATGTGTGTAAGGGTGTGCCAGGGACTCTTGGTGTTGACACAAACAAACAAACAAAAAAAAAACAAAAAAACAAAAAACTACTGGCTTTATGAGAGTGGCTGGGGAATTGAACCTGGGGCAGCAGGCTTTTCAAACAAACATCTTTAATCATGAATTAATCTCCCCACCCCAAACATTCTGATTCTTGATTGACTAATGAAGTTTCTGGGCTTGTAATTCAGTGAGGTATCCTAACTGAAGGCTTACCCTTCTTACCTCTCTACACCTTAGGATTCCTTGTGTATAGATGACAGTAATATGGGGGAGACTGAACAACACTTAGACATACTCTCTTACAAATCTACCCCCGAAAATTCGCAGAGGAAATGATCGTCAGTGCTTTCTCTGGTTATTTGGCAGAGACCGTGGAGTAGTATTGTCACCATCACTTGGGAGATTTTGGGAAATGTTAACTCAAATCTACTTGATCCATCTTTACTGAATTATTAGTGGATAAATTATCTTTATTTTTGCTAGAAACACAAGGGAAAAAATGAACTAGGCAATGACAGAGAGCAAAAAGTCAGCCTAACAGGTGCCATTATATGATGTTATCAGATAATGATATACATTCTCTTGTCCAGAAAGTACCTTCAAAATTAATTTTCGCTTTTGAGATAGGAAAGTAGATTCACCCTCACTGTGAACAGGATGTTCTACTCAATGGAGAATAGAAATATACTTTACCTTTCATTTTGTACCAATAACAAATTTATACTCTGAACAGGTCAAACTTCAAGTCACTCCCATTAGGATTGTAAAGCTAAACAGTTCCACAGATTCAATCAAGTAGGAACAAAATCAATTTACTCCCCCTGACTGATTCTAACTCTGAAGATAATCCATCCCATTTGTCTAGGATTACAGCACTGGGGAAACCATAGAAAGATTAACAGAGAAGAAGAAAAAAATGATGGCTCACAATGGTGAAGGGTCCTCTAGCAGGTTATTGAGTGATGTCAAATATAATATTTATAGTATTCTTCTTGGGAAGTATACTATAGTCATATTTTTTCGAGAAGTTATTTGATAAGTCTTCTATGTTTGCAAAAGTACTGCTCTTATCTACTGAAGTTTATATATATATATATATATATATATATATATATATATATATGTAGATACTTATATAGCTGAGGATGGACAACTTAGAAAGAGGTGGTACTCAGTGGGTAAGAATGTTTGCCACTTAAGGACCAGAGCCTGAGAGGACTGAGATCTGCCCATGTTCCACTCCGTAGAAGTCACATACAAAATAGTTGGCCATACTGAAGAATCATTGAGACTTGCTATCTGAAAATAGCATCTCTTGGGTGAGTGTGAGAATTCATCTGAAGGAAATGTGCTGGTCAGTGTCAGAGGACACCAGAAAGTTTCCTCTGATCTCCAAAAGTTCATAATACATATCTGCACACACACAGGTGCATATCTACCCATACATCACATCACACACTACTCCAAACATATACCTACACTTACACACAGAAATTAAAAAAAATATATCCATGCATCCTTCTGTTCATGAGGTGAACAGTCACCTCCACATGAAGACTTTTTTGAGGATATTAATCTTTAGCTAAGATTCAAAACAATGGAGACAGCAGATCATGGAAAAGTCCCTCTGAAACCATGAAGCAAAGTTAAATCTTTCCTGCAAAGCTAAAAAAATAAAATTCAGAAAATTTGTCCCAGGAAGGACATTATTGGTGGTGTGGGATTGAAGCCTTGGGAGGGATTGAGGAGACCTCTAGGCTAGTGAACCAAACTCTGAGTCCTTGTCCAAGTCATCAATATTTGAAACAATTGTAGTAACAGAGAAGGGTTAAGTTATGAGAATCTCTTAATGATAGTGTAGACAGGGAAGAGCAGAATACAGAAGGAAAGAATTCCTCCTTTCCTAGTAGGTGATTGTGATGGGAGCTCAGGAGATGTAGATGCTGGTAGAGGTGAGAACAGACGAGTCTGTGCTCATGGAGTTTCAGATGGGAACAAAGGTTGTGTTGGGAACTAGAGTAGAGATCATTCATGCTACATCTTGGCAAGATTTTTTGACTGTATTTTGTGGGAGTTTATGATGCTTAATACCAATTACCCATTTGACAAGATCTAGAGTGAACTAGAATACAAACCTCTGGGCATATCTATGATAGAGTCACTAAACTAGCTTGATTGAAGTGGGAACACCCCCCTAAATGTGGGTAACACCATCATGTGGGTTGGTTCAGACCGAGGAAACAAGGGAAAGCAAAGAGTTCGCATCTCTCTGCTTCTCGACTGCAGATACAATGTGACCAATGGCTCATACTCTTAGTAATTTCTTCCTTGTCATGGTAGACTGTATCTTCAAACTGAGCTAAAATCAACACTCCATTAAGGTGTTTTTGTTGTGAAATTGGTCACAGAAGTAATAATGGTTACTAATACAAAGACTGAATTCAAGAGTAAATAATTTGATAGAGAGAACTGAAATAAAATAGTACAGAGGTTGGGCATGAATATTGCTACCTGTTATTAGACATGTTGGCATTGGAAATCAAGAGAAAAGAGGAAAAGAGTTTGTGGTCTAAAGTTGGGGCTAAAGAAAACTTTGTTGCTGAAAATATTAGTGCACTGAAAACAAGTCCTGTCTGGATGCCTCTTTCTTTCTTTCTTTCTTTCTTTCTTTCTTTCTTTCTTTCTTTCTTTCTTTCTTTCTTTCTTTCTTTCTTTCTGAAAACAGTGTCTGAGCTTGGTTAGTCTAAATTCTGTAACTACATTTTTTGTCTATTGATGGCTATTTTATTATACAACATTACCTCCATTGCTCGTAGCATAGATGTTTCCCATTTAGTGGATTTTGTATCCTGACTTTTTTTTGTTGTTTTGTTGCTTTTTGTTTTTTTTTAAGGTAGGGTCTCACTCTAGCCCAGGCTGACCTGGAATTCACTATGTAGTATCAGGGTAGCCTTGAACTCACGGCGATCCTCTTACCTCTGCCTCCCCAGTGCTGGGAATAAAGGCGTGCGCCACCGTGCCTAGTTAATCCTGTCTTTTCTTATGAGACTCCTTGTCTTGAAAGGCTCAGTGAGCTGCACACCTTTCATGTTAACAGCAATTATATTCAGACAGTATCAAATGTCAAAAAATCAGAATATTGAAAAATGACTTGGCTCTTTCCTCCTACTCACATATAGAAAGTTCTTGATTGATTCCATTTAAAAAAAAATCATTCAAAATTCATTTGTTCATTCTGCAAAACTGAATGTGCCTTTTCCTCAGAGTCCATTCATCTTTGCTGATGTTTCTCACTGAAATCAAGAGAGGGCCCATGCTGTCTGAATGCCTTCACCTTGCATTAGAGCTATTTTAATCTCACCATATTCTTTTAGTTTTCCACTGAGCTCCACAATGAAAGGCTGGTGGAGGTATACAAGGAAGAGAATGAAGAAATTCTGTTGGCAGCTTGCAAAACCCTCGGCATCCCAGGACTTAACATTTCCTAAATAAAGTGGGCTTTTAGTGCAAGCCCTATTTAAAAAGAAATAAAGTCTGCAGATGAGACAGATTCCAGATGGAAACTCCTCTGCTGACTGTCTCTAAACAGGCCTGCAGCTGCTACTTCTTCCATGACTTTTTCCAGTGAAATTTTTAGGCTCCACCTGTTGACGGACATGGCAGCATTTTCCTCCCTCCCCGTGGCAGCTCCACCCGCTGCTCAACTTCCCCAGGAGAAGATAGCAGCCCAGCCTCTGAGGAGGAACTGCTTACAGCTCCTAACAGTCTGGAGCTCACCATGCTGCATCTGTGGCAGGCACAGAAGGGGATGTATGCTTTCATGATGGATAGAGGTGCTTGCTGCCATATCTTGGGCCTGTTGTGACCACTAATCAGGGGGATGAGGCAAATAGCAGAAAAGTTGATCCTTGGCCCTGCTGACTGCTTCTCCATGTTGCTCTTTCTTTCTTTCTTTCTTTCTTTCCTTTTTTTTTTTTCTTTTTGGTAAGATGTTGATAGAACTTGTCTGTGGCTTGCCCAGGTTCTGGGCAATCACCAGGGTTTCATCTTCACAGAAACAGATATGGAGCCTCAGGTTATAACAAAACAATGAATCAGATCCTAGCTATGAGAGAGATATTTTCTTCATCTAAAATTGAGTTGAAGGGAGAAGGAAAAGAATAGGAAGAATTTCAACCAGAGGGGGAAAACAAATTCTTCCTTGCTCGCTTAGACAAATTGATGGAGCCATGTCTTACTTACATTACAGGTTGTGATTTCTTTGTCCCAGACATAATTAATTCTATTGACACAAAATCTGACATTCAAAAACTGATCCCTTAATAAATCTCTAAGCTTCAAAGAAACAAAAGTCAGCATAGAAAGATGAAGGATTGATAATATGTTGAAAACTGATAGTATAACAAATTAAATTGAAACTCACTCAAGTATTGGGTACACCTTACATATTCTTCTATGTGCCCTGCATGCAGACTACAATTTTCTAATGTTATTCATTATATATTTATTTGGGTTTTCCTGGGTAAGTCATTCCCTCAAGATGAAATACTATTTTAAAAGGTGTTTTTTTTTTTTTCATGTCTCTAAAATTAGCAAGTGCTCCTCCATCACCCTTGCTTCTCTGGGTAGGAAACCCTATATACTATTTAACAGACAAAACAGAGACCCTGTCACCTTTCTTCCATCTGCCATATACACCCCCCTTGCTATCTCCATGCACTTCTCTTTCGTTGGAAAGAGTTGACTGCAACTGTACTTATACCTTGCTTACCTACTAGATTCCTAGTGATATTAATTTGACAGTTTTTCATTTTCTGAGTTGTATTTTCTATGTCCATGTTACCTAACTCACGCCTATCTGCTTTTATGCATCGTCATGCTGGTATCAATAAACAACAAAAGTCCAACCTAAAAGATAACTTTCTAGCTACAAACTCATCTTATTTTGTTTACAAATTTAGGACTGGGCATCTCAACTAGCCCTCCCCCACACCACCTCTTCCTTCTCTCCTGCTTTGTTTCTCTTTCTCCTTCTTCTATCCCCCTTCTCCTTCCCTCCCTTCCTCCATCACTCTTTATTTTCTCCCTGATCAGTGAATTAACACATATTGAAAGAGATAATGTTAGTAAATATTGTGACTACTTTCCACCCTTTCTACTACTTACTAAGAACTCCTCAAAGGATAACAGATAGGCTTAGTAGAAGAGATATAGCAGATGAGACCCAGGCACAGAACCAAATAGAATTAAAAAAAAAAAATAAAACCACCTCCACAGAATAGACACAGCAAGAAGAAATGCTTTCAAGCCACAGAATGTTCAAAAAGTGACGACAGCCAGTGTTGTATAATGTTCATCCAAGAACCTGAAACTCAGCTGATTCGAGGGAGGAACATTGCAGACACATCCCCAGCTGCCTCTTTCAGGCGTCCAGGAGGGCTACTGTCTGGATCTGTACTGACTTGTGCACCAGAGCGAGGGCTTTGCTTCAGGTGCTGAGGCTAAACTCTTAAACCTACCTCTCCTTGAGAGGAAACAGGTGTGTGTCCCCAGAGACATACAATCAGAAGGATGGCTTTACAGGAAAATAAGAGAACAGGATCCTCCATTACCTGAGGCAGCCTAAACTGTCAGCCGGCTCAATAAACATGGATGGGTTCTTTAACCAATCTGTATTTCAGTTTCTAGAATCTTTGAAGATGTTCGTGAAATGCTCTTCTGTGAACTACACGGGAGACCCTTTTTGCTTGTCACCCACTAGACTGTGGTAGTACTGTTTTATATAATTACTCACTAAGCCAGGAAACAGTATGCAGAGATTAATTATCCCTATCCCGTTCCCACACACATTCTGTATATAGTGTCATAATTAAGAGTAGCATGGAAAGCTTCTCCCAGGGGAATTTAATTTCAACTCATGAAAATGAAACAGTTGTCATAGTCTGGCTGCATGTTGGTGTATCTTAGGGAAAATGAAACTAAGATTGTTCTCCCTTGTACTACTGATAGAAGTCTTTGGTGACACTTGAGTATATGAATCTTGGTGTAATACTGCAGCTTTGGAATAGCAATGCACTGTGTGCTCCCGGGGTCGTACATCAGATGAGGTTTTGGCTAATGTTGTGAAGCGCATCTTTTGAAACCCAGAAAAGTTGGGGTCCGCAAATGAAACAGTCCAGGACCTGCAGCCCTCCTCTGCAAAGAGATGCCACGCTATAGCATTGTCACACACCAGCCTATAGAAGCAAGTTAACTCCCATTGAAATCAGACCTCTGTCTAAGGTAGGCTAAGATGAAATAGAATAAAATAAATTTTAATTTAACTTTATTTGGAAATTGAACTGTGAGTTATAGACTGTCTAAAATACTGAGATCTTAATATATCCCCTGAGCTACCAAGAATATTTCCTGGCATGATTTTGTATGTGAAACAAATTTAAAAAGTAATTTTTATTTATAAAAGTTTCCACAATTCAAGGCTGGGGATATGGGTACATGTTTAAGAGCATATTACCACACAAGTGCAAGCACGTGTTGTACAAATTCACAACAATGTCATTTGCAATAGCCCCAAATAGAAACAACGTAACACAAGATGTTTTTAGCTGTGACCGAGTGTGTTCGTTATTTTTCTCATGACTATCACAGAATACGTAACAGAGAGAGAAAAAGAAAATTAAGGGACGAAGGATTTATTTTGGCTTACATTTAAGAGCCTCAGGCTACCATGGTGAGGAAGACATGGCCACTGGCGCTCCATCCGAGGAGGCAGAAGCAGGCAGTGGCACTTATCCCTCACATCTCTGCATGTCAAGAAGCACAGATTGGATTAGAAGTGGTGCTCTGCTAAAATTATTCAAGGACTCTGTGCATAGTGGCACGCACCTTTAATCTCAGCACTCACAAGACAGAGGTAGGAGAATCACCATGAGTTTAAGGCCACCTTGAGACTACATAGTGAATTCCAGGTCAGCCTGGACTGGAGGGAAACCCTATTGTTCATGATTTCCCCATCGTGACTCATCTCCTCCAGTAGACATCGACCTCCTAAAAGCTCCACAACCACCTACAACTGGGGGCCAAGGGTTCAAACACATCATCAGGGGCATCTTACATTTAAATCATGACACCAAGAGTAAATCTGCAAAAATTCCAACAAAAATGTGTTTTGTCATTTTTTTTGTTTCCTTTTCTGTAAAACCTTTGGGGTACCTCCACTGAGTCACTCAATGAAGTCTTACAAAGACACAGGGACCAGAAATGTGAATCTTCTACCCTGGTAGATAACCACACCCTCAACGAAGTAATCTTGCCAAAATCTTCCAGTTAGAATCTTGTCAAGCCTATACACTCAAAGCAACCAAGTGTATTCAGGAAATACAGGACATATTAAACATCACCATGGAAACACACTCAACACAATCAGGACGATGGAACAAGGTACAGAGCCAAGATCTAGTTTCTCTAGCAAATAAATTATGAAGAACGTAATGAGAGAGACAAGACTTATCTTTTACTAATTCATGAAGGTGCACGTTTCTTTTATGTGGGTCTCTGTGTCAGTGCTCTGTTCCACAAAAGAGAAAAAAAAGTATTATCTGTCACAGTGTCTATCACAGGGTCACAAAGAGGAATATGTCAAAACCTGTTTCCTCAAAGGGAACTTGAAAATGTAAGCTCTGATTGAATTGACTGTCTGAGCTTCTGAGAAGGTGTAGATTGGAAGAAGAGAGGGAAAATCCAATAATCTGGGGATAAAAATTGCATGAGTCAAAATCTACCATCACCTACTCATGGTTCAAGAGAAAGGGGCACACTGAGAAGCACAACAAATCCCATTCTCTGAAACTACAGTGACAAGTGTCTTCACCCATCTCCTGAAACAAAACCTGCTATGGCTCTAGAATTCTATCACACTTGGGAATATAGAGTGCATTTTCCCCTTGGGAGACATAAGCACACATCTTTTTACCCCAGATAAGGCCAATATTAAAGACCCAAGAATGATTACATCAGAATCCAGCACAGTGAACCTATGAGTGCATTGAGGTTTCTCGTGGAGTTCAGGTGAGGTGTTATTTAGAGAAGCATGGGTGACTAAAGACAGCTGCATCGTCATAAGATCCCACTCCACCCTAGATGGTGCCCTGATGGACACTGCCTCGTGGAGTCCCTGGTCCAGTTGATCTTCTTCCTGTATAATCTGCCATCTCCCCACATCTCCTGCAGCTGGGAGAGCACAGGAGGAAACAATAGCTGGAATTCCAGATAGGGCTCTTGTGAGGCTTCACTCCTCTATTTACTGGGTAGTGTCAGTAGACCTGGCTAACGCTGTCTCATTCTGCTCCAAAGTTGCCATGGCTAGCAGCTCAAAGCAATCTCTGCTCCAAGATGGCATCGCGTCAGATAACATGGAAGAATAGCACTCTTGGTTCTACCAACTCAATTGCAGTTGGTCCTAGTTTCAAACTGTGCTCAATATGCCTGTGTCTAGCATTTCCCATCACCATATTTTGTTTCTCTCTAGATGCTTCATTTTCTGAAGTTTTAAAACTGGAACATTATAATAATAGTTATAATTATAATAAAGGCTTTCCTCTCTTATCTCTTATAGACTAGACAGAGTTTAGTGCTTCTCAATAGTCAATAAGCACTGTGGCTATACATAAAATCAATGATATAACTACAATATTCTTGTAAGTTATTTAAGACATATATCCTCAGTACCATTTCAAAAGTAGGAATGAATGAATGAGAGTATTAACATTAAATTTAAATGTGATTTTCCTCTCTATGATTTTTCCCCTTTTAGAAAATGTAGCAGAAACAGAATACATATTCATGGGACATAATAAGATAACTTGATATGTGTGTGCAGTGTGTGATGATCAATTAGCATTTCTCTTTCCTCAAATATTTATATACTTAAATCTCCAAATGTTCATAGTGGAGAGAATGAGAAGCATCCTAAGAAGCTTAGTAATCTGTCAGTAGTGTGACAGGAAATCTACCAAATTCTCATTGCTGCCTCACATACTCACTGTAGTAAATGCATGAGGGATGAACATGGTCCATGTTTGAAATTCTGTGGTTGTAGAAGATCTGGTGATGTAATCATGAGGGGGGGGAAGAAACTTGCAAACACACAGAGACTCCACTCTTGAAAATATGCTACCAAGGCTAGGAAATGGCTCAGTGAATAAGATCACTTGCCACTCAAGCTGGCCCTGAGAGGGCCTGATTAGGCATAATTCTGACTCCTCGACACATGCAGACAGCTGGGTATTGCCACACATGCACGCCTGCAACCTCAGCCTTGTGGAGCAAAGACGAAGAAAATGTGCTAGACCTTGTGAAAATGGCAGTTCTGCGTCCAGAGAAAATTCCTTCTCGAGGAATTATGTGGATGAGCAATGAAGGGGGGACCCTGACCTTCTCCACTGGCCTCCATGGGCAGAAACACAGGACACAAACATCTGCACACACACTTCATGCACACACAGCAGTGGCACCCCACTATATACCACACAAACTATACACATTCAAAAATGAATAAATAACAAAATGTGCTATCAAATGAAGGTTGTAGAGCAGCATGGGGGAGAACATAGCATTTTCTGTATTGCCATAGAAATAAAAGCCACACTATGGTAATAGCTGTAGGCACAGAACACTTTGGCAAGGTGTGGAGGTGGAAAACCAGGACGTGGTGTTTGCCACCCCCTGTGCCCCCTGCCCCCCTCCACCCAGGAGCTTATACTTCTGGGAGACAGGACAGTTAGGAAAACAAATAATTCGTGGCAGCACAAAATTTAGTAGAAAATCAATGTTAAGACCTTTTAAATGTAATAGGAATGGATAGAAAGGAGACCTCTGGCCTATTCTGTAAAGATGTAAGGGAGGAAGTCAGGCTTACATTTGTGGTGAATGAATGGGCCACAGATGAGGATAATCAGACAGATGGCTATGAATAGAATTATGAGGTCCCAGTTCCTGGCCATTGGGGCAAATGGCTTGTTTTTATTTACAATTATCTTGATTTCATGCTATTAAAGCCACAAATTGCACCACTGGTTTCACTAACTAGCAGGAGCTGTGTTCTAGGTATCAGCTAGTGGATGCAAGACTTGCCCTGATAGGAGTCTCATACAAATGGGGCACATGGCAGAGATGGCATGCCATGTGTATGTAATAAGCTTAATGTGTTTAGGAAAATATTATTGAATTAAGAACCAGACTTCTTTAATTTAATAGCTACATAGAAAGAGTCATAAATGACTCACCCAATTGCCTCTTCATGGTGCAATGTTCATTTAATATCAATATAAAAATAGTAAAATATCAAACAAAGAATTTAATCTAAGTGTTTTACAAATGAGCATTTGAACAGGTTTTCAGGAGGGTATGGGGACATATTGTCTGAAAGACTAGAAACACTTTGGAGAAAATCAAAGTAAGACAAGGGAAAGGAATTGCAACTGATGTGTGAGCAATTAGATAGTGCTGTGTCCATTTGGGCATATGGACTTAAATATGCTGCAGGTCCCTCTCCATCTGGATTTTAATAAGCTTTGAGTTATTGCCAATAAAATACCAACAGAGCCTCTTCCGGCATTCATGGGCATCTGCCCACATGGTTCAGATGAGCAGCTGATGGGTTACAGTTGCTGCCGACACTGTGACAACGCAGGAGGCCAGCATTCCTAAGTGGACAGTGATGTACAAGCTATGTCTAGCTGAGCTTGTAGCTGATTCTAGCCACCACTAAAATTATTTAATTATCTGTCAAAATAATTTAAGGAATTATGAGTGTCTAAACTCACATTTTGGGATAGATACATTCGACTGGTCATCTGAAATTATAATAGCCCAGAATGCATATCAACACATTGCCAACACTGTTATTTTCAATAGCATTATGAACCCCAGTCTCTTATCTATGGACTGTAAACTGGCATAGTTGTACACACCTGTAAGCCCAGAACATAGGAGGGTTAGGCAGGAGGATGTCCAGTTTAAAGCCATCCTGGGCTGGATAATGTGGCCTTGTTTCAATGGTGTGTGTGTGTGTGTGTGTGTGTGTGTGTGTAATATAAAATCCAAAATGATTTGACGAACACTATGATATATAAGTAATAAATAAACTTTTTAATATTCCAATGTATAATAGGAAGTTGTACTGCTTTAATGCATATTTCTGTTCCATTACCTAAAGAAAATTGTGTCCTAAAATGCAATAGCTTGTAATTTTGGTTTTATCTTTGCCACAAAGGGTGATATGTTTAGTGAACTTGCATAGTGATTTTAACTTACATTTCTCCTGAATGACAGAGTTTCATCCTTTCTTCAAATATATTAAATTACCACTATTTTATTTATTAAAACTGTTTGGCATAGTTTTTACATGTCACATATAAGACATACCACTTCAATTAAAATATTGAGTTTATAATGCACTTTTGTATGTATATATTATGTTAGTATCTATCGTCTATCTATCTATCATCTATTTATATCAATAAATATGTATGAGTAGACTCTAATCATCTCCAAAACATATCCTCCCCTCATTTATGATACTCAAGAAGGACCTCAATGTCATAATCAAGTTGTGGTCAAAATAATGATATTAAAAATTTTAAACATTTACTAATGAAAGTTCACATAAACAGTATCTCATGGGTTTATGAAGGACATGCAAAATTTTTATAGCCTACACCATTGAGTGATGTGTTCTGTCACAGTGACTGTTGCAGCTACTTTTTGTTGTTGGGACAAACACCTGGCTGGAAGTAGCTTATGGCTGGAAAGGTTTATTTCAGACTTACAGAATCCTGAGGAAGCTCTATCATGGCAGAAGAACCAGCTCACTTCATAGTATACATTGATAGCAGAGAGGCAGCGTCAAGAGTCAGCAAGCAGGAATAGCCAGAACTCTAGCTGGCTCTCTAAACACAGAGGGCTGAATTCAAGAGCCCACCCCCTATGACATAACTCTTCTCCAGCAGAGCTCTGCTGCTGGAGACTTAAGTGGAAGTTTAATCTTATTCAAAAAATATCTCAGGCTATGGGGAAGCATTCGATTGCTTTAAATCACCACAAGGACATTGAAAATATAGGCAAGAGGGCATCTTAAAATGTACCGAATTAAACCGTATATGTCTTCTTTTCAATTAAAACATTAATATCAATAAAATAGGTTTCAATTTGGATTCTAGGTTTGCCACCAATTGACTTGCTAGTACTTCAACTTTGTACCTTTGTACAATGCAACACTGAAGGTGCCAAAACAGTCCATAAGCAGATAGCACCAGCTCTACTCAGTCACTGGGACATCCAAGGCAACATTCACTAAGTGTAGCTTGTGCAGAGCCTTGCTCCCTTCCCACGTATTCTTCTAAATAACATTCAACACTCTCATTAAGTACACACATTTCAAGTATTTATTTTATTTGCACATGCCATTATATTTTTACAAGTATATTTGTATAATGACTCCAGTTATTAGCCAAATGTCTTCTATTTCTGACTTAATATACATCACTTATTGAACCCACAGTGTATGATGAGCACACTAAAATAGTCCTAAAGTATGTTGGTTGGGCCAGAAATTCAGACATAAAGAATAATGGTTTAGAAAAAAAGTGATAGTTGACTGAGAAGGGGAGCTGGTATAAGCTGGGGATATGTTCAGGTATTGACAATTGCAATGCATGCACAATGAGTTAGATTTATTTTCACTGCTGAAGTTATATCTCTGAAGAAAATTGTATTTATGAGGATAAAATTCATGCTATGGAGACTTGATGTAAACATGTAGTTTAATAAGTATTTTCTAACCTGACTCTCTCTTTCCTTGAATAATTTTAAGGAGAAGATAAAAGGAGTGAAGTCTGAACTATCATATCTATGTGACTGGTTGAAGAAGTTTTGGGCAGGTGAATTATTTGTAGGGAAATCTAAAGGTCCTTTATGCATAATCTTTCTGATTAAATGGCCAAAGGTCTATAAGGCATTAAAATCCTCAAAGAGATATGATAAGGACGATTTTCATTGAAGCCAGGATCGCTATAACAAGGGAATTAGTTTTATCTTGTTGATTGTCTCCTAGGATTGTGATTTTAAAAAAAAGTTGATTAAATGGACAGAAGGTGAGGTTAATGGTCTCCACAGCTGGTCAACTCAGTAGCTCGGTTGACACACAAGTTAAATTTAAGGATACATTGGTATTTGACTAGACTCAGAAGACTAGGAAAGTTTTACCCATAAACATATAGCTAAAATATATCTTAAATAATTTAACTATGACATTTGAATATATTATCTATCTTCAAACATAAATACTGAGTTAATTTAGCACCAAAAAAAAAAATGATTCCTTGGGTGGGATGTGTTAGAGTTGGATTGCTTCTCTTGTCAAATTCACATGTTGATGTCTTGATATTTTGTAGCTCAGAATGTGCCTGTATTTGGAGATGGGGGCTTTAGAGAGAGAGCAGAATTACTATAATGTCATTGTGTGTGTGTGGGGGGGGGGTGCTAATAAAAATGACTAGTGTCCTTATAAAAGAAGAATATTTAGGCACAAAAGTGTATTCAGGAGGTAGACAACTTGAAGATGATTGTCCCACTAAAGAGAGAAGCACCCAACTCTGACATCACATCGGTTTGGAATGATGGCCTCCAGAGCTGAAGTATGAGATAGCACATGTCCACTGAGGAAAGCTGTGTGCGTGGAGAGTAGAGCCATCCTGAAAAACAAGCTACGTGTGCTACAGGTGGCAAAGCTTGGGGGGAAGCTGACCCTCAAGGCTGTTGGTCAGGCACAGAAGCTTACATCTGTAATCCTAGCATTCAGCAGGCTGAGGTAGGTGGATTGCCATGAGTTTGAGAACAACCTGGGTTACAGAGTGGGTCCCAGGTCAGCCTGGACTAGATTGAGACCCTGCCTAGATAATTCTATTATGAGCCCCAGATTCCAGACATAGGGCTGTAAGATTTGTCTTTTGCCCTGCTGAGTTTCAGTGTTGTTTGGGTCCCGTGTTACCTTGTGCTGCCGTTTCTTCCTTTTGCATTAGGGATTTTTACTCTATACCATGGTATACTGGTGGCATGTAAGTAGTTTTTGTGATGGTCTAGGGCTCACAATTAAATATTTGCCCGAGTCTCAGAAGAGTCTCTGTACTTATACTTGGTGTTTGAACTGTTAGAGACTATGGGAGTTTAAACTTGAACTGAGAATATTTGGTATTAAGACATAGCCACAAGTCTGTGGATAAGGGCGAGAAAGTTATGGCTTAAACGTAGCATGTTAGAATGCCAAGGTATCCAGGAGTGGACTTGCGATAGTGAATATTGTCAACTTGGCAGGATCTAGAATCGCCTAGAAGAGAAATCCCTGGATGTCTTGACAGTTCCCAGATTAGGTTAATTGTGATAGAAAAATTTACCCTAACTATAGACAGCACAGGTCCATTAACGATCCAGGTTGAGTTAAAAGAAGAAAGTAAGCTAAGTGCCAGCATTCTTCTCTCCCTTCTTCCTGCCCCTGGATACAGTATGACCAGATACCGTCCACTCTTACCTCTGTAACAGCCCCTTCTATGACAGACTGTGCTGTCAAACTGTGAACCAAAGTAAACCCTTTTAGGTGACTTTGGCTAGGTATTTTATCACAGCAATGAGGAAAGTACCTAATATCCCAGCTTTTAAAACTTTCTGGAAGTACAGCATCTAAAGTATAAAAAGAAAAATCATCTAGGTGACTAATCCCATAATGCCCCCCCCAAAAAAAACAAACTCATCCCAGTCAGTGTAGTAGCAGTTCTTAAATTCAAATCAAACTTGATGTTGTTCTCAGTGTTATTGTCAGAATTCACCCACTTGCTTGGCCATTGTTAGTCTGTATCTTGTTCAACATCACCTGGTGTATTTTGAAACAGGATGCCTCTCAGTCACACCACGGAAGACAGTATTGCCACCTGCAGTGCTTCACACATATGGCAAATGGCCTGGGGTCTGCACTGGTTATTAATCAGAGGAAGCTCACAGTGAAGATTTTCCTTCTTTGTTTTGCTCTCCCCCCACCTCCATTACATAACAGAGGAACTACAGCTACCGGCCCATGAACTCTGAGTAAGAAAACAACCCTGAACTTTTGTTCCTGTCTTCATTCATGAGGGTAATTTATGCCTGGTGCCACCACCACCAGTACGATTTCGAGATTTATAGATTGCAATTTACATCATACCAGTTCTATTTTCCTTTATTTTTTTTTTTCTCATAAAAAAAGAGGAAAACCAGAGAAAGGGTAGACTTTTAATAGGAAATTTGGGTCAATTCCAAAGCCTGAAATGACCTTCTAAACCCAAAGTGTATTTTTGAAGCACTCTTTGTGTAGACTGCAAATTAAGCTAATTCCTTTCCATAGGCAGAGAAAGGCATACCTTATTTATATATAAAATTGCAACTACATGATTTTTGTATGAATACATTTTTATTATTTTAAAAGCAATTAGCCCATGCAGTTTTCTGTAGCTCTATAGAAAGTGCTGAAGGGTTATAGCCTTTTCACATTCAGAAAATTTCTAAAATTTATCTTAAATATAAAGATAACTATTGAAACCAAAATTGTGCAATCATGACATATCAATGCTTAAACGTGAGCATAATTATTTGTAAATAATTTAGAAAGTCCCTTTTTGAGAGAAATATGATGGTCATAAAAACTTTTACAGCTTTCTATTCTTTCTTTCTTTCTTTTTTTTTTTTTTATAAAAGTGGAACAAAAGGAAAGGAGGAAGGAAGCAAGGGAGGAAGGAAGGAAGGAAGGAAGGAAGGAAGGAAGGAAGGAAGGAAGGAAGGATAAGAAAGATAAGAAAAGATAAATTGGAAACTTACTTGGCTTAGAGTAAACTAACTTGAACACTGAAATACATATATTTATTTATATCTGCAAATATGAAAATGTTGGGCAGCTGTCACATCAAACGGCACGGTAAACATAAAATCTTCCTCTAGTGTTCATTAATCCATTATCCTTCTCAAATAAAATAGCTCCCCGTTTGCTTGTGAAAGGGAACTCTGGGTACAGTTGGCTGATTATGCATGCCCCACATCTTTCTCTGTCCTTAAGAACATTAATAGTTGAACTGGATCTGGAGTAGGCTGAATATGGGAACCTACCATGTAACTTCCATCTTTCAAATATTATACAAATTACCTCATAGGATCTACAGTTTCAGAGTTAAACACATTTGTCACATAAATCTGCATTTGCATGCTGATAAATGGCAAGAACTCCTCACCAGAGGCACAGTGGAGGTGTGAGATAACACTGAAGGATATAGAAAGGTATATCTCATCCTTTTGAAGGTGTCTGTTTTTCTAAGCAAATCCTTAGAATGTTTGAGCTTCCTGCAGTCTGGGATTCTGCAGATTCCAGGCACACAGCAGAGTCAGTGGAAAGCAGGTGGGAGGCTCACCCACACGCTGGCATCCTGCAGCTCTCAAAAGTGCTCAACACCTGTGCCCATGTCATCAGCATCTTCCAGGTCCCATGGGGCACATCTCTGCATTCCTGGTTCTCTTCTTCACCAGGAACCTATCCAGTGAAAACACTGGGACCTTTATATGAACCACATCCAATATTAGGGGCATATGATATTCCAAAGAAGGAAATGGACTTCTAGAGGGGAAATGCTCATAAGGGGAAACGATAAATCAGTTCCCTCTTCACTTTCTCTTCTGTGATAGCAAGAGAGCAATGAATCATTGGTTAGCAAAATATCTTTTTGTTTGTTTGTTTGTTTAAGTAGAGACAAAAGTACATTTTTGTTGTAATTTCCCAATTCATAACTCTCGAGATATTCCTAACAGTTACATAGTTCTAAAAGTTTTAAATCTTTTGAATTTCTAATGACTAGGTCCTGAAATTTTGATGTACTAAGGATTAAACCCAGGATCTTGTGGCTATTAACCAACACATTACCACCGAGTGATAACCCTGGCACTTAGATATTCATGATTTACATTTTCAAATAAATACACTTTGACTACTATATTTCTAATAGTTTTAACAAATACATTTCACAAAATCTAACATTCGGGAAAACAATTTAAACAGTCATCTTTGTAAAAACAACTAATTTAAATTGTGGTATTAATTAATCATAATTTGGATATTATTTTTCATATTTCAGTAAGCATTTTTGAACCCAAGTGTGTTGGGTTTTATGCCTGTAATCCTAGCACACTGGAAGCTGAAGCAGGAGTATCACTAAGTATTCAAGGCCAGCCTGGGCTACAATGTGAGGCCCTATCTCAAAAATAATTTTAAAAAAGAGAGAGAAAAGAAAAAGAAAAGAAAAACTGACTGTATTAGAATAAAAATAAATTTCAAAAGTAGAAAATTATTTACTATTATGTTAATAAAGTATAGTTAGTCATGATTGGAACCATTGTAAAATAGTAAAGAATATTTTAATTTAAATTTAAACCTAGATTTAGGTATTTTCATTTCATTTTTACTTGCTTTTAGGATTTAGATCTTATCAAAAGTATATCCATTAGGCAAGCTTATTTGTTACTCAAACATAACTGATTTTAATGAAAGTAAACAATAAAAATAGATGTTAGTTGCATATATAATCATTTACAAATTATGTACATCCTTATTTCGTTACTCATTCAAAGAAATCTGGCTGTGAACAGGAGTCCATGCATACTCAGTAACAAGTGAACTCACTCATCTTGGTGTCTCGCAAACATCCAGTCATATAAAAGCTAAATCACTGAACTTATCTTTTAATTTGGTAATTTTAAAGATATCTTTTTCAAGAGTAGAGGGCGGAACTGGTTTATTTAAGTTTGTTAGCATGATATGTAACTTTTAAATATTTGACATATGGTATGTGGGCCTCTACCAGGTGCTGCAAATGTCAGAAATGACCCTGGTGTGGAAGATTTAGATAACATGTTTAAGGACAAATGCTTAGAAATGTGCAAACTGGTTTTGTAACTATATTATGTAGCTAAGCAATGGGACAGCAAACCAGTCTTTCCACAGAATCATGAAATATTATTATGTTCTATAATTTATACTAAGAATAATTTGCAATTACAAAAAAAATCTCTTAAAGTACATTCCGAACTATAGAAAACCAAAAAATTTCCATTGAAAATAAAAGCATTAGTCTCTAAAATTTGTTCTGTTTAGGATAGACCACTTTCTTGTCCCTGCCACTTGTTCATCTTGCTGACAGGTCAGGCCCATGCCTATGGCATTGGTGGGTTGTCTTGTCTCCTGACTGTGGTGGGGCTTGACCTTTAGGAGACATCAGCAGGAAGGCAGAGTTGACAGTGGTGAGTTTGTGATGTCCAGGCATTGATTTCCTTGGCTTCCCCTCACTATATTCTTACACATTAGTTGCACACCACTAAGGAAGACTATGATGTCATTCAAGAACCCTTACTCATTCCTCTTGGCTGAGGTTCTAGTGAAGGCTCCTTCCTCATGCCAATGAATGTTCAGCTATGTTTATCTGGCAGCCACAGAATGTGTGATAACCCTTGACACTTTCCCTAAACCCTTTGTAAATATCCATCCTCCCGTTTTTTAATGTCTTCTGTAGTAACCTAATTTGCATATGCTAATCATCTCTATGAAAACAGTGTTTAATAATAGAATTTCTACTATTGAGAATTATCCATTATTGTCTGGGCTGAAATTCCTAATTCTAAGTAGGAAGTGTGGGCTGGGGGGGGGGTGCCTCAGTGGGGAAAGTCCTGGGATACATTGCACAAGGTACTGGGTTTGAATCCCAGCACTACATAAAACCAGGCATGGTGGTACATGCCTGTCATCCCTGTTCTTGTGTGGTAGAGACAAGAGGTGTTCAAATCATGCTTCGCTACATAGCTAGCTTGAGGCCAGCCTGAGCTACATGAGTCCCTGTTTCAAAAAACATGTTGCCAATTCAGAAGTGTTCTGCAAATGCTTAATTGAAGAACAAGAACATATGTGCTCTCTTACTGGTATATAAACTTCCATACTTGGTAAGGCAGTTCTCTGGGGAGTACTACTGTCTCTGAGAACATTGTTTCTTCATCATATCCAATTAAATAACTATTAACTGAATGTTAAATCAGTAGTAACTTATGAGACATGCCTCTAGTCCCAAGGGTAAATATTACTTTCTTTCCTGAATGGATTCCTTTCTTATATGTAAGCGGTTCTGGGGTGGCTTCTGCCCTTACGTGGACACAGGTGGTTACATAAGTGATGAGACAAAAAACTTTTGGGATGGAAAAGAAATTAGTTGACGAGGATCCTAGATGTTGTTCAAACACATAAGCTTAACAATTTTGAAAGTCAGAAACTCTGGTATATAAACATTATTTGATTCCCATATAATGGGAATCAACCTACAAAATATTCTTTCCATGGTCTTCACTAGAAACTGACATGAAGGCTGGAGAGATGGCTCATCAGTTCAGGTACTTGCTTGCAAAGCCTGATGGCTGGGGTTCAATTCCCCAGTGTCCAGGTAAAGCCAGATGTGCAAAGTGGCGAATGCATCTCGACTTCTCTGTAGCAGCAAGAGGTCCTGACATTCCCCTTATATCTCTCTATCCTTTTCTCTTTCACTGTCTCTCTCCATGAAATAAATAAATAAAATATATTTTAAAATTAAAAAAAAATGTTGGGCATGGTAGCATGCACGTTTGATCACAGAACTCAGGGAGCAAAGGTAGGAGGATTGCTATGAGTTCAAAGCCACCCTGAGACGACCTAGTGAATTCCAGGACAGCCTGGGTTTCAGCAAGACACTACCTCAAATAAAAACAACAAAATAGTAATTTTTTAAAAGTTGACATGAAGGCTGGAGAGATGACAGTTAAAGCGCTTGCCTGAGAAGCCTAAGGACCCAGGTTCAACTCCCCAGAACACACATAAGCCAGACATACAAGGTGACACATGCACACAAGGTCCCACATGCGCACAAGGTGACACACACATCTGGAGTTTGATTGCAGTGGCTAGAGGATCTGGTATGCCAATTCTCTTTTTCTTTTTCTCCCTCTCATAAAAATAAAATAAAATAAAAAATTGACATGAGTGCAATTTTCTTAGATAAAAGCATATCTTGTGTCTGCCTCTCTTTCTTAAATTGCTTTATTCCTGTCACTTTTCATTTTTTTTAAGTTTAATACCATTGAATATTTTTATGCAACAGCTATGCAATTTATATTTTCCTGGAAAATTATCACAGCAGGCACAATTCAAAAAAAATTATAGATAATGATTTATAAGTCTTAAAAATAAATATTCACCAGTAGTGTTATCATCATTTTTATTAATAAAATTATATATTTTAATAAATATTACAAGTACAACAACAATGAAAATAAATGGGTTTTTCTTTAGACATAAATCTTTTTTTATATTGATTCTGCAAATAGTTTCTCATTTCATATTTATGAATTTTTTCTTCCTATACTTCTCACCTTTTTCTTCTTGTTTTACTTCAGGTAAATCCACATTAACTTATTTTTAGTTTCAATTAATTGAAATAATTGACATTACTCAATACTATGAATTTTAATATTGGTTCTAGCCCAAAGTACTATAATTGCTGCTAATTATTAAATGTGCTACAATTAAAGATTGATATTTCTCAATGATCCATGAATTACTATTAAGTAAATTTTAATTTCTAAAGGCTTATGAAATAAATTCTGGACACTTTGTGATTAATTCTAAAGGAATGTCACACTCATTAGAAAATGCTAGTTACATTTTTTTAATTTTGTAAAATATATGTTCATTTCCTTTCCTATTTAATATCTTATAGTGAAAAAATTCCATGGACTTGAGCAAAACAAATATATTTGTTATTGAACTTTTAAAGAGTTTTGTTAAGGCTGGGGAGACAGATCATCTACTAACCTGTTCGCCTCACCAGTATGGGAATGGGAGTACTGGGGTGATGAAGCCAGACCCATCAAGGTCTAAAACCTCTTTTTCAAAAAATAAATAATGAATAAACCTCTTTCCTTTGAAACCTGACTCATGCCTTGTATACACAATATCTTAGTCATTCATTATAGAGTAGAGCTGTAGTTTTTTTTTTTTTTTTAACTTGCCAGCAATCAGTTCTCCTTTCTTTTTGTTCTACCTTCATTTCCCAGTTTGAAATGAAACCAGTGGAACTAAAAAGGAGTAGACTCTACCATTCCTTCCATCCTGAGTTCCTAGTTGGAATAATTTATCCACACCTAACTAACCAGTAGGTCATATGCTATTATCTCAAGATTGACCAAAAATTATCATGGAGACATGACCCATGTCATTAATGAAAATTAGTTATGAATCAATAGGAACTTCTGGGAATGTGATAGTTTTCCAATTCTAGCTGCACAGAACATAAGGGATAATTCTATCATGGTTAGGATATAATTTTCTTGTCTACCAAGGAAAAAAGTAAATATTTAGCAAACTCAAGACTGAATCAGGAACTTGAAACTGGTTCAAATATTTACTCACTAACTACTCACTTTTATGAATTGGGATGCTTTTTTTCTCCCTTCCTTCCTTCCTTCCTTCCTTCCTTCCTTCCTTCCTTCCTTTCTTTCTTTCTTTCTTTCTGTGTCTTTTAGTTAAGCCATTGGCAAATTCTGGTGACCATAAGGAAGTCACACTTTGGACTACATCACAACTTTACCACTTTGGAAATCATGAGGTTGGCTCATTACATTTATTTTTTATGCAAAAAAGTTTAGTTTTGCATTTTTTTAATTCTGAAGATCAAGAGTCTTACACATGCTAGGCAAACACTCCACCACTGAGCTATATCCAAACTAAATCTCTTCAATTTTTATCTCCCACCCACCATACTTAATATAGCAAGTATCACCTTCTATGGACTTGCACTCACTGAAGCTCTCCTAATTTATAAATCTCTGTGGAGGCAGACTATAGCTAACTATAATTGTCTTTCACATATAACCAATTTGGAAGTGCAGGGGAGTGAACACCCTTACCATTTGGGGACAAGATTCAAAGTGTCAGCTGTCTCATTTCTGTCCCTCAGCAAGAAACTTGTTTTCATTTTAATTATTTGAGTTTTGACATGTTCATCCATGTATTACATTTTGATCACATGTACCTGATAATACCCTCCTTAGTCCTGCCCAGGCCCACTGCAGCCATTCTTCTCACCACTGGCAGTGCCACAGAAGAGAATGATTACCTGTTTCCCAACAGGAGAAACTTCCTTAGGTCCTCAAGGAAGAGACTAGAATTGTAACCCCTTCCCCTGTCCATAACAGAGTGATGACTGGCCCTGTCGTGTCGAGGTCTTGTGGAGGTAAATACAGCCTGTGTGAGGTCATGGGTGCAACCCCCGTAGTATGTCCAGATGACAAATATGAAGACTAGTCTTAAAGTATTTTGTGGACTTTCTTGAAAAGTTTCACTTGGACCAACTGTGAGATTTCCATAACCGTGGTCAACTACGTGAATCCTGGCTTGAAGAATCCCTGTTTCACACTTTCTGGTCTCTCTTCTCTTTCCTAGACTTACTAAATGCACTGCATGTCAAAAATCCTTGAGCAGAGTTCTACCTTAGAGATAAAGAAGGTTTCCTGGTACTAAGCTAAAGCAATTCCAGAGAAGGAGACTTTCATGAAGGAACACTGGGCATGTGGTATTTACTTATCAAAAGAAAGTAAATATTCCATTGCTGGTGGTGAATACAGCATACTATTCTGATAGGCACACTATTATAATATGCATTGTCTCTGCTGGAGGATCATTAATTTTTCTATTGCTTTCATAATAACTTACAATTTTAGAAGCTTATCAAAAGGTATGATGCTGGAGATTAGAAGTCTACTAGAGAACTTGCCAGACTAAGCTCATGCTGTCAGAAAGGCTGTGGTCATTTATTGAGTCTCCAAGGAAGGATGATCTAGTTTTCATTTAGATGCTTATAGAATTCTGTTTCTTGCGGTTTCTTGGTTTCATGACCAAGGTCCCATTTTATTCACTGTTGCAAACTGAGGACCAATCCAGCTTTCTGGAGTCCATAATTTATTTCTTGGCCTGTGGTTATTTTCCCCACCACTCCATCATTGAACCCATATCAGACATTGCCACCCCTTTGTTCTTCATCCAATCTCTCTCTGACCACTGCTGGACAAGCATCATCTGCTTTAGGGGTTCCTAGGATTAAACTGAGCATCCTCAGATGATCTACGACAACCTCTAAATTACCGAAAACCTCACCCTTTAAAAATATTTGTTTGCCCCCTTGCTTGTTTCTCCAATTTTTCTTAGTTTCAGCCAGGGCCCTTTGGAGGTATGACCGGGTGGCTCTCTTCTTAGGATCTACATCTATCTGAAAAAGAGAAGCAGATTCTCCAACGGAGAGTAAGTTAGCATCAGGACAAATGAGATAACCCTTTTTTTTTATATAGAGAATTTAATAGGTGTAGGCCCTCTTGTAGCCCACAGTTGATGGTAGCTTGATATTGGAGAGTGGGCTTATGTTTGGATATGGTTCTGACTTGTTTCCCAGCTCCAGCTATGGGTCCCATACCGGTGAGGGGATCAGTTAGCCGAATTGAGAGCAGTTGGTTCCCCACCATGGCTGTGTGCCACCACTGCACTTGTGAAAGAAAAAAAAAATTTCTAAAACTATAAAAAAAAAAAATGTTTGTTTGCAAGGAGAAGAGGGAGAGAGAGAGAGAAAGAGGGAGAGAATGAGCATGCTGCTGCCACTTCCCACTGCAGAGAAATTCCATATGCATATGCTACCTTGTGCATGTGGCTTTACCTGGGTACTGGGGAATTGAATCCAAGCCAGCAGGTTTTGCTAGCAAGCACCTTTAATCGCTGAGCCATTTCTACAACCCAGAAGCTCACAATTTTATATATTTGAGAGAGAAAGAAAAGGGAAAGAGAGAGAGAGAAAGAGAGATAATGGGCATTCCAGGGCTTCTAGCCATGGCAAATGAACTGAAGACACATGTGCTACCATATGCATCTGGCTTACACAGGTAGAGGGGAACTGAACTGGGGTCCTTAGGCTTCTCAGGCAAGTGCCCTAACCACTAAGCAATCTCTCTACCCCTAACCTCACAGTTTTAATCATACCAGCAAATTCTCTCTTTTTAGGATGTTTGTATGGTTTGAATGTGAGACATCCCTCACAAGATCATATGTTTACACACTTGATCTCTAGCTAGTGAAATTGTTTTGGGAGTGTTTGGGTCATTTATAATGGGGGCTTAGATTGCTACACTGGATCAATAGGGATAGGCCATGAAGATGGTATCTACTTCTGGTTATAATCAGGGTCCTCTGACTAAGATTCCATGACACACCACTGTTACCATGAACAATGTACTGATTTCTTCTTTGCTATGGTAGACTGGACCCTCTAAACTTAGAACGTAAATTGCTTTTTTCTAATATTTCATCCCATCTGCTACTCATACCAATGTACTCTGCTTTTGCAGGTCTCTGGTCTAATCTACTATAAGTACACTGTTTTGTCATATATTTGGTCTGAAAGGTGGAGTTTTCAGTAGAGAACCACTATGCACCTGGCACTTAGTGCAGTAACTAATGGACTTGCACTCGATGAAGAGAATTATAACTTCAGGAAACACTCTAATTTACACAAACTCGGCTATAAGACTTAATTTTGAGTAAGAAAACTGCAAAGAGATGGAAAGCGCAGGCTCACCAAGTCCTCATTGTTAAGGTCAGTCCCATGGGAGGGAAAGAGTACAGCTCGAGGCCTATGACAGGGCAGCTGTGTGTAGAGGCAGAAGAGTCATGAGCCGCCACATTCTCCTGAATAATTCTCACTGTGGAAACAGTCTTTCCTTCTGCTTCCACGGAGACTATGCAAAGTCCTCTTCTGAGGGTCAGCTTTTCCTTCTGGAAGATCTTTCCTCCACCCTCGTTTATTGCTTCTGGTAATTAAAAGTAGCTTTTAGATCAATCTAGGATTAAAATTTTACCCCTATTCCATGAGGAGGAAAAGCACTATTCAACAAAATAGTCACAGTACTTAGCTAATAATATGTACTCACATGATCCAGGAGAATAAAAGAATATGAGGGTGTTGGGGTGCATCACGTAAGTAGGGAATATATGGCTGGGTAAGAAATAACTTGTTAAGATGGATGCACTCTCCTGACACTTTCAGCTTAGCAGTTTGAAAAATATACATGGTGGTAATAGCAGCAGTTAGAACATCTTCTGAAACTATAGCTTTGGCAGAAGGAGGGGTCAAAAAGCTCAATAAGCCTGAACTAGAGAATGACTCTACTTCAAAACAAACAAACAAACAAACAAACAAACAAACAAATCAATGAGGGCTGCGACTCAATTGGAAAAAGTGCTTGTTCTGCGTGCATGAAGACCCAAGCCCAATCCCTAGTACCTGTGTGAAATTTCAGACAATGGTGGTACACATCTGTAATCCCAGAGTTGGGGAGGGGGAGACAAGTGGATCCATGGAGATTGCTGGCCAGCCAGTCTAGCCTATTTGGTATACTCCAAGCCAATGGAAGACCCTGTTTCCAAAAAGGTGGTGGGTAGTGCTGGAGAGTGCTGGGGTTGTTCTCTGATCTCCACATGCATGTAAACACATGCATACACACACACATTCACCTACACATATTAAAACATACATACACATAAGCATACCATACATATAAGCACACAAAATAAAAATAAATCAGTGATATGAGTATATTAAAAGTTATTTTCTATGTGAGAGAAGAGAAACTAATGCCTAATGCTGTCCCCTGGGAGAGCCCAAAGGACATTCTCTTGCCACAAGTCACCATAGAATGCTATAAGAGACCACTCCATCACCAGAAAGCATGGTGGGGCTAGTTTCTTTTCAGAACAGCAAGTTAAAGGTCATAGGGACCTGAAATTGATGGTCATTGATGGAGTTGATAATCTGATATGGGAAAGTGATGTAAACAGTACAACAGGCAATGTGATCAGAACAGCAGTCAGGTTACCCTGACCCAACGAGATCTATGGCATTCACAGATGAACCAAACACACAAGGAGTAAGGAGGCTGAGAATCTGGTAGCTTCTCAGTCCATGAGACAAGGTGCTTCCGCAGTTTGACTCAGGCACTGGAGGCCTGAAGGATTCCTGGAGGCCACTGGTCTTTACTCAGTGTTGGAAAGGCAAAGAAGCTATATTCCACTGCTGGCAAAGAAAAGAAATATCAGGGTAGGCATACACACCAGCAAGGAGTAAAGGTATGCAGGCAAAAGCAGAATTGATTTTCCTTCAGACCTCCTTATATCTGAGCTGCCATAGGAAATATTCTTTACAAATTCCCTGTAGACCTACCCAGCATCATGCCTCTAAGTGAATTCCAGATGCAATCAAGTTGTCAATGGAGAAGGACCATCAATCCTTTATAAACAGACATTCAAGGAGTGATAAACAAAGCATCTCTACAGTGTTTTAGATTTTTCTATTCATAGACATTGAACCCAAATGTTTATATGCTTAAAGAATGAAGAAATATTCTACAAGTATATAATGGTTGAAACACCTGAACTGACTTTGATATTGGGAGCCTCAAAATTCCCTCAAGCTTGTTAAAATGTAGGCTTGTCAAGAAAACAAACCTGCATTCTGTCCTTTGTCCAATAGTAGATAACTAGATTAGGCAGGCTGATAGACGCCCTACAGTTAGTTTTCCCATCCTTGTACATATATTTAGTAAGAGCACACTTAGAGCTAGTGAAAACCTTCATCCTTAGAGTAAGAGTGATTATGGTAGGAAGCAGCAGATGGACACCCTTAAAGCTCTTTGCTTCTTCACCAAGGTAGCAAGTTGTAACCAATATTAGCATCATTCGAGATCCTATTCAATTTAGTACTGCAAATCTCAAAAAAAAAAAAAAAAAAAGGTAACTATTGTAAGGGAAAGATAGAGTCTCAAGCTTAACCAAGCAGGAGATTCAATCATATTTATAGGTCAGTTGTGTTACGTTCCCTTGCAGAGACTAAACTTTTGGCATCTAGCTACTGATTCCTCAATTCCCACAGTGTCTCTGCTCTCTGGGATCTCACCATTTATGACTTTCATCTCTGCAAGCTTTGCAACCTCATGCTAGCCCACACAAGTGGGTTGATGATGTCCCACCAGCTGGATGTCGCTAGAGTGAGGTGGCATTCTGATAAAAACTAGGTGCTAAATCATGGAACCTACAAACCATTGAGGAAACCTTCACCTGTCTGATTGCTAGAATTATGTCTCACTATTTGAAGTCAGTATCAAGGCAAAAGCCTTTGAGCTAAAAAAACAAGAGGTAAGCATGTGTGCATAAACAACGTGCCTTTTGATATCTCTGGTTATCAACTTGACAGGAATTAGATTCACCATGAAAACAAATCTTTGGGAAGTATATGATTTCTAGACTAGGTTAATTGAGGGAGCAGAATCAACTCTAACTGTGGGTGGTTCCATTCCATGGGCTGGAATCCTGAATTAAATCCAAAGGAGAATGAAAGCTGAGCACCATCACTCGTTTCTCTCTGCTTCCTCACTGTGGAACGAGTGTGATCAGCTCTCTCGAGCTCCTGCCACCAGCCTTCTCTGCCATGATGGACCAGTCTGAACCTGTGAACCAAAAGAAATACTTCATTCCTTAAGTTGCTTGTATCTGATCATTGCAACAAAAAAGTAGTAAAAAAAAAATGCCTAAGTGAAATGAAAAAGACATATTATATCATTATAGTGATTATTTTGATCCAATATCAGTATTAACTTTATTTAACAAATATAGCCTATTTCTGATATGGAAATAAGCATTAGTAGGGGACATTATGAGAAAAGAAGATGCTAGAATGTAGATTCTCTATTCCTTCATACATCTCTCAGCATTAAAAATAAAATTCCCTGACTTTTATCCTCTGATGTTGTTTATATATTTTGATCATAACATCAATAACACCCTCTGTATTTCTGTCTCTACTCCTACTCTTCACCACACAAGTTGGCTTTTGTTTATGACTTTATTTATTCATGGTAGTCCATCTTGATTACCTAATTGATTAGATTGGGAAGCATCCATGACATTATTAAACCAGGTCTCTGTAAATGTTTATTAGGACATTTCCTGATAGGATTAATCAGAGGGTAAGGGGAGGAAAGAGCCATTCTGAGTGTGGGCATCACCATCTCATAAGCTGGGGAACCCAGAAGACATAAAAGGAGAGAAAAAAGAGAGAAAACAAGAAAAGGCAAGCATTCTCCCACTCTAATTCTTGGCCACCATGATGGGAGCAACTATACTCTGTCTCTCATCAGAGACACTGACATGTTTAAAACGTGAGCCAAAGTGTATCCTTCTCTCTTTACGATACTCACTCAGGCATCTGCAATAGTGGCAAAATTCTGATTGATTCAGTGTTCTCATTATGATTATAGATTTTTCCTTTTTTTGAAAATAGATAATCCTACACATGGAGCTATCATTCTCACACATATAACTACATTTCATTAGAGTATGATATAGTCTTTCCACTGAACATCTTATAAGCCATTATGCTACGTTCTTTTAAAAACCACTGAATAAAGCTCTGATATGGGTCATTAATTGTGTTTTAAAGGCTGTCTAAAGGACCACATTAGTCCTTTAATGATATCGATGAATTTTGTCTGTCTCAATAAATCCATACAAGTGAGGATATTTGTTAGTGCTCTTCAAATTGTTTC
The DNA here is from genome assembly GCA_036346955.1 of Dipus sagitta. NCBI lineage: Eukaryota > Metazoa > Chordata > Mammalia > Rodentia > Dipodidae > Dipus > Dipus sagitta. The sequence continues at coordinate 25,754,033 of CM070778.1, forward strand.
CAGAACTCTTGTGAATGAGGTGCAAACATTTTATATATGTAGGACATTGTTATTTTGATCTTTATCCTGTTTAAGTCACACTTAGAAAACTTGGCATCTAATTTCCTCCCTTCAAAAGTGATTGTTGTTGTTGCTTCAATTTTTAGCTGATTTCCTTTATTTATACTGCCTTTGTCATACCTCCATAATGTTGACCAACTTGAGAATATTTACAGATTTGAAACAGCTGCAAACATATAATTAGATCTTATCAATTTTGGCCATATGTTTGTGAACATAACTCTTCCCTCTGCCACCAAAGAGCTAAAAACACTTAGGAATTTGGCAACATGACAAACTTCCATATTCTCATTCTTCCTACAAAGATCCTACATCCCAGTGAACTTCCTAAGCTTGATCTACATATGATACTTTTTTATGGAGTTCAAGAAAGTTTTCAATGTAATATTCTTTCAGAATGGTATGACCCAATCAAGGCAAAGGGTTGTGTTTATTATTTTTAGGGATTTTCTTTTAAAAAATGTTTTTGTTTATTTGCAAGCAGAAAGAGAGAAAGAGAGAGAGAGAAAGGGGTAGGAGGGGAAGGGAATGCCAGGGACCCAGGCCACTGCAAAAGAACTCCAGATGCTTGCAACACTTTGCCCATTTGGCTTTATGTGTGTATTGGGGAATCAAACCTGTGTTGTTTAGGCTTTGCAGGCCAGTGCCTTAACCGCTGAGCCATCTCTCCTGCCCTTTTTGTGATGTTAACCACTTTACCAAAAACTATCCATGAGAGTGAGGAGCATCTGATTTGTTAGATTCTTCAGCAGTTATATACCTTGTAGGAAGGGAAGACTTTATAAGCTTTTTATAACAAAATAGCTCTTACTTACCTATGATACATTTTATAGGACCAAGGTCCCATTTTTGCAAACTAAATGTATAATCTGAGATTATTTCCTGTCCACTCCTCTTGTATTTCCTTTTATGTTTAGTTCTGATTTTCAACCATTATAATAAACTCAATTTAGCTAGATGATAGGTAGACAGAGAGAGAGAGAGAGAGAGAGAGAGAGAGAGAGAGAAAGAAAGAAAGAAGGAAAGAAAGAAAGAAAGAAAGAAAGAAAGAAAGAAAGAAAGAAAGAAAGAGAGAAAGAAAGGGAAAGGAAGAAAGGGAAAGAGAGAGAGATAGATAGATATATGTATGTAGTTATGTGTATTTGAGTCAAGGTCTTGCTATGTATTCTTGGTTAGCTTGGTACTCACTTTATAGGCCAGGCTGACTTTTAACTTTTGCCAGTCTGCCTACATCAGCCTCTAGGATTTCAGGGAGGTGTCACCATGCCATGTTACATGAAACATACTTTAAATGTTGTGAATGCCTGTAATATGTTTCAGCAGAAAAGAATCTGTCATACTTTGCTACTTAATAAATTCTGTTTTATTAAGATAATTTCTGTCTTCCTACCTAAGTCTCCTACTAGGAGATAACAAGTCTGATTTAATCAGCTCGCTTTGCTGGAGAAAACTGTGTACTAACTAATATGAGTCATTACCTTGTTGAGATTTTATTCCTTTTCTTCAATTTAACCATCATCTCCTAGCAAAACTGAGTCAGTAATGAGCTGCCTTTGTAAGCCCGGTAGAAACATTTTATCTCTGCTACTCTAATTGAGCAGTAAGGGCAACTGCAGGGGTAACGGAAATTAAGGGAAAGATTACATAAGGCAGAGGAAAGCCATTTCAGAAAAAAAGTTCAATTAAAATTAAAATTAACTTTTAAAATTCTAGGTCAAGAATCTGTTTTAAAGCAGAATAAATTGAATTATTATTTTCATTAAACATGGCATGTGATTTTGACCTGAGTGATGAATTTTGCAGGAAGAAGTTAAGATGCAAGACAAAAAGGGGCAGGCGTGCGCAGGAAATCTTGTTCCCAGAACACAGAAACAACCAAGGTGGAAGCAAATCCCTTTCCTAACTTGGGACAGATCAGAGAGCCAGGGCATCAAAAGAGTTTTAATGAATTCTCCTATTTAAATGCAAGTTTCATATTATTATCTGGTATTATTAGTAGTTAGTGGAGACATCCAGGAAGTAAACAAAGATCTCATAGCTCCTTCTCATTTTTTTAAGCATGAGCAGAGTCATATTGTCTTCCCTTCTTCCTGGGGGTGTGGGTGGGATGCAGGATGGGGAACAAGGGAGAGACTCTAGGTGGAGGCACATTTGAACAAAGCTGAATTTAGCTTATATTTTAATTCACTTGTGTGGGTGCGCTTCTTCCGAAAACAGACTCCAAATGATCTTCTGGGAAAACGTTAACCCTAATGAAAGCCAGGAAACTTCTAGAATCAATGAAAGATGCATGTACCTGCAGGACTCATTTCCAATTTAGACAACATGTTTTCAAGCAAACAGTACAATCTAATAGTGTTTAATTTCGCAGATTCCCTCTTTCCTGCATGATCCCTATCATATTGGCAGCTTTAAATCAGATCCTGGACCGCTTTGGGTATGATCTGATGAAGGATCCTTTAAAAAAACAATCCCTTGGAGATTGACAAGCATTTTTCTTTTCTTCTTTCTTTCTTTCTTCCTTTCTTTCTTTCTTTCTTTCTTTCTTTCTTTCTTTCTTTCTTTCTTTCTTTCTTTCTTTTTTGGAAATATTACATTACAATGACTCTTCTTAATTCTTTTTCTTAAGTATTTCCAGTACTTTTGAGAGAATAAAGCTCTCTGAAAATTCAGAATCAAATAACAAATTTAACATACAAACAGAAGAAAACTTCAAAAAGAAAATCCAATAGCAAATGAGATCAGAGAGTGACGCTTTTATACAAGGATCCGAAACTGTCCCTTAGTAACCATAAAGACTCGGGGAATTTTGTGGAAAAGGGGGTGGAAAGATTGTAAGAGCTATAGGATGGAGCTTCATACCCAGAGGCATTGCCTCTCCCCTCAAAATTGACTCATGCTCCCACAAGGCATAACCCACAGCGCCATGAGGAATACCAGCAACTCCATTAAGGAGGGCCCCCAGCATAATGGGGGACGGATTAGGGAAAAGATGGCACAAACACATGATGTATCCATAAAAAGAATGTTCCTAAAAAAAAAAAATAAAATAAAATTTAATTTAAAAAACAATAATGTGGGCTGGAGAGATGGCTTAGAGGTTAAGGCACTTGCCTGCAATACCTAAAGATCCAGGTTCGATTCCTTAGTAACCACTTAAGCCAGATGCACAAGATGGCACATGGGTCTGGAGTTTGTTTGGAGCAGCGGGAGGCCCTGGCTTGCCCATTCTCAATCTGCCTCTCTCTGTCCCTTTCTCTCTTAAGTAATTAAATAAGTAAGTAAATAAAATATTTTTTTAAAATAATATTCCATAATAAGAATTAAAAAAAAAAGACTATGTGACAGGATTAGGTACTACTGAGGAAAAAAACAAACAAACAAAAACAAAAAAAACAAAAACACCTCTTCTCAAGGGCAGAGCCATGTGACTAGTTCTGGCCAATGGCCTATGGCAGGAAGAAAGGTGACCCGAGCATGAGGCTATGAGAAGCTGGCAGGGGACCCTATCTTCCCCTGACAGAGCAACTCTAGAAGCTGTGAATTCCAGGTGACAGAGCTTCAAGTCAGGGACAGCTTGTTCCTTGCTCCTGTTTCAGGGGAAAGGCCCAAGAGAGTAGCTGGATCCCAAATGGCTTTACATCACTGAGAAACTAACATGGATGTGATAAGCCTCTGATTTTCTGTGGCTCATGCATTATCAAGGCATAACTACATCTCACATGACTTATTTTAAAAAAACTACAAATTGTAAAGTTCACAGGTACAGAAATATAAGCACTAATCATGTAGTGTCAGTAGGTCCAAAGAGATGTTAAAGTTAAAATAAAACATTTCAATTTATTGTTAAGCTGTGTTTAAAAAAATTAAAAAGTAATTAGATGAGTAATGTAGATTCTACTCTGCATTGTTGCTGATTTTTTGTCCTAAATGTACTATATGTGTGTGTGTGTGTGTGTGTATGTGTGTGTGTGGTATTCATGCAAATGCATATGTCTTTCCATGTTTATGTACATTGTGTGGTATATGTGTAGAGGCCAGAGGTTAATATCAGAGGTCTTCCACAATTCCTTTTCACCTTATCCTTTGAGACAGGGTGTCTCACTGAACCTTGAGCTGAGCAATTCTGCCTGAATAGCTGGCCAGCAATCTCAGGGACCTTCTGTCTCTTTCTTCCCAGTGCTGGGAATGTAGACACACACCGCTAAGTCTGGCTATTACATGGGTGCTGTAGATCCAAATGTAGGTCCTCATGTTTGAATGGCAAGTGTTTTACATAATGAGGCAACTGTCCAGCCTTGAATAATGTATTTTAAAAATGATTTATTATTTCCCATTTCTAAATATTGATAACCAAGAAGTTGTATTCTGGGAAAATATGTTTACAATAAATTGAATTAAACTGCTCTGGGCAGGAAAGAAGAAAGACATGGAGATAGGAATAATTGCGAGGAAGAAGGCAGCAGATATCCCTCATCTTGCCTGGCGACAGAAAAAGAGAAAGAGAGAGAGAGAAAGAGAGAGAGAGATCCTGAACAGTAAGGAAAAAGAAGAAGAAGAAGAAATTCACATGCCTGAAAATCTGGATCATTAGAAATGCCGAGCGCTAGTTTGTAGGTAGAATGTCTCTCAAATTCCACGTGTTAAAGGCTTGGAACCTGAGCATTAGGAACTGGGAAAATTTTAGTAGTGATGACTGATGGAAAGTCCTCAGGTCATTTTGGACATGCCCTTGCAGTGGATTTTTGGGACTCTAGCCTGACTACTTTTGGTAATATAGACTGAGCCAGGTCTTCATGCATGCCAAGCAAGCCCTCTGCCAACTGAGCTACAGTGAACAGCAGTGAAATCATTAAAGAAATAAGAATTCCAGGTTAAGAATTGAACTGGACATAGGCTGGCTCTACTGACAATTTCAGAGGTTTTGAAGCAAGGGCCTTTAAATGGATTGTTTTGAACATCATTCACTGTTCCATTGGTTGGAATGGTTGAGGGTCATACAACTTCATTTGATAGAGTGATATAAATAGTTATGACTAATTTTTTTCATTCATTTCATTTTTTTGTGCTTTTCAATATTAAACCTAGCATTTTCTAAAGAATATAATTTCAGTATCCAAGGTTGAGTGAGCAGGAATACGGAAAATAAAGAAGATAGGAAATTAATCAGAGATCACTGAGGTGATAATAGTAGGAATAAATATATTCACCCTCACCCATTTCATATAAAACTTGTCTACAAATTTTTCCAGTTTCTAATCATAGATAACCTCATCTGACTTCTGTCCTTAATAGCTTTATAGCCCATGTAGTTAAAAAACTTTAAACCCTAGGCTCTAATTTATATTTGAAACAGGACACATAAAGCCAACCATTGTTGACTGTGTTCAGAAACCACAAACAGATGGGTGAAGATAAAGATGTGAATATCTTCAAATGTCTTCTTAAAGTTCTTCTTCCTATATTAATGCTTCTCTCTTTCTCTCTCTTTTACAGAAGATACCCCTTACTGGTGCTACTGTATGATGAGATCTTGCTGAATGAAACAGACCTTTTGTAACCTTTTCAACCAAGCTGGGCCCATCTGAATTTCTTTGCATGGTGTGTGCAATTGAGACTGGAAATTTGAATTATGATAGAGAACTGAAATTATAGCAAATGAAGAGCAAGAAGAAATGAAATAAAAACTTTAGAGAGAGACAGGGAGAGATACAGACAGAAAGAGAGAGAGACAGAGACAGAGACTAATTTAAGGTTGAAAACATATTCCAGAAATAGTTACAGAAAGAGAACATTTAGAAATATCTCATGTTTGTGCTTTGCTAAGATCCAACACAATCCCTACCACCAAGATGTCTACTAAATCATGTCATCTCACTGATTTAAATTATTTTATGTCAGTTGAAGCCAAAGATTTGTTTTGATTTACCAAGAACCAGACTTGTTTCAGAATCAAGGTAGAAAAGTTTAATATAATGCTAATTTAACAGAAATCCTTATAATAAATAAAATTATGATTTAATTGCATTTACTAAATAATACAAAAATTAATGATGTAAAATTTCAAACATTAAGCCGGGCATGGTGGCACACGCCTTTAATCCCAGCACTCGGGAGGCAGAGGTAGGAGGTTCGTCTGGAGTTAGAGGCCAGCCTGAGACTCCATGGTGAATGCCACGTCAGCATGGGGATTACAGTGAAACCCTACCTTGCAAAACCAAAACAACAACAACAAAAAAACCCAAACATTAATTATCAGAAATTAAAGAATCATTTAACATTACCCTATAAAAATATCAAAAACTGTCCTTTGATAAGCAGGAGGCACTTTTAAAGTATTTTTTGTCTCTTATAGAATTTTATCAGTGATTTTGTCTCTAACAATGATAATCCAAAATACTTTTATGTGTGTGTGTGTATGTATTTGTGGTGCGCATGCATGCATATGCATGTGTTCGTATGTATGTGGTTTCTATGGTGCATGTGTGTGTCCCCGCGTGTGTACAGGCCTAAGGCTGATGTGGGGTGTCTTCCTCTATTGCTCTCAGATTTCCTGATGCAGGCTCTGTCACTTGAACACAGAGCTTGTGAATTCTTAACTCTCTTAACCTCCAAGGTGTTGGGATTATAGGTGGGCTGTCTGGCAAACTGACATTAACATGGGTGCTGGAGGTCTGAAATCTAATCTTCCTGCTCACACAGCCAATGCTTAGTTTGCTGAATCATCACCATAGCCCCTCAAAATAATTTTATCAAGTAATTAATACTTTTCAGAAATAAAAACCGATTACTTTTTTCTGTGGAAATGATAATAAGGTTCATTTGCAAACAAGTATTTCAACAAGAAATATGTAGAATTGATTAATTCTTCTAAAATAGGAATTTTCCTCTACTTTGATATTCTGATCATTTTATCTTATTTTATGGCCTTGATAATATATCAGGGTGGTTCTAATATCTTATGGGAAATGGGAAAGATACATTTTTCTTTTATATGGCTGAAAATAGAATAATGATTCAATGACATCAAGTTGAATTACCACTGAAAAGATTCCTATTTTCTTCTCAATTTTCTTTTAGGAATTTTTTTTTTAACCATCAAAAACATTCAGGAGCAGAAAATTTAAAAGGACATTTTCTAAATGAGAGAAAGCAAGTGAAGATGCCACTGAAATTAGATTTTTTATCCAGGGATAATTTGAGGCTTTCTTTTTGGAAATGGGACCGTTTGTAAGCAGTAATGTTTCTACTCAGGGATGCTTTTGTCCAGAATTACTTGGCACCTGAGCGCCTTTCCACTTCCTCATTCTAGCACATTAATACCTTTGCCTGCATGCAAGGCACTCCTCATTTAGATGATAAATGCAGCCCCTTATTTCTTTCTAGAACTTTCAGGGCACTATCCCTGGCCCCTCCTTTATTATTAGAGTTCTTCCATCCTCTGCATGGCTTCTTCTACAAACCATGATGAACTGGATTTGGCATAAGACTTTTTAGGCTCAAGTCTCTGCTCCTGTTTGGTAAAATTAGATCAGATTGTTTAACTGCCCTCTGCTTATTCTACTGGAAGATGGGGAAACTAAACAAGCTACTTGTAATTAGCTATTGTGGAAGGGGAATGAGAAAAAGCATGAATCTTAACGAGCAAGGAGAGAAAGGACAGAGGAACAAAGGGCATTTAGTCAGGCTGTGACAGCTCCTATGGGGCATAGGTAATGATCAGAGATTAACACCATCTTTTAGTAATAGGAAATGAGTCAGTTAGGATTAAGGCAGGGAATAAATGGAGACATTGAGGAGGGTTTAACAATGAAATAGTCAAAAAGATACCCAGAAGGGTGAAGGGAATCTTACAGGGAGGGGAAACAAGTTGGTGCGAAACCACAGAGGAAAGTGAGACGTCTGAGTTGGTGTGGAAAACCGCTCAGGAAGGACTGCAGGTCAGAACTAACTGGTAAGAGCTGTGGTCCTTGGAAGGGAAAATCAACCATTGCTATACCCCAGCTCAGCAGGGGATAGCCAAGGGGATTAGCAGCTGGCCTCACTTTCTTCCCCCACACTGCGCCCATCTGATGCCTCCAAGTGCTGAATACACCTGGAAGTCAGAGAACAAAGCAGGCTTGATAGCCACTGCTAGTGCCAGGCTCTTGGTACACCAGCAGGACTCAAATCAGAAGGAGTGCACCTGGTGACATCAAAGCCAGCAATCCAGTCTAATTACTTGATCTGCACATCTGATTTTTACCAATGACAAGTGTGTGCCCCTAGCAAGGGGAACCCATAGAATCCATTCAAGAACCATCATACATCTTGGGATTAATTCTATCAATCAGTTTGACTAGGATAATTGGCGTTTATGGTAGTTTAGACTCAAGTGTTTAAAGCTTGTAACTCGGGTCTCCAGCCACCTTACTGGAGTAGATGACACCAGGGACAGATCCTGGGATCTAGCCCAAAGTGTTACTGGGGGAGGATCTGAATTCCAGCCCAATGTTATGCAGACATGTTTTGAACACGGGAAGGTGTGTGTGTGTGTGTGTGTGTGTGTGTGTGTGTGTGTGTGTGGCGGGGGTCGGTGGTCTTGCCTGCTGCTGAATGGTGCTGTTTGCTGTTCGGTTTAGCTGGCTGGTTGTGGGGCCAACACTTTCTTCTATTGCGTTCAAAGCCCAAACCCAGGTCTTTATAATAATGCCTGGCACATAGGAGACCCTAGTGAATGTTTGTTGAAAATAGAGGTGAGATAGGTATCAAAAGTGACTAAGGAGAGTAGGCCACATAATAGGAGGTGGCCATGGAGGCATCTGACTGAAAAACACATGTTCTGACTCAAAATGGTAAAACCCGAATAATGTTACCAATGGGTCAAACAAATATGACCAAGAACTTAAGGAAATATGACTCAAGAGCAGTGTGACCAGTTCCTTCATGTCAAGTGACCATGGGCTGATAGCATTGCATCTCAAACCGCAATTCTCTCGGTATTAGGATTGAAAGAAACTAGTACACACACTGCATTTAATGGTTCAGTGAGATTAAATATACTTCTAACACAATGAGTGTTCCATCATGATAATATTAACGCCCCCATCAGTACAGAGTACAAGCAGTCATTACTGGATATCTAATATGGCCCAGCCACTGTTCTTAATTATTGTAGAAACTCTTATTGAAATTGAACAAGTACAGCAACAAAACTGAACCCTGTGCGCACCCATGGGAGTGGATAATTGCTGTGCCCAGTAGCCACAGAAGGACTAGATGGTAAGACCTTACTGCTGAAGACTACACATTCTTGGGATGAAGGACAGTGGAAAAGCAAGATGGAGCTGAGCTGGAAGCATCCACTATGTTGACTAGACGTCAGGTTCTTGTGAAAAAAAAAAAAAAAACAAAAAAAAGCTATGCAGCCCATTGGAGAGAAAAGTCATCATTAGTCTTTACCAGTAGTGGACCCTGAAAACTTCACAGCTGTCTAGCAGGCCAAATGTGACAACTGGTGCAATGGTGGCATGTCTGTTATTGGGCAAACCAACTCCTTTCTGATTGTAGTTAAGGCCCACTTCAGTGGGGAGAATTCATGCTGAGTAAGAAAACCTAATCAAAAGCCCATGGCTGGAGAGGTCATAAGCTCTGGGGGGGGGGAGGAACTATCTATTGTTTTCTGACTAAATGGATATGTTATGCCACCAAAGTCCTCTTAAATTCTTATGTCTAATATTAATGCTACTCTCAGTTTTGTTAGGGAAAAATCTTTTTGTTAGGTGGTGGTAACTACTGGGGTAATTTAAAACTCATAAAAGTATTGAAAAAAATTAGACAGTGAGTATTGAGCATTGAGATATCTGTATCACAATTCCAGTGGCTCAGGAACCATTACAGAAGTAGGGGAAAAAAGAATGCAAGAACCAGAGAAAGAGAGGTGCGCTTTACAATGCTCTCCTCTGGGCACAAAGTGGCAATGATTCATGACCATCCAGTGGCTGATGCTACAAGACCTGCATAACAGAAGGGGACAATGATGACATCAGACTAGAACACAGACGACTTGTTCTGAAGAAAGGATGTAGTGGAGGGGAAGGAGAAGAGGGGGCTGCAAGGTGGAAGGTGGGAGGGGATTGTAATCATGGTTTCTTGTGTGTGTCCATGGAGGTTGTCAATAAAAAGCTTTTTTTTTTTTAAGACTGAACAGGAGTAATTTGGGCCAGATTAAGCATTTAGCCTCATATGTTATGGTGGTGGCAAACACCTTTAATCCCAGCACTAAGGAGGCTGAGGTAGGAAGATCAACCTGAGTTCAAAGCTAGCAGAAGCTAGAGTTGTAGGTCAGCCTGGGCTAGAGTGAGACACTGCACAAAAAAAGAAAAAAAAAAAAAACACCTTAGAGTCATCACTATGCTGAATAAACAAAAAAAAATAGACATATATATTTATTCTCCAATTGTGGTAGTAACTTATGAGTAGTCCTTGTTTATTATTCTTCCATCCAGCCTCAAGCACTTCAAGGTCATTGGAAGAGGAGGAGAAGGGGCATGCAAGGAAGGGAGAGGGGGAATTGGGAATGGGGAATCTGGTCCTCTGTGCCAAGGAATCCATTGTCTCCCTGAAGAATGACAAAAGCTGCTAATCTGCTTCCTTGTTAAGTCCTTGGGGCCGGTGTCAAGCCAGGTCAACTCCACTAGGGAAACTTGGTGGGGTGGGAAGGGGCTTCATGTGTGAAATTGTGTATGTTTTTGTTTTTCTTGTGAGAACACGAAAGTACTTTGTGACTTTTGATGAAAGACAATTAGGAGCTGAGAACACCATTAGCTAGACAGAAAAGCTGAGCTCTCTCTTCCTGGGAGAAATGGAGGCTGCAGAAGACGTTGATTGCCAGCCTTCTGCCTCCATAATGAGGAGCTTCAGGCAGCTTTGCTCTGCAGTTGAGACAGAGAGCACAAGACGCCCAATTAGGAGCAAATGACTGTAGTCTTTAGTGGAAGTGATGAACTGGAATGCTCAGATGTAAACAGAAATGGGAGATTGATTATAATGTTTGAAAAGGATTTTTGTATTATGAGTTCAAAGCAACAACTTCAATAAAATGCTGCCTATTAGCTCCGAGGATTTGAAATTCACTTATGCAAAAATAATTAATATAAACTCACGCTACTTCATGTTTCAGAAGTTTCTCTAAGCTATAATCCAGTTCTCATAAAAATCTACATTATATAAATAACATAGTGCTGTGCACATGAAGAATTTCATGCAGGACTAATTTCAAAGCCAGGGAAAAGTAAGGAATCTAATTATAGTTCCAATCACAAACAGCCAAACAATACTGGGTATTTCTATAGGGCTCTTACAAGGATTCAACTGGATATTTCGAACATTGACTGAATACTTATGTGCATAATCAATGCCAGATACTGTTTTAGATGCTTGGAATTCATCAGTGAACACATATATATCCTGAATTTTTTGTGATAAGCTTACAGTCTAATGAGGGCTAACTGATAGTTGAGATTTAGTAAACTAGTTAATTATTTGGCATTTTAAACATGATGACTCCAGAGATGAGTAAGGCCATGGTAAATGCTTGAGAGGAGACACTAAGGCAGTTTAGTTTTTAGGGTGGTAGACATTGTTGAAAACATGATATCTGAACATTAAAAAGTCCAAGAAGTTCAAAAAGTTAGCAATGGGGCTAAAGAGATGGCTCGGCTCGGCTCGTCAGTTAAGACGCTTGCCTGTAAAGCCTAATGACTCAGGCACACTCCCTAGTACCCACATAAATCCAGATACACAAAGTGGGGCATGCATCTGGAGTTCATTTGCAGTGAGTGACTGGAGGTCCTGATGTGTCCATTCTCTCTTTCTCTCTTCTTGAAAATAAATAATTAGAAATAATTAAAAAAAAAAAAAAGAAAGCAGAGAAGATACCTGAAGGGAAAGAGAATTCCAGATAAAATAGCCAATGGTATGGTCTCACTTGGCAACACGCTGTAGAGGCTTGAGGGGTAGCATAGGAACCACCTTGACTGAAGGGCCCAAAGGAAGTGACCACTAGGCTCTATGGACTCAAGAAATGGAGATAGGATCCAACTACAGGGGCCTAGAAGGCCATGGGAAAGACTGATTTTATACAGAAACAAGCTCAGCAGAGGAAGATGAGATGTGAACTATGGTTTGAAAGGACCCCTGGGATGATTATGCTGATAATATACTGCATAGAATAGGCTGCCCAGAAGCAGGCACCATGGAGGAAGTCAGCATAGTAAATCCAGCAAGTGATGACCTGGGTCCAGGCCAAGGTGGTGATGGTCAGAATGGATACAAAAAGTGCCCAGAATCCCACACACACCATATGTCACGGCTCTCTGTTACTATCAGTGCAGGCCAGTGAATGATAAAATAACATGTCTAACTTTATCATAGATACTGGGTAAATTTTTGAGTAAGATGGAGACATTCTTAGACCAAAAAATTCTTCCCTTGAGAGATTTAGTTTAGTTCAATCCTCAAACTAACCAAAATAAAGTTCAACATTTTTCCTCCTTTTACAAATTTATGATCACAGGTTTTAATGACTGGTCATAAATCTCTCCATTTAAAATCTTCTCTTGGCTCTAGACCATTAAAAATAACAGCTTAATTCCCATCCATATTTTGGCCTTAACTCCATATCATTGCACGATATGTTTTGCTGTTTTGATTCCTTTATATTTATGTAACTCACTTTTATCTCTATCTTCTCATTAAAGATTTAAGCCATTTAAAGTTATTGATATTATAATAAGATATCATCACTCATTTCCTATATATTAAGATGATAATTGTGTCTAACAGATACTATTTTTAAACTCATTTTTGCCATGACCCTAAGAATATATAAAGTGAAACTTTCAGGAAGTTAGCAGTAGGTAACACATAGTAAAACATGACATTAGTGGATATTTTCAAAGCTGAAATATGTATACCATTTTTATATTGATTTATATTGATATATGAATGACACAATGATAACAATTAGAATTTCCACTCTAGAAAAATTACTTGTGATCAACCTTACAAAGAGAGAGATTTGTTCTTGGAAGGAATCAGTGCTTGGTAAATATGAATAAATTATGTACAGATATCTGAACTTTGTAAATTTGTCAGTGGGGGAGCACAAAGATCTGCTACTCCCTAAATTAATGCTAGCTTATTAATTCACTCACTTATTCATTCAACTACAGACCTAATATTATGTTGTAGATTCCCTTGTCAAAATATTAACAATAAAATATTTGATGGTTCCTATTGCAGAGGAAAATGTATATAGATGGGAAAAAGTTCACCATTCTAGGGGAATGGATTTCATCAAACTTAAAAGAAATTAATTTTTTTCGGTACGGATTCTTAACAAACAGAACTTTATTGTTCAGGTTAATTTACAAACATGTCAACTTATAATGATGAACACATTTAAAATCTTGCAGATTTAATGGTCTTTTGAGAACCATTTCCAAGGTAGATGTATTCCCCAAATGAGTTACTGTTTCTAACAACAAAAATGCCCTGATGTGGGGAAGGCAAACTTTCAGATGACATTAACATCTATTCAATTTCCGAGTCTCTACACCATCTATCCTTTCCCATGACTGCTAAACTCTCATGTATAGAAACATACATTTCTGTTCTTCCTCCAATAGACCAAATCAGTAAGGAAAAAATTAAAAAGGATTTATTACACAGCTAGAAAAATTTTGGTCAGAAATTTAAACCTCAGCTTTTCTCACCCCAAAGCTAGTGTATTTTAGTTTTATATTCAGTCCAATAGTTTCACAATAAATCTACCATTTCTCTCTTCTCATTTTGCTGTTCCTTTCTGAGGGAATAATGCTGTTTACTACGGCTCAAACATCCACGAACAAACATTATCTGGACCAATAGGACATCACTTTCCAAAGGCCACAGTTCCTTACTCTAAGACATCATGTTGGCAACTCATAGAACTTGTCTCAGGATGTGTGCTACATCACGGAATACAGCAGAAAGAAGAGAAATTTAAGTTTGGAAGGCCTCAAACAAAGGTTGGAAATTCACCTCATGTCTTGAAAATATTTGCTGTATGCATCTATATATAATCTCATTTTCTTTCCCCCCTCCCCTCTTCCCTTCCACTTCCCTCTCTTCTTCCTCTTCCCTTCCCTTTCCCTTCCCATCCCCTTCTTCTGAGAGCATTTCCTGTTTAGTATGCTCACGGTTAAACTTGGCCACCATTAGAGTTCTGAGTTTGTTTCCTGTGCTTTTCTAGCAACCATCACATATCAACTATTATGTCTCAGTAGCAATTCAAAGTTCTTGGACAGAGAATCATACTGGCTTGACTTTGGTAAAGGATATACCCTAATCCAGGAAGCTATATCTGTGAAGGGCATGGTTTTTTTCCCTGACTGCTAGGAGCTATCGTCTCCTAAGGGCAAAGATTCTAGAGAAGAAAGGAGACAAAAGATGAATAATGATACCAATAGTAGGTATAGATAGTAGAGCTTAGAAGACAAAAAAAAAAAAAAAAAGGCATGGGCTGAAAAGGTGAGGTAAATTCTCCATGTAGACCAGCTGACAGAAAACTGGAAAACTATGCTGCATTCAATTCAATGGGAGAGAGAGAAATCACCAGTGAAGATACTCAACAGTGGGCACTACAAACCTAAAATTTGGCCAGCCAGGACAAATGAGCCAATGGGTACAATAGTGGCATGTCTGTTATGGAGGAAACCAACCACTCTCTAATTGGACTGGAAGCCTGCTCCACAAGATGGAATACATCCCTGATACTGAAAAACCTACAACAGGGTTAGTCATGAGCCCTAGGGGTGTAACGTCTACTGCCGTCTGGCTAAATGTATATACTATGCTTACCAAACTGCCCAGTAAACCACTTCTCTTAATGTTCATACCCATATGTTAATGCCACTCTCACTTTTGGTTAGAGAAGCTTCTCTTTTCAGACAGCAGTGACCTTGTGATGACTCAGAAAGCACCTTGGTGCTGAGAAGAAAGTGACAGAGGAGTGCTCAGCACTGACATTTCTCTATCACACCTTCCAAGGCTCAGGATCCATTGCGGGAGAGGTGGCCAAAAGAATGTAAGAGCCAAAAGGAGGGTAGGACTCCTTAAAACATGCTCTTTCAGACACAACATGGCCTGGATATCCATGACCTCACAGTGCCTGACACTCTTACACAAGACTATCATAATAGGAGGAGAAGATCATGACATCAAAATAAAAGAGAGACTGATTGAGAAGGGTAGGGGATATGATGAACCATGGGGTTTCAAAGGAGAAAGTGGGGGGAAGCAGGGAATTACCATGGAATATTGTCTACAATTATGGAAATTGGCAATAAATAAACAAATGCTGTCAAAAAAAAAAAGAAAATTCAAGATGGTATCATCCAAGGGTCATGGTTGAAACAAAGATGCAATGACTATCAAGATAGAAAAAAAGATGTACTGATAAAGATAAAGGAGAGAAGACACATTTCAGTGACCATATTGTGAAATGGTAAATTGATAATTTGTCTGAGCTTATGTATAGTTTTGGGAAATATAAATGACGGAATAAGACCACTGAAAATTTCAAGCTTCTTTTAAAGTCATGAGATTTTCTTCTTTTTTTTCTAAAAAAAAGACATGCAAAGAGAAGGATTGCTTCTTTGTATACCCTCCATAAGCAGAAATCAACTTTCTAGCTAACCTAGGATTACTTTGGTATATAATTATGAGCAAGTTTATATATAATTAACAGAATTGGTTTACCAGCTGTTTATTCCAAGTAAACACATATTCCAAGAAGATGAAAACCCTTATATTCCTAGTGGCTAAATAGTTTATGTTTACCTTTTTCTTAACCAAAAATATTTTAGGAGGTGTTGAAGAGCAGAAAAATATGATGTTTTGAAGACTTACTCCAATCATGAGAGAGAGAGAGAGAGAGTGCATATATATACTATACACACAGACACCAATATATACATATATTATGTCTATATAATATCTACATACATACAACATATCCAAACATATAAATTCATACATGCATATAAAAAGTATTTCTGTAATAATTATGTCTATGAAATTTACATTCACTTCTAATATGTGAAAATTTTCTTGCATCCAGGACCTTCTGTCTCACACACACACACACACACACACACACACACACACACACACTACTTTTTCTCACTGACAAGTAATACCTGGAAAATTTGACCTCAAGGAGCACATGGTATACAGTCCACTTCATGGAGATTATTCTTCACTATCTCCTCTGGAGAAGAGAGGCTGCAGCGTGATCCCACTTGTAATTTATTTCTATTCTGCCCCAATCCATCGCTCTTCTGAAAAAGTGTAAACATTAACTATTTGATGAGTATGAAGAGCTATGTTTGCAACCAACTCCCTCATTTCAGTAACCTGCTTAATTACTTCTCTGTCTTAATCCCCTCATGCTATGCACATTGTCTGAAGATACAAAGCCAAAAGCATAGATGACTGTCTTAGCTCCTCATCTGAGCTCAGGTTAGAGAACTTCTCTGTCTTCTGAGTAGCACAGGAAATAGACACTAGCACACACTGTAGACCACAGAGCCACAATCTCTCACAAAAAATTTTCATCTCTCTTATTGCTTGCACTACTATGCATTTCTTTTTTCTTCTTTAAAAAATGGCAGTCATTTTACTGTTAAGAACTTTATTCTGTGACTATATCTTATATTGGTCATATTCCCATCAAATTATACTCTTATATACCCTCCTTTCCTGCTCCCATTCCACTGAGGTCCCTCCTCAGTGGGGTTAGTGGTATTCACTGTGAAGTCCTAAGTGCCCCAGTCAGTCTCTGTGAGGGATGGGGACAGTGCCTTAGGTACTTTGTTCCACACTGTATTTTTCTACCCCCTTTCCTGCAATGTTCCCTGAGCCTTTGCAGGTGTGGTATAAGTCTCCTTTAATGCTAAGCTCAATAAATCCTCAGAATTTCTGCTTTGACGAGTTTTGAGACTCTTAAGTGTCTATCACCAACTCCCCAGAGACCCTGAGTTTCTTAATAACCTCCCTAGGTCTCTCATTTCTTATAAGTAGGGCACTGTTACCTAAAGGCTGCTCTGAGAACAGAAGGAGTTATTACACTTTTCTCAACATTTACTTTGCACTCTCCTGGACATCCTCAAGACCTTTCCAGGAGACCCAAGACATTAAAACATATTCATAAAATTACTAAGATGTTATTTGACTTGCATGTTATGATAACTGTTGTTTCCGTACAGGTATCATTTTTTAATCCATAGCCCAAGTGAAGGAAGATGTACTAAATTGCTCTAGGGCCAATTGTATTTTGTAGACCATGCACAGATGTGAAGTTTGCAGAAGTTCCAGTTTCATTTAATAACATCCTTGAAGACTCAGTAAAATTTATTAATTATATGAAATACTTATTATCTGGTTTATATATTTTAATTAATTTTTGTGAGGCTGGGGCGTATTTATGACCTCTGCTGCCCTCTGATGTATACAAGTCTCTTCTGCTTATGCAATGAGTACAAGCTGAACCAACCCCATTTCTTCACAGAACACTATTTTTACTTGAGAGAAAAAACTGACAGACAACTGTGGTTATTCAGAGTTGGGTATTTGGCAGAAATTGTCTTGAACATGAACAAAGTGAACCTGTCAGTTTAAGGAATTCACTGACAGTATTTGCTGCCAGTGATAAACTTGAAGCATTCATGAGAAAATTGGAATTTTGGAAGCTGTACATTAGGTTCTGTGAGCTTGCAGTAGCATGATAGCTAAGACAAGTACTGTTTCAGAATGCAATATTAACAAACTATATTATTATGCATGAAATATGTCAATATCCTAAGATGTATCTATCTCCATGAATCAGTATTTTCAGAATAGTGGGTACAAGATGCAACTAAGGTGTGCTATAATGAAGCATGCATTCAAAATGCAGGTCCATAAGTATTGGATATGCCAGGGCATCAAGCGTGCGTTGTTAGGGCTTTAGAGTATGCATTTCAGCTGTCTTTAATAAATTGCCACTGGTTCATCGTTCGTCTAGTACCCAAAACCATCACCGCTTTCTCAATTGGCTTTAAAATTTTGTTGTTCTGTTTTTACACACAGAGAACTGTGAGAATATCTTAATATATATCTATCAAAATATCACACTAGATTGAGGACAGAAGCTTCTATGATTATACAGATATTTTCAGTAAGTCAAACATTAAAAAGTTGTGCAATAAGCTGGGCATAGAGGTACACAGCTTTATTCCCAGCACTCAGTAGGCAGAGGTGGAGGGATCTCTGTGAGTTTGAGGACATCCTGAGACTACATAGTGAATTCCAGGTCAGCATGGGCTAGAGTGAGATCCTACTGTGAAAAATTTAAAAAAAAAAGATGTGCAAAATAAATTGATTGATGTCTCTTTTCTCACAGTTTTTGTTTGGAGAATACACTTTTATCCATAAAATATGTCATTTCTCCTTATGTGGAGTGATTTTTTTTTAAACTCTCACTGGCCTTGGCACTATTTTGATAATTTAGGAGGGAGTTAAGAAATATAATTAATTATATAAGACATGCTAAATTTGGCAGATATTATAAAATCCTAGTGATGCTTTGGAAAGAAATAAATGTTGGGTTCAAGCCAAAAACTGTTTCAAAGAAATCCAGTTTTCTGCAATGGAGCATCAGCATAAGATGACAACAAGGAGAAGGGCTTAAGTTTCAGCAGGACTTTAAGAAGGCCCTGGCTACAGTCTAATGAAGCCTCGTATGTCAAAGCCAGGTTCCAAAGAAGAAGTAAGACCCCGCAAGTAGGCATGGAACTATGTGAGTGGATTTGGTCAAATGCATTGCATCTCTAGACAAATGCCAAATGTTCTCACAAGTCTCACCTATCAAACTCACAAAAGCTGAGAAGAGTGATGGCTGGCAAGGTCTAAGAGGTAAGAGAGAATGACAGTTGTTAGCCAATGGGTACATAGTTTCCGTTAAGCTGGATGAATGTGATCAGAAGTTCAGTGTTCAACATGGTTACCATCAGTGAGTCTATTAGGCTGCATGTTTGAATCTTATGGAGAGTACATCATGCTACCAACATACATGATAGTAAAGAGAGTGATGACATGTTAACTCAGTTGGAATAAACACTTCATAGTGTAAACATCACTGAGCATCTGCAACACATACTGTATTCTACTTATACATTATACCTGGATAAAATTAAAAACAGAAAAGGAACCTTCCAAGTTGCCAGGTTCCTGAGGACTCTCAGCTGTCCTCATAGATAGCTAGGTGTGAGCATTTGAGTGTAGTATTTTTCAGGATGAGGCATGTTAATATTCAAAAAGTGCTTGCAAAAGAACTCATATGTGTTACATAAAATGTGGAAAGCACTAAAACAACTCAAAATATTACAGAGGTTAAAATTGTATTTTGTCACCATGCAAAAAGAGCTAGCAATAATCTTTGTACTACTAATTTCTAGTTTAAAAATGGTATATAATTTTGATATAGCAATTAGACATTTTTGCCACACATTTAATATTAGGGAATGACTATTACTATATAACAGTTTTAATAATCTCAGTAATAATAAAATAATGATAATGAAAACATCAACAACAACAATGGTAATAGTAATAAAGTTTCCACTATTTAATTTATGTGATTTTTCTTATACTTATCTTCACAGAACACTTACTTAAGAAATATCTTTCTTAGGGTATATTTAAGCACTTTTTTTCAATATGTATTTTTCATGTCTCATTACGGCTTCACAAGCAATGGCTTCTATTCCTTATTTCTTCCCCTCAATTTATCATTAATTTAAAAGGTTTGTAATTTTTCAAGTGACTTTTGAGTGCTAATCACTCTCTTTCTCTCTTTCTCTCTCTCTATCTTTTTTTTTTTTTTTTGGTTTTTCAAGGTAGGGTCTCACACTAGTCCAGGCTGACCTGGAACTCACTATGTAGTCTCAGGGTGGCCTCGAACTCATGGCGGCGATCCACCTACCTCTGCCTCCCAAGTGCTGGGATTAAAGGCGTGCACCACCATGTCCGGCCTAATCACTCTTAATATTTTTAAATTCCTTTCTATTTCTCATATAGCAAATTGATCTCACTGCAGTAAATGGGTATCTCACATTCCTCATCATATTTATACTGGATCTCTCATTAGTTTCTATGTAGTCTTTAAATTGTGAATAGAACTTTCTGTTCTATATATGACAAGAGCTCCATTTATTTACCATTTTGGATGATTTTTTGTTTTAAATTACCAAGCCTATTATGAGGTAGTAATTTGGTACATGTTTTTTCACTTGCATTTTGTAAGTACTAAGTTATTAAACTTGGATGCCATATTCCTCATTTGAACTTTATCCAGACCTAGGTTAAAATGTTTCTAATTATTTTCCATTTGATTTCACCTCTAGAGCAAACTAATTTTCTAGAATTCCAAATGAAATAGTATTCCTCATATTAACCTTTATCATATGTCTCCTTCTGTATTCTGATATTGGTTTAAAATAATTGAATATCCAGTCATGTATACTAGCTCATGTCATGGTATTCACTTAAAGCACTCAAGTATTGTTGGCAAAATAGAGGTATAAACAAAATGGAGCCCAACACTTACTAAGCAAATTGATGGCAGTTGCTAGTGGGCCACTGAACCTGTCAGGGTTTCTAAACCACACTTCACATGGTCCTCATCTTTCCTACTAATCCTTGGCCACTGTGCCCTGCTGGAATAAATGTGTTTTCATACTAATACTCCCTTTGAAAATCTCAGGACCCACCTCTCTTGCATGCTTTAGTAAACTCACACTCATTCTCTTGCCTGTCTCAGTGCTGTACTTCTGACTGATCAGCCACACAATTTAGCTATCCCCATATCAGGCATTGCACTGAGAGCCTATATATTCTGATACAGCAAAATTAATCAGATCTGTGGATCAAAATCTGGCAGAATGTGATGGCCTAGGAAGTTCCTCCTTTCCTATTCTCAACAGTTCTAAAGCCTGAATAGTATTTTTAAGCAAAGCTATCAAAAGGAAGCCATGAAGAAAGGATTTGAGGACTCAAGGTACAAGTGAGATGAATGAACATCCCATGCTCCGTCCCTCTTTGAGGCACTCCCACTACATTCAAATGATTGAGAAGAAATCTAGAAAGAATAGAAATTTCAACATTACTATAATAATATTTCAGGAATAGCACAATTTTAATATTTTTCCATGTGTCAATGATAAAGACGGGAGTTCAGGGTTAATGCAGCAACAAGGACATAAAGTGTTAGCATCCTACAGAAGGGTCTGCATCAGACATTCTGCACTGACATCCTCCTTAGTCATTTGCAAATATGAAAGCTGTGCTGTGGAATAGCTGTGGGATCAAAAGGGCAGCAGCAGGTATAAGTTAAATGGCTCAGGGTTTTTACAGCTTCCTGATGCTATGGAAATAAGCAGGAGAGCACTGAAGAGATGGCTTTGCAGACAAGTACCTTAACTGCTAAGCTGGTCGCATCTGGAGTTCCTTCACAGAGGCTGGAGGCACTGGCACACCCTCCCCATCTCTCTCTCACTCGTTCTGTCTCCCTCAAATAACAATTATTTTAAAAGAGAAATAAACACGAGAGTTCAACTGAGACATCTGAAAAACTTGCACATAAAGTATGGACACTTTTGAGAATTGGCCACCTCTCACAAATTTTAACGTGTAGGCTACCACAAAACACCCTTTTTTTTAAACACAGAAAATATAGTCTAAAACATTGATAACAGGTCATACATAATATCTGACACACAAATAAAGCCATGAACTGTGCTTTAAAATATGACTGTAAACAACACAGAAAATAATTAAAAATGTGGAGATGATCTGGACTGTTGGAGTGTCTACATGAAAACACGCTAGGGGTTGGACAGCTGGCTCAGTGGATAAAGTACTTGTAAAGTTGGACACAGTAGTTAAGGGTCTGCATTTCAGTGAACATACAGTGAAATGGCAGGTGGAGGTATGAGTTTCCTGAAAGATTTTTGTCCAGCTAGACTGATGAATACAGGAATAAACAAGGGGAGACTCCTCTCAAATAAGGTAGAATACAAGGGCCATCATTTGGGGTCATCTGCTGATTTCTACATGGAGGCCATAGAATAATGATTTATACAGTCGCAAAGGTTCAGTGCTGGGGGAAAATCACTGTAATTTAAATTTAAACTAAGCATGTTTTTGTAGTTGAGAACCCAATAAAGGTTGATTCAGTTAGAAGATAGGAAAATTAGCAGATTAAACCCCAACAGAAAATACAAAACATGCATGGACAGATGGGGGGGATACAAAATATGCATATATTTTAATTTTTTAATTAAATATTTTTGTTTGTTTTATTTATTTGAGAGTGACAGAGAGGACGAGGAGGAGAAGGAGGAGGAGAACGAGGAGAGAGAGAGAGAGAGAGAAACAGAATGGGCACCCCAAGGCCTCCAGCCCCTGCAAACGAACTCCAGACACGTGCAACCCCTTCTGCATCTGGCTAACGTTGCTCCTGGGGAATCAGGTCTCGAAACGGGGTCCTTGGGCTTCACAGGCAAGTGCTTAACCCCTAAGCCATCTCTCCAGCCCATATTTTAATTTTTAAAGAAATCTTCCAAATATTAACTTATGTGTGTGTGAGAGAGAGTGGAAGAAGAAGAGGGAGAGAAGAGAAGGGCAGGTCATCAAGTACTGTAACAGAAACCTGTAATTCTTTTAGGAAACCTTGTAGATCTCTCTGATCAAAAGCTCATTGTGGATGATAGCCACCTGCTGGTACTGGGAGTTACAAGTCAGTGCCCACTAAGAGAAAGAAGAAAAACATAACTAATATGAAAGAGTTAGAGAGAAGAGAGAAGAGAGAGAGAGAGAGAGAGGAAGAAATCTATAGGAGATTAAGGTCAGTCTTCATCATACCCTCTCCAGTGCCTTGTGACTTAGATGTTCCTTCTAAGGGCCTGGTGAAGGTTCAACCATTTGGTCTGCCTATTAGGATGTAGAATGTTATGGTACTATTGCTGTTTGGATTTAGATTTGTGTTCCCTACCCCCTCCCTTGCCCTCCCCTCACTCCCTACCCACCCTATTACCTAGTCCTCGAGATACTTGCTGGGTATGTCAGCATCTTGGGTAGATTCAGGTTAGGTGCTATAAATGAGTGAGACTATGGGGAGATTATCTTTCTGTGATTGGGTAAGTTCACTGAGAATGATCTGTTCCAGGTTCAACCATTTTTCTTCAAATTTCATTGTGTCATTTTTTCTTACTATTATGTAGAAAGTCATTGTGTAGATATACCATATCTTAGTTATGCATTCTTCTAGTGATGGACATCTGGGTTGAATCTAGCTCTTAGCAATTATGAACTAAGCAGCTACAAACATGGTTGAGCAAATCTCTCTGGACTGATGCTTGAAGGTTTTGGGGTATATTCTGAGTAAGGGAATAATTGGGTCTGTTCGCAACTCTATAGTCAGTGTTTTTAGGAGTCTCCATATTGCTTTCCAAAGTGGTTGTACCATCTTACATTCATACCAACAGTGGATGAGGGTCCCTATTTCTCTATATCCTCGCCAGCATTTATTTTCTTTTGATTTTTTGATGTCTGCTATCCTTACTGGGGAAAGGTGGAATCTCATAGTTGTTTTAATTTGCATTTCCCTGATGATTAGGGATGATGAACATTTTCTTAAGTGTGTGTTTTCCATTTGTATTTCAGTGATAAGACCCTATTGCTAAAGACACCATATGCGCTTGACATGTAACATGGAGTAACATGGCTGGATGTTGGAAGAGAGTCAGCCCCCAGACAGTCAACACGTCTAGTTCCAGAAGGTGCTTCATGGATTACTGGGGGAAAATGATCAATATCTGTCTACGCAACTAACCTAGTGAGCAGAAAATAACCTGTCATGATGCTCACACAAGTGCAATAGTGACACACAGCCATGGTGGAGAACCAACTGCTATTGATCTGTCTAACTGATCCCCTCAATGGTATGGGACCCATAGCTGGAGCTGGGAAACAAGTCAGAACCATATCCAAACATAAGCTTGCTCTCCATTATTAAGCTACCACCAATTGTGGGCTATAAGAGGGCCTACTCCTATTAAATTCTCCATAAAAATAATAAGGGTTATCCCATTTATCTGGTGGTAGGTTTACTCTCCATTGGAGCATCTGCTTCTCTTTTTTCAGATAGAAACTGATCCTAAGGAGAGAAACACCCCATCATACCTCAAAAGGACCCCGACTGAAACAAAGAATAATTGGTGAAACAAGCAAGGGTGCTGTTTTCTTGGTGAACTGGGTACCAACACAAGGGTGAAGTAGATCAACACTGAGAACAATCAACTCCTACCAAATCAGATATCCAGAGACACAGACGCTCCCAACACCTCATCACTGAAGGAGACCCAAAATGAACCCAACATGGCTCAAGGAAATTTGCAGAAGAGGGGTCGGAAAGAACGTCAGAGCCACACGTTGAGTCATGATATGCAGAGACATTTCCTCCTGCCCATAACTGTGGGCTAACTCCACAATGCATGACCCATATACCTCAACAAGTAGGGGCCAGGGGGAGAGGGTAGGACATAGAGGACGCTAACAATGGTACCAATTTGACTGTATTCACTGAGTACAAAACTAATTAATTAAATAAAAAAAAGAAAAGGGCAAGGGAGGGGATAAAAGGTGAAGAGTATGGAGGGAAGGAGGAGCAGGAAGGGAAGGGAAGAGGAAAGGTGAGGGTGGGAGGTAAGGGGAGGGGAGAAGAGAGGAAAGATTTGAAAGGAAAGAAACAGAGAAAATGAGAATGAACTTGCCAGGGCCTATTACCACTGCAAATGAACTCCAGATATATAAACAAGTTTGTCCCAGACAAATATACAAGTTTGTACCTCTGGTTTTATGTGGGTACCACTGAAACAAACCTGGGCCAGCAGGCTTTACAAGCCAGTGCCTTTAATATCTCTCCTGCCCATCATACTTTTTTTTTTTAAGTTCTCGGCCCCAAATAGCCGAGAACAAGAATTAGTCTAAGAAATATTCGAATAAATAGCAATCAATGATTTTCTATAAACAGAAAACAATTTCAACCAAAAGATTCCAATATTAATTTCATTTGGGGTTTGTTAAAATATGGATGATTTTAGAAAGGGAAACTGTTAAAAATCAAAGACAGATACATGTTTAAAATAACCTAGAGAAAAAGCACACATTTTCTTCAATGGAAAAACAAGGTTTGACATTTCATTTTCTTGACAGCAAATATAGCAGCCAGAACATCACCCAAATGTTAACCTATAATTCCATATTGAATATTTCTTTTCAAAAATACAGGTGAAATAAAGACATTTTCAGAAAGGTGAATATTGAGATAATTTGTCAGCATTGGGTTAACATTAAATTAAATATTAGAGGTTTCCTTTTCATGGGAATATGATTCCATGGGAGGTAAAAATTAAGAAATGGGGTAGGAGTGAGATGCTCAGCTGGTAGTTTTGCTGCATTAAGTGCAAGGAACTGAATTCAGATTCTCAGTATCCACATAAAAGTCTGCAGTGGTGTTGTGTGCCTATAAACCCAGTGCTTGGGAGGCAGAGACAGGAATCCTTAGTGCTTGCTGTCTAGCTAGTCTAGACAAATCTATGAGTTCTAGGTTGTGTCAGACCCTGTCTCAAAAGATGTCTGACATGTACCTCTGTCCACACACACACACACACACACATGCTCACTCAAGTGACTACACATACATGAGCATACAAACACACACATGAACATCACAGACACAAACAGACATAAACAATTTTTTAAATGACTAAAAGTATGGCTGGGAATATATCTACATTGGTAGAGTGCTTACCTAACATGGACAAAGCCCTGGGTTTGATCTGTAGTACGACATAAACACATGTGATGGCACGTGCCTGTAATCTGTTAATCTGTTAATATTTAGGAGAACCAGGTAGGAAGATCAGCAGTTTAAGTATGTGGCAAGTTCAAAGCCATCCTGGGCTACTTGATACACTTTCTCAGACAAACAAAACATAATTAAGAATTAAAGAGCCTCAGTTTTTAGGATCCATCTATAACTAAAATCGTGTGTGATTTGTGTTCCTGAAACTGGCTTGTTTCATGTAATATTATTATCTCTGGGTCCACATGACTTCAAATAAAAGCACTGTATCCTATGAAGATGTACCTTTATACAATTATGGAAAATGAAAACTAAATGGTCCAGAGGCAGTTCTATGTCTCTCTCTCTCTCTCTGTCTGTTTCTCTCTCTCTCACACACACACGAGAGAGAGAGAGAGAGAGAGAGAGAGAGAGAGAGAGAGAGAGAAAGGAAATAAACTGAGACAAAATACATGTGCAAACAAATATTCATTTAAATGGTAGTTATGCCACATACATACTAGAATATGTGTAGAATAAAAATATGGCAGAAATAGCATGAGAGATGAAAAGGGATGAAATAAATTCAAAGTTTAAAAGACTTTGCATTATTCAAGAAGTGAAAAAAAAAAAGCTAGAGATGGCTTACTGGTCAAGTGCAAGCAGGAAAAGCTGTAGGGGCCGGAGAAGACTGAATTTGATTCCCCAGAAGTTTCTGGAATAATTGAGTGTCTGCATACTCATGTGTAACCTCAGTCCCATGGGAAGCAGAGATAAGACAATCACTTTGGCTCACAAATATGGCAGATTCTGGAATCAATGGAGAGACTCTGTCCCTAGGAAACAAGCTGCTAAACAACGAAAGGGGATTACTGACATATTCCTGCAGAACACACTGCACTGCACACACACATGCATATAGAACACACACACACACACACACACACACAGTCAATGTTATGTAAACATAACAGTGAGAAAAGATGACTGCCCTAAAGATCCTACTTGTATGAAATTGAAACACACACACACAGACACATATACAAAATAAATAAATAAAACACAGAAGAAGACCATCAACAGATTTGGGGTGAAGGACAGGGGTCTCAGGGTACAGTCATTTCATAAAACAAACAATAAATAACAAAAATTAAATAAAAAGGACTGCAGAGATGACTTATTTGCCTGCAAAGCCTTACTACATGGGTTTGATTCTCCACTACCCATGCAAAGCCAGATGCACAAAGTGGCACATGCATATGGAATTCATTTGTAGTGGTTAGAAGCCCCGGTGCACCTATGTTCTCTCTCTTTCTCTCTCTCTTTCTGTATCTTTCTGCTTGTAAATAAATAAATAAAGTGTTTAAATAAAAATTGAAGATAAAATAGAGTCCCAAAATGTAAAAAAGAATTACTTTTGTGAAACAAACATCTGTAAGTATATCAGAGAGAATGTCTACAGTATGGTTATATCTTGATATGGGTCATGGTTACATGTGTTTGTAAACTTTCTTCAAACTATGCATATAATTGGCACAGCTTGCTGAAACTATTTTATACCATTGCTGCTTTATGTCTATGCATCTCATATCCCATATAATATTACTGAAAATAGGAGGAACTGATGGTGTGGATAGCATCTGTTAACAGCTCAGTCTGCTCTTTTGTTAACCTGTTATCTATTTTCTTCCCATTCTAATTATGAAAAGGTTTATTGTCTAGTAGGCCATCCTTTCTTAAATCTCTTGTATTTAATTTTGAAAATTACCTTTGCTGATGAATAATTCACCTATGTTTATTTTAAAAGCTCATGATTTGTGAACCTGATCAGTCTGAAATTGTGTAATATTTATGATGACATTGATAGATATTTTCATGAAAAAAAAAACCTTTCATTGAGCACTTAATTCACACCAGCAATTGTTCCAACCACTCATGCATAGTAAACTTTTTTGTGCTTTGCTCTAATGCTGTGATAGGTAAACATGCATGAAAAGATATCAATGGCCTTATTGTTCACTGGTATTATGTTGCTTATATTTACGAGAACTGAATGATATTGAAACACACCACCTAAGATCAGATATTTGCTTATCTGTTGAAGTGATTGAGTTTCAAATATCTCCTGTAGGCTCATGTATTTCAGCACTTTGTTCCCAGATGATGGCATTATTTGGGGACGTTGTGGAAACTTTAGGAAGTGGAACCTTGATGGAGGAAGTGGCTTACTGGCAGTATGACTTGAGGTTTTGTAGCCCAGACTTACTTCCTGTTGACCATTTTCTTCCTGATTGTGAATCTCTATGCCCTGCTGGCTTCACAGTCCTTCTGCCATGCCGTCATCATGATGGAAAGACAGAAGAAATCTTTTCTTCCCTTAAACTGTGTCTTATCAGATACTTGGTCACAACAATGAGGGGGAGAAAACCTAATAATATATATTTAAGATTCATTGTTGTGAAAATTATGTTTTCAGACTCCTTCCCTTTTTAGTGGTAACTATTTCTCTTATTCGGCAGAAATTTTTAGAGCGGTTATTTTTGAATATTTGAGATCCTCTAATGTCTTGTTTCTCTTTATGTCCACTATTTCTTCCTTAAGTCTGTTGTTTATC
Organism: Dipus sagitta; assembly: GCA_036346955.1. NCBI lineage: Eukaryota > Metazoa > Chordata > Mammalia > Rodentia > Dipodidae > Dipus > Dipus sagitta. The sequence continues at coordinate 25,782,676 of CM070778.1, forward strand.
ATTATGGCTTAGTACTAAAGGAAACGTGTGTACATTACAGGATTTTTCGTATTACATCTATAAATTATAATTATTTTCTAATCCTTTTGAAAGTTACCAACTAGTGATTTGTTTTTTTAAAGGATTCGTTGCTTGGGAAGGTAAAGTGCTCTGCCTTACACAATTACCCATAGGGAGCTCAATTTTATAATAAGGTTTGCTTAAATAAAATGCTTTCTCTATGAAAGAATACTAAGGAATAAACAAGGGTCCTTTATCAAAACATCTAAAAACATAATTAGATGCTTATGTTTCCCTAGCCCTGAAGCCAGATGGGAGGGCAGACATTAGTAAACCCATGTCCATTATCACTAATCATTACCTCCTCATCTCTCTCTTGCCAATAATGATGGGAGTTTCCATTAGAGATTTTTCTTTATCAATTTCCCTGCAGATTTATCCTCATTATTTTGCTTTTATTTTCTTCCTGGTTCATGTTTATTATTATTGTTACTTTATATTATGCTAAATTCCCTCCCTTTCACATTCCCTGTGTTATTTATTAATTGACCTGAAATCTACGATGGACTGATATTTTTTAGTCCCTCTTCTCCACTCTCCCTGTATGATTTGACTGCATCTCATGAAGGGTGCTCTTAATGGTTGTTAAGGAAACCTGAATTTATAGCGTCATAAAGTCAGGCTTACTTTATTAGTGACTTAGTGTCTAACTGTTCCTCCAAAATGTTTTCATTTGCTCTGTTTGTTTGAAGTTAGGAAAAGGAAATGGCTGGACTTGGAAACCATTCAATTATTCCAGGAAAATCAATCATCTCTGTACTCCATAGACCAATTCTCCTGAAATATTAAGGTGCAGAGCTTACTGTAAGTCTACACAATGTCCAACTAATCGAATTCACAGGCTAGCCAATGCGATCTATAATGTTATAACACACTCAGATACTCCTTCACACACCATTCCTGGTTAAAAAGAAACACAAACAAACAAATAAAAAAAGCTAGAAGCATAGAAAGACTTTATTTTATATTCTGAAGATATATCCATGTTTGCAAGAATAAGGGGTTGTGAATGGGAATCACCAATACTTATTGTTCAGTAACAATCAGGCACTATGCTCCTCTGTACTCTATACAAGGTAGGCATTATGATCCTCTCAACATTCAATAATAATGAACTATTGTTCTTCTCATTGCAGCCATGACTCTGTTAAGCTCCTCCTTCATACCCACCCAGCCAGACACTGGCTGCCAGATGCTAACATTTTTCAGGTTGTCAAGTAATTACCACAAAAAAGCACTGTAGGTGGCATTATCTAGTGACTTCCTTGGAAGTTTGGAGAAACAAGAAATACTTAAGAAAAGTTATTAGGAATAGAGAAAACGGCATTCCATATTAAATTATTATTCTAAGTAGAAAGTGGATGGAAAAAGAGTCTCCATTTGAAAGGTATGTAGAGGAACTACGTCCTCAAGGAATACCAGGATGGTGTGGCATAAACACACCCAGGTGGGGAGGGGCACCAGGGACCTTGGCCTTCCCATAGTGATCAGGATAAGTGCCATTCATTTTCTGTGGGCTCTTAGGGGAAGAAATAAAATCAATCATATATCTTTTTTTTAAACCAGCAAGAATTTTTCTTTTTTTAATATTTTATTTATTTGCCTGAAGAGATACAGACATAGAGAGGAAGAGAGAGACAGACAGAGAAAGATCCAGGGCCTCTAGCCACTGCAAAGGAACCCCAGATACATGTGCTGCTTTGTACATCTGGTTTTAGGAGGGTCCTGGAGAATCTGGGTTTATTAGGCTTGCGGCGAGTGCCTTAATGACTGAGTCCTGAAATTTATTTATTTATTTATCTATTAACTGAAATGGGATCTTACTATGTAACAAAATCACTACATAGTCCAGACTGGCCTAGACCTTAGGGTTCTCCTGCCTCAGCCTTCCGAGCACCACCACTGCTGGTGTGTGCCACCAGCTCAGACTGAGAACTCATCTTGTGAGGACAGAAAACTCTGCACATCACCCTCCAATCTAATGTTTTATTTTACTTTTTATTTACATGATTTCCTACTAGGTTAAGAAGTACAATCAGGTGATCAGCGAAGAAAAGTAGAAAGGAAGCCAGGAATTCTAAATATAATTTCCTCCTTTGCATTGCGTAGCTCTCCTCTTCTATGTCACACTTACCGAGTGAGAAGCCGTGACACACAGCAGCTACTTGTACCCTAACATTCACCAAAATGCTGTGGTGGCTGATTCAGGTGTCCCCCATGAACTTCGCTGTTCTGGATGGTAGATTCCCCAGCTGATATTAATTGGAAATGAAAGCCTCCTTGAGGTGGTGTATTGTTGGGGGCAGGCTTATGGGTGTTATAGCTGGTTTCTCCATGCCAGTGTTTGGCACACTCTCCTGTTGCTATGGTACACCTTATGTTGGCCAGGGGGTGATGCCCACTCTCTGCTCATACCATCATTTTGCCATCCATCGTGGAGCTTCCCCTCAAGCCTGTGAACCAAAATAAACCTCTTTTAACCACAAGCTGCTCTTGCTCGGGTGATTTCTAGCAGCAATGTGAAACTGCTGCAACATATAATAAAACTGGATAACAGTTTGTTTTTTTTCTCCAAACTGTGTGGATTAAAAAAGAATAAATTAATGAATCAGATTTCATCTTATGAAAAAACCAGCAGAAGTGGCATTTCAAAATCAAATTAAGGAATCCAGCTTTTAATTGAAACCAGTACATATTAATATTAATTGAAATATCACATACACCGATCCCATGACCCATCTTTATTAGTAATGTACTCCCTGTGGAAGAAATGTGTGGTATCTTTAGAAACACGGCAACAATTAATGACGTAAGAATGGCATGACCCTGTGTACCACCCTCACTTGTCACCCTGACACAATCCCTGAGTCACACAATGATCAGTGCTACCCCTCAGTGATTTTAGCTCTTCTCCTGCTGCCTGCTGCTGCCTTCATGATATGCCTCCTTCCTAAGCTCACAGTGTGCATTTTCTTAAAGATATATAGGAGAAACTCACACAACACAAGCACAACAATCTCAAACAGGAAGCATGCTCAGTGCTGAGAAACTTTTTAATCAATAAAAACAGAAGATGATACACAGGTGCTCTCAGTTTCCAACCATACCACATGTTCCCATCTACCAGAATCCCATTTTTAAATTTATTTTTTATGTTTATTATTATTATTAACAAGATGTTTCGTATGGATACCTCATGTGCTGTTACCCTCTTTTCCCTCATCCCTGTCCCCTTTCCACTGGGGATGCTGCTCAGTGGGGTTGCACATATTCCCCATGGGGTTGTAGTTAATGTGTTGTGGGAGCAGCAATCAGTTCTTTTAGGGGGAAGGGAATGCCTTGGGGCAGGATGTCTCTATTTGTGGCTCTTACAATCTCTCTACCCTCCTCTTCAGCAAAATTTCCTGAGCCATGGTGCATGCATATGTACATAAATATGTACATAAACACACAGACATATGTCAGGAGATGGCAGAAAAACCAACATGGGATTATGACTTACCAATGGCTTATCATGCAAAAATTTTATTTATTTATTTTGATTCTATAATGTGAATTTCTAATCTATGTTTCTATAAAATATCAATTATTCAATATTGCCCTTTCCTGAGGAGAAGATAGTGCTTCCTGGGGAAGGGAGAGTCATAGTAATAGTGTAGACACTGCTAAGTTGCCAATGCTTGAGTAAATCACTCACCCATGCTCATGCCTGTAACCCTAATTAAACTCAGTGGATCACAAAAAAAAAAAAAAAAATACATGACAGTAGGAGAGGGAGGGACTAGTGAGAGGGAAAACAGATTCAGTAGGAGTGGAGCTGGGATTGGAGAGGTTAATAGGGATGGGTTTGTATGCTGTACACATGTTTGAAATTGTCAAAGAACAAACAAGAATAAAACTAAATTATCAAAATTAAACGTATTAAGAAATTATTTAAATTTTCCAAAAGTTTATGTCCATGCAGCCAATTAAAAATAGCCAAATGACATTCAGGAATTGTCTTAATTTGATCACAGGTGTGGAGTCAAATGGGGTAGGCCAACTTAACTTGACTCTAGCCACTATGTGTGTTCACCTCATTACACCAAGCAAACTCAAGGTGTGAAGGCCACAGAGAGAACCAACTTCAACAGTACAGGTGAAATCTGAATAGAACATACTCCAGTGTCGGCATGGATGTAAATGCCTCACAACCATTCCTTCCTTTCACTCCAATTTCAATCAGAATCAAATGTTAGGCCCATGTTACCAATGGTAACAAGGCCCAGGGAAATAGCTTTTCTAAAATCATACACTTGGAGTGTAGCTGAGAAGAAAACTGAAAAGCTGATCTCAGAAGAGACAGTTTAGCTGCTTGAAGTTGAGAACAAAGACAGAATCCAAACCTCTTGAGTTATAATCAAGGCTCTCCCCCTTACAGCTCTGTGGCCATAGGACCACTAATGACCAACTCCAGAGGGAATTTCCTCATGAATATAAACAGGCAGGAAAATGTGCTCATCTCAGAAGTTTAGAACAGGGCTTAGCACAGGGTACGTGCTGCCCATGTAGAAGTAGTGTTGCAACTGCTACTGTCATCTTGAAGCCTCGTTGAGGAGCGCATCACATTTGTAATAGCTGTGTCCCTAGTTGCAGCAGGGAGTGTTCTTATACCAGAGGCCCTCTCAATTATAACTACATATGTCAGGTTTTTCACATTGCTGGGGAAAAAAAAATACCTGACCAAAAGCCACTCAGGGAAGAAAAGAGCCTAGTTTAACTTTCAGTTCCAGAGGGCAGACTCCATCATGGGAGAGAAGAAATGGCAGGCCCAGGAAGCCCCTATCACGTTTCATGAGAGTTAGGAAGACAGAGGAAAAGCCTTCAAGCAGAGCAGGACGGTAACACCTCAAGTCCTGCCTCCCATAACGCTTCCTTCAGCAAGAACCTGCCTCCTAAATCTTCCACAACCTTCCCAAACAGTGCCACCAACTGACAACCAAGTGCTCACGGTAAGTGACAACCATGAACCTACAGGGGGTGCATTTTACTCTCAAACTACCACATGGGACTAACCCTGCCCACATAGTGGTTCTGCCTTCAATTGTTCTTGTAAGTACTGGAGAAGCTCTGGAAATTCTTCTTCACCCTACTTCCTGAATTTTGACGTTACTGGCAGTACATTGTTTGTGGCAAGTAGGGCTGTCCTGTGTGTTGAAGGATGATTAGTAGCAACCTCTGGCCTCTACCAACTAGATACCAATATCTCAAGGTCTTTCTTCTAGTTGTAATAACCAAAATGCCTCCTCACATTGCCAATGAACCTGATACTTCTTGAGAATTGTTGTACCAAAACATATATCCCTTTTACACTTAGGATTCTCAACTTGGATCCAGTGAGTCTCATAAAGGATTCCTATCAGGACTCTAAAGGATTATGTTTAGCATGTTAATAAGATTAGCCCACTTTGTGGTACATGGTAAGTTTACAATAAGCTTTGGCTGTAAAATATTACAATTTTGTTAATTATAGAACAGAATAAAATATTCCATGTTGATGTTAATTTGAAGACAACATCTGTGCTACACACAGGTTAATGGTCAAATTAATCACACCTAGATCTGAACAGGAAATGCACAGGCATCTTAGCAGGGGAAATCACTTCCTGTATGGTGTAGGAAACAGACTTCTTAGCAGCTTCATTTACCTTTGGGGAACACCATCCACTCATCTTAGTATTCTGGAAGATGAACTCATAATTTTATCCATAAACCAACTCATGGTGGGAGCTAGGAAAGCAGATTTCCACTTGAACAGCTGTTAGTTATAAAATGAAGGGGAGGAAGAAAAGTTGGATGAACTATTTGTCACATGCATGCATTTCCTTTCTAGAGAGCTGAGTTCAAAGGAGTAATTGTAGTAGTCAGGAAAAAAAAAAAAAAAGCAAGTTATGGTGGGTTTCCATTTATCTGTTCTGCAAACTGACTTTACAGGAATTAATTAGTAGGAGATGATTAGTATATGTTGATATATTAAAATGGTAAGCCCTGTATGTACCCCATCCTTACAGCAGTTGGCTGAAATATCATGAAGACTTTTGCTAAACCTTTTGCTTAAGAATAAGGTGGTACGTTTGACTAGTTAGAGAATGGCTGAGAATATGATCCGTTTTTAAAGAAGCAGGAGGAGTGAGGAAGGCATAGGATTTGCTACCATGAGTCACACTTGATGTCAGCTTTGCTCTTTTTTCAGTAGTTAAGAAATTAGAGTAGATTTCTTTTATAAAGAAGACAGGCTGGAACGTTTGCTGCTCTTGAAAGGTAATTTAGCACTGTCAAGCCTATGAGTTGTCAGAATTCAGCACAGGAACTGTGTTTATTTAATACAAAGATCAGAGAGTCAAACACATTTTGGTGAAATAATAACAGGAAGAGTCCCTGTCTCAAGACAGAGACCTGCCAAACTTCCAAGTCATTTACATAAACATTGTAATCAGCCCATACAAAAAGTTCTTCCTTTACAAAGCTGGTTAACATAGGACTTAGTCATAAAAAAATGTTTGTGGGAAAGCAGAACCAGAGCTGAAAAGTCAGATGAGCGATGTGGGGAGGTATGGAGGTGCATTAGAACAGTCTTTAGATTGGGTGTTCTTGGATACGCACAAAATATACTTTCAGTAGTTTCTAAACATTCAGTTGCTGGAACGAAGTAAAATGCTTAGGAAATTGTGTGGCTCAGCTGATGCTACAATTCGGAGAACCATGACAATGTTTTCCTAAGGAGTGCATATTGAGTACGGGAGCGCATACGCACACATGAGTCTACAGAATCCCATGCTGTAGACTTTGATGGGAAACTACATTTTTAGAGATAATGTCTTGTTAGATTATTATCTACACAACTTCACAAACTTGTTGACAAAACATTTATCATGTTTTATTAAGTTCTTGTGTGTGTGTGTGTGTGTGTGTATGTGTGTGTGTGCATGTATGTACATGTGCACATGCATGTGGGAACCAGAGGACAATGCTGTGAATCTTTGTGAACAGATCTTCATCTCATTTTTGAGACAGGGTGTCACTCCACGTAGAGCTTACACATTGTGCTACACTACATGACCATCAAGTTCTTGGGAGCCTCCGATCTTTGACACCTGTTGTCTCCCCAGCACTAAGATTATTGGCACATGTCACCACACCAAGCTTTTTATGTGGGTTTTAGGGATTGAATTCTGTTCCTCCCTCCTCAGAGGCAAGTGCTTGAGCAACTGCGTCATGTCCTCAGTCCTGCCCATGCCTTTTGTATTCAACTTTGTTACATATTCTCCAATGACTTTTTAATTACCAGAAAGTTATTGAACCAACTCAAAATCTCAAACTGGATAATCACATTATTATTGTGTCTCACTCTTAAAAAATTAAAATATATTTGGAAATGACAGCTAGAGAGCAAATCACTTTATTGGCACAAGGATGTGTTATCTTTCTGTCCACCAAACCCCAACTCTTATGCCAAGACATTCGCTGTTTTTAGGCCCCGTTCTGAAGGTCCTCAGGTGTCCATACAATGTGAATTACCCTCTATTTTAACCAAAAATCTCTACTTGTTTTCTATGCCTCCCTACCTCATTTTCCTCCTCTCAACTCCTCATTCCAGCTGTAGCCTACTTTCCTCTGACATAGACTCCTACAGAAATGCTTGATAAGTTGAAAAATAGATTCAATCCTCTCTCTCTTTATTTAACTGCTAAAATAGAGGCCTTTATTAACTGAAACTAATTATTTAATGGGATGTCATTTTTATTAGTATTTACTCTGTACTTAAAGACTCCTAGGTACCAGAGTACCTTAAATAGAAGCTGAAATTCCCAGTGATTATGAGGCTACCTAGAAAATAAGGTTGATATGAACTCACTCTGAGACCTTGGGTACACAGCATTAAGTTTTTCCCTTTCTCATTCTTAAGTTTAGACAGTGATGGTAATATGTCTTTCCAATAGAACTGTTTGGAAAGTTGTGATAAGTTTATGTAGCTTAATTATAAGAGCAATTGATATGTATTCTTGAATAACAAGCATTTCTTATTGTTGTTAGTGTTCAGAACTGGGTCACTGCTGGTCAGTACCTCTCATCATGGCCATCAATTCAGAAAGGCATGTTTCGTAAAGAGAAGGTAGAATGTCATCCTCTCTTATTAATGTAGTTAGCGGTAATGTTTATGGCTCATTGTGAAACCAACTACAGTTGTTCTGCTCAGAAACATATAGTACAAGACACTGTCATTGCTTACTGTCTCAGGGAAAGTTGTTTTGTTGTGCATGTGTTTATGTGCTATATGGCTTTTGTATGCATAGTGCATGCATGTGTGAGCAGATGTATGCACCTCATGTGCACGTGTGTGAAGGACAGAGGAGGATGTTGGGTGTCCTCCTCTATCACTGTTCTGCGTTGTTATCTGAGACAGAATCTCTCACTGAGCCTGGAGCTGACCAGTGAGCCCCATCAATTCTCCTGTCCTTACAGCCCATAAATTTGGAGTTACAGGCATGCATTGCCACACCCAGCTTTGTACATGAGTGCTGGAGATTGAGCTCAGGCCCTCTCAGGATCTCTAGTTGGCATGTTCTTACCCACTGACTTTTACCTTCCCCAACTTTTAATATTCTCCATACAGCTCTTTACCTTCTTCTTCTTGTGTGTGCTGTGCTATATGTCCTGTCTATGCAAATGCAGCACCCCATGCAGTCTTCTGCAATAGCCCATTCCAACACTCTTCCACCTGTCCTTATTTGAGCCAGTTTTTCTTATTGATCCCAGAATTTGCAAGTTTTTTTTTCCCCATGAACTTTGGCAACTTTAAGATTTCTGCTATCTACATGACTGGGGCTACAGACCTGCATGGTCATATAGGTCCTGGGGGTCAAACTCAAGCAGTGTCTCAGGCCACCTCCTGACCTCATGTTTGCACAGGAGGTGGTCTTGTCTCATCTCTGCTGGCCTAGGTTATCTTCTTACCTTATGCTGAGTTACCTCCATTTCTACCTAGATTGCAGACATTGGACTACAGATGACATGATTATTTTTATGTAAATAGCTTGTGCATCATTTTCCTTTTGCATATAAAAATTTTAAAAAGATGCTAATATTTTACTCCTAAGGAAATATATTATGTCTCTATCTAAAAAGAGTTATTGGGCGGGGTGATTGGTTGATGCTAGCTGTCATAGAATAACTCAGAGGTCAGTCCAGTAGGCAGGCTGCAAATGAGCTGACATCTCTAGTCTGGGAACCCTGCCTTTCCCTCTAGTAGGACCATGACCTTGAAGTTCTTCACTTGCACATCCTCTTCAGGCCAGTCCACTCACAAGTACCAGCCTGCATTAATACTTTCAGAAAGGCATCTCACCACCTAAACCTTTCCCAACAGACCCCACAGCCCGATCCTGTTGTGCCGGCCGTGGAGTCTCCAATGCGTGGTTTTGAAGGATGCATGCAGACCGCAGCAAACTTTGCCTCTTCACACCATCAAACTAGCGGTTATCTTTCAGCACATACATAGGCACGAAGTTCAAGCATTTAGGCCGCAGCCGTGCAGGCACTTGCTTAGAGAGATGGAGCTGGCACACCACTGACTCATCTTCAGCAGAAGAGCTCTTGTCTGGGGACAAGTTCCGTCACTCTGTGGTTCTACAGCCTCCAACTTTTAGCATCACGATTAAAAAAGAACAACATTTTACTTATTGTCTACATTGCGTATTTTACTCGAGATGATTATTTTACTACTAACTCACTGTGAGCTGGTCAGCGTGATGCACGGAATGGCAGGGGCATCAGCTTGTCTCGGGCTTTGGAAGCACTCCTGGATGATCAAGGGGACTCTACCCAGAACAGACGACCATGATACTTGTTACTTAGCAGGCCACACTGAAGATGGAGAAGGCAAGGGAATAAAATCTTACTATGACCCATGAGAAGGTTGGGCTGGGGTTTTGTGAGTACCAGTGGTGATGGCGGCGATGGCAATGGACCTTAGAGTACCTTGGCTTTCCTCTCCTTAAACACCGGCATGCCATGTCATGAAGTTACTTGATGAGAAGCATTGGTCTTGCCTCATATCCTTTTTTATGTGTTTTGAAATATTGAGAGGAAGTTGATATCAAAGACTGGATAGAGGAGATGCTGCTGTTTATGGACAGGGGCAAGTGGCTGTAGGAATCACTTTCCTCAGGACCAGAGAAAAGCAACATGATGACATGCTTGAAACTCATTCTAGGCCAAGAAAAAAAAAAAACTCAATAGATATTAGTTGCTGCTATTTGTATTTAGTATAGAAAATGTATTGATGTATGTAAGCCAAAATTATGGGTTATTATATATTATTTTACTTTCATCCTTGAAAAGTTTAGGGCAATGAACATTATTCATTTCATGATGATTTTTGCATTAAAAGTACACTGTAAATTTCATCACCAGCCTCCCTTACAGTACTGGAGCTCTTACAGGGCATCCATGTTTGCTTTTACTTACTCTTTTTTTTTTGGTTTTTCAAGGTAGGATCTCACTCTAGCTCAGGCTGACCTGGAATTCACTATGTAGTCTCAGGGTGGCCTCAAACTCTCGGTGATCCTCCTACCTTTGCCTCCCGAGTGCTGGGATTAAAGGTGTGAGCCACCACACCCGGCTCTATTTACTCATACTTTAAAAAATATCTCTAAGGTTTACTTGCACAGCATGGTGGTTGATGCCAGCAATCCCAGTACTCAGGAGGCCGAGACAGGAGGATCACGGTAAGTTCCAGACCAGCCTGGGCTAATAGTTAGTTTTAAGCCAGCTTGGGCAACAAAGTGTCATCCTGCCTCAAAAAGAGTAAATAAATAAAACATTTATGAAGTTTACGATAATGCCGTCACCTTATATTGGTTCTAAAACTAAGGGAAATGGCTTTTCCATGACATATAGAAGATTTTGAAATGGGTCTGGTTCAGGGCTGCCTAGATGGCACATTTTAAACTCAATGTCAATGCCCTCCCTCTTCTGCCAGAAGTCCTTAATGCTGTCTCTTGCCTGTTTACAGCAGTAGAGATGACAGGATTGTCTAATTCCACTCTATCTAATGTCAATTCCACTCATTTTCTTGGGAGGTGGGCATCACTTTTTAAAAGTTTTCCCTTAAAAGAGAGAAAAAGAGAAAAAAACAAAAAACAAGAAATGTTATCTCAATCACAAGGAGGGGTGGAGTTATTACATGGCTGCATGTAACAAAACTCCAACCATTTTGGTACCTAGAAGCTCAGCAAGCAGGAAGTGACCTCACTGCCTGCCTGGGAGTGAATTCCGCTTGATGTCCCAAGAGGGCTTAGGTATTTTGCAAGGTGACAACACATTAGTTCTTTGCTTCTATTCAAGAAAACACAGAACCTTGATATCACACTGCTTCTTTACTTTGGGATAAAGATGGGATATATCCTTGCATCCTCTAGGATAGCTGAAAACATCATTCTCTTTCTTCTCTTTGCCTCTCCAGAGTCCCACATCTCCCAAAAGTAACAGGAAATCGGGACTAAAACAAAGTCAGTCTTCAAAGCTTTCAGACCTACATCTGCACCATGGGAAAGGAAACATTCGATAAGGGAATTAAAACAGAAATTTTAACAGATTAGGGAGGGGAAAAGGAAGTTTCATTTCTTCCTGGTTACCTTGCAAGGTCTCTATAAACTTGTGCAAGTGAGTTTAATCAGCAGAATTCACTTGCAAGTATAGAATGTGAGCCAGCATGAGTAGAAAGACAGAAAGACATACAGAAACACACACACACACACACACACACACCATACACACAGAGGGATTCATTAAACAGAATTCGGATTGCCTTCAACATATCACTCAGTAAAACTGACTGAAATGTTTCACTCCCTCTGAAGGTACCACCCCCCAAGACCTAGAATTTTACTGGCATAGAGCTTGTGAACACAGTCACATCTGATTCATGAGGCAAAGCTTTTAAACACCTCCATAAATGAGTCAAACACATTGAAATACACACTAATGGCAGCTACAACAGAACTCAATATATAAGAGCAGAGTAATTTCACTCACATAGGAAATTATGCTGACATTAAAGAACACCAGAAAGAAAAGGCTTTATTAGGAGCCGCAAGGTATATTCAAAGCTCTCACTTGAATTTCTTAAACTGCTTCAAAAACACCATATATGTACAGTTGCAGGCATATTTTATTTTTCAATTAAGACAATTGAAAATTGCCAATTAGGGACCTTATTTTTTCTGTATGCCTGTACAAGAAAAGCATTTCTTTTATTTGAAAATGAATGTTAACTTAAGCATTTCATTTTCTACTTTTATTACTGCATATGATGGAAAGGAAAATACATCCTGGGGTCCAAGATGAGCACATTCACCTACGATGGACAGGATGAACACCTGCGGTCAGTGTCTGATGAGGCTGGACTAGGACAGTCCTGCATCAGAGGCTTTATGGTCTCCTGCAAAGAGGATGTAACTCAATTCAAATTGACAGAAGCAGGACCAATGGCTGGCCATAAACAGCCAGCAAGAAAACACATTGGGCACACTTTCTGCTTTGTATCCATAAGAGAGGAGCATAATTATTTAACTCAGGAATCTGAGGGGATTAGCCAGGTTTATGGAAATAAAGAACTCATTGCGGTATAGAGTGGGTGGAACTGGCAGAATAATGCCCTTCCTTGCCCACATCTCACCCTCTGAGCTGTTAGTATGGCATCTTACCTTGGCAAAGGAGAACTAAGGTTGAAGATGGCACTAAGGGTGCTAATTAAGTGACTTTAAGAAAGGGAGGTTTTCATGGATTATACATTCAAGACTAATGGAAACACAAGGGTGTTTGCATCCAGAAGGAGACTGAAGAGCCAGTGTTACAGGGATGATGCAGCCTTGGGAAAATCTCGACTGGCCATTGCTGGCTTTGCCGATGGAAAAAATACAGATGTGCCAAGTAATATACGAAGCCTCTGGGAAATGACAAAAGCAAGCATTCGGCTCTCTCTAAGCACAGTGAGACTGCTTTCAGACACAGGGCCTCCAGAACCATTACAAATAAATTGAATTTATTTAAAACCAACAAATTGAAGGCAATTTGTTGTGGCAGCATTTGGGAGATAAAGGAAGTAGCTTATCAGCCAAGAGGACTTTACATGGCTAATAGTTCAGTGTGGAAATGATAGGTGGGATATGAGGTGATACCTTGTCAGTGGATCTTTCTTGGAAAGCTGGACAGTATATGACAGGAAATCAAAGTTCAAAATTAAGAAAGGGTAAAGATATTTTGTGTATATGAAATGCTACTACAGTGAAATGCATTATGTTGCATAAGTAGTATATACTGGTGAAAGGAAGATCAAGCTAGGTCTTCTGGACATTATTGATAGATAAGATTCACATCCTTTGAACCCAGCACCATGTATGCAAGTTCAATTTGATGTTTAAGTGCTCAGCTATGCTAAAAGCCCCTTATTGCTTAAGTACACAAATGTACCAACTCCTTTACAAATCCATTCAATAACTATCACAATTTTATGACTTGGATGTTATTATATTCATCATATTTAAAAATGAAGGCTGGAGATACAGCTCAGCATTTAAGGAGCTAGCCTGCAAAGTCTATTGGACCCAAGTTTGATTCCCCAATACCCACTTAAAACCAGATGCACTAAATAGTGCATGCATCTGGAGTTTGTTTGAAGCAGCTGGAGGCACTGGTGCACCCATTCATTCTCAGTCTCTCTCTCCCTCTTTCTCTCTCTCTCTTATTCTGCTTGAAAATAAATAAGTAAAAAAAGTTATGATTAAAAATATGATTTAAAACTGGGAGATCACTCAGTGGTTAAAGGCATTTGTTTGCAAAGTCTGAATTCTGGAATCAGTTCTCAATCTGATCACCTAAGCTGGATGCAAAAGTGGCATGGGTGTTTGGTCTTAATTTCCACAGAGGGTAGAGGTGGGTCCTAGAAATCCTACACACACACACACACACATACACACACACACACACACACACACACACCACAAGTAAATAAATGAATAATTTAAGAAAATAAAATTAAGGTTCAGCTAAGTTAATTTCTTCAAACAATTATAGAAAATTAGATAGCAGGGTCAAGGTTCAAACTCACCTCTAATTTCAAAGCCTATATCATTCTGTCATATTACACATATGTAACTGTCAAAGGTAAATGATGGTATTACTATTATTTATTGTTTTTGTTGCTGTGACCAAGTTCCTGATTAGAAACAGTCAAAGGGAAGAAGTGTGTTTTGGCTTGTGGTTCTAGTGGATACAACCTATCCTGGTGAGGAAGGCAAGGTGGCTTGATCAGGAGGCAGCTGTCTGGTCTAAAGTCAGAAGCAAAGTTTTTTTTAATTTTTATTTATTTATCTGAGAGAGAATGAGAGACAGAGAAAGAGGCAGAGATAGAGAGATTAAACATGCTAAGGCCTTCAGCCGATGCAAATGAACTCCAGTCACATGATCCACCTTGTGCATCTGGCTTATGTGGTTACTGGGGAATCGAACCTAGGCCCTTTGACTGTACAGACAAGCACCTTCAGATCTAAGCCATCTCTCCAGCCCCAGAAGGAAACTTTTTTTAAATTTTTTTTTATTTATTTATTTGAGAGCGACAGAGAGAAGGAGGCAGAGAGAGAGAGAGAGAGAGAGAATGGGCGTGCCAGAGCTTCCAGCCTCTGTAAATGAACTCCAGATGCGTGCGCCCCCTTGTGCATCTGGCTAACGTGGGTCCTGGGGAATTGAGCCTCGAACCGGGGTCCTTAGGCTTCACAGGCAAGCGCTTAACCGCTAAGCCATCTCTCCAGCCCTCCAGAAGGAAACTTTTAACATCAAGTGAGGATGAGTTATATAAGCTTCCTCCATTGTGGAATATATCCTTAAAGGTTCTACGACTTTCCTAAATAGCACCTCTCACCTAGGGCCCAAATGTTCAAATGCATACACCTATGGGGAATAATTCATATTCAGACTTCATTAATAATTAATTCATGAAACAAGCGTCTACAGTGTGATTAACTCTAGACAAGACAGTGTGTTACTATAGTTATATCAGTAAGCTTGGGATATAAGTGTGTGTATGCTCAAGTCAATAAACAATAAAACGTAATCAGTACAATGCAGGAGAGGTTGATGCAGGGTGTCAGGGCCATACTGAGAGTCTGAGTCATAAGTGGTAAGAACCATGGCTGATACCCTGATGTCAAACCTAAGACATGGAGGATAGGCTGGAGAGAATCAAACTAATAGAACACAAGGGAGCAGAAATAGAAAGAAGTGTCTGAGCAAAAATTGAGAGCATGTGGAACCAAGAAAATAAGGATGAGAAATGTCAAGAAACACTGCTGAAGAGGTGGTGGAATGGAGGCTCATGATCCTCACCTTTGTATAAGGACAGCACAGATGTCAGCAGAGAGGGCAATGGGACAATTTGTAGCTTAAGACGACACTGTGGGTTGAATGAGCGTCGGACTGGCAGTGCTAATTGGAGATGTTGGGATGTTAGAAGCTGGGGGCTTCTTGGAGGGCCTGTGAACATTAGAGATATGCCCTTGTCAAAATAGCATCTCTTGCTTCTTTTGGCTTATGAAGTGAGAAGCTTGGCTGTGTCACATATTTCCATAATGATGTAATACTTTGAGGGAAGCCCAAAGTTAACGGAGCCACTCAATCGTAGGTTAAAGCATATAAACTTACAAATTAAATCAAACCTCTTTATAAATTATCTCAGATATTTTGTACAATGGCAGAAATCTAATAGCGTATATTATTTTCACTGGCATGAGGGATGGGTTGGTAAATAAAAACATAGTTAGTTATACATCTGCCATACATAGTTCTACAAGATGGTGGTAGTAGGGATAGAAAGAAATTATAATAATAAGAAATGATTGAGGTCTGGAGAGATGTGCTTAGCTGTTAAGAAACTTGTCTATGAAGCCTAAGAATCCAGGTTTGATTCCCCAGTATCCACATAAGCTAGATACACAAGGTGGCACATGTGTTTGGAGTTCATTTGCAGTGGCTAAAGGCCCTGGTATACCCAGTCTCTCTCTCTCTCTCTCTCTCTCTCTCTCTCTCGTTCTCTCTCATAAAAATAAAATATTTAAAAAAGAAAAAAAAGAGAAATGATTTAGAAGCCAGTTAAAGGACTCTTGTACTCAGAGGAAAACATCTTTATCAAAAGAAAGGGATTTGGAAAGGACCCATTTTCTGATTTAGTGAATTTATGCAGAGCAATGGGTAGGAAACATTTTGGAAGGCCTCACAGGGATTTCATTCTGGGTGACAGAAATTTCAGATACCTGCAAGATTTTGTGGAAAAGGGCTAACAAATAATAATTCCAAAACCCAACTGTTGCTCTCAAAGTAAGAGATGTGACCTGGATGCAGAGTTGATTCAATTCCTGAGCAAATAATTATTAAATTTCCGGAGTGGGTGGTGCAGTCTAGGCGTTAAAGAGAAGAAAGAATGGATCCAAGTACAGGACCCTGAGGCTCAGCAACTATTAAGAAGTGAACAGAGAGGATGAGGGGGCCGCTTGGAGTGCTTTCTACATAAGCAGATGGGCCCAAGAAGGCCTAGACCAAGTCCAGATTCCTAACACCCACATGCCTGGCTATAACCTGAGTCCTATGGACAGCAGAGGCCAGAGAAGCACTGGGTATTGCAAAAATCGTAGCACTGGGCTCAGAGAGAGACTTTGTCTCAAGGAAATACAAGGACGAGTGATGGAGAGGGAACCTAACATTGTCCTTCGGCCTCCACACATAGACCCATGAAGTATGTACATCTGCCCACACCCATGCACACACAGCATGCTCAGCATGGGCCTTTAAACTCTCTGGTCATTCTGCACACCATGTTCTTTACGCACTGAGCAAATCCCATCCACCGATCTTTCCTAGAGACCCCTCCAGGCACACCTTGAAGTTTGCTTCTTCAGAATAGTTCAGAATCCCTGCTAGTATGTTCACTGATGTCCTGGTCTCTCTCTTCTGCCTCATCAGAATTATGGGAGATTAGAATAAACCATGTGTCTAATGAGTGCTTTTTCTGTTCTTGAATCTCAATGCCCTCTCCAAAGCTCTTGGTATAGAGAAAAAAACTCAACAAATGGTGTGTGTGTCGGGGGGCATGTGTTCAATAATTGCTTACAAATATTTGTTATTTTGAAGCAGTAGAAAGTTAAGCTGAAGCCATATTACCTGAGTACTAATCACAGTACAGGCCCTTCCTAGCTATGTAATTAATTTCAAACTATTAACTAATCATGTCATTTTACAAACTCAACAGAAAAATCTCCTGGTTTGTGTGTTTTATTGACATTGTGACATCATTGCTATTTATAATTTCAGTCTAAGTTACTGATGAGAAATTAAATCTCTGAAGAAATCACTCCCTGCTTGATCCTTGCCCTACCTTTCCCAGCAGGGATAGTGCATTTGATCAAGTATGTGAACTATTTGTAAATTATTAAAAACAATAACCAGGTTAGCTACTGCAGTGGCCTTACCTCTACTGGCACCTGAAATTATCCCTGATCTGTCTCAGGGTTTACTGTTGGTTTAAGGCTTAATAACAGCTTTATACTCTGGTGCTTGAGCAACAGTTTTCAGACTTGGAACTGAGCAGGTGTACTCAGTAATTGCTTAATTGTATGTACATAATAAAGCTTGGCAGTTTTGATAAAACAGTGGAGAAAGCTTAAGTCCCTCTGGGTAGATCTAAAAGTCTAGGACAGTTTTGATAATTATCCAATTTTGCTGGCTTTGGAGTGTGACTTAGACAGGGTTCTCTAGAGGAAACCAGAACTGCTAGAATGAATATGTAAACAGGGGGTGGGGGTTATTAAATTAGCTCACAAGAAAAGGGTGGGATAATCCAACAGCAGCTGTCCATAGACGGAAGAGTTGGAGAATTTGGCAGCGGCTCAGTCTATGATGTTAGATGCTGGCCAGAGTCATGGGACCCTCTAGAAGCTCATCCCTTAAGGACAAAGACCAGCAGAAACACACAGGCTCCAGCAGCAAAGGGAGCAAAAGGCACACACCAGCCACTAGCACTGGTGGCCTAATGGGAAGAAAACACTCTGGAGTTCTCCTGGGGCTTCCTTAAATGCAGTCCACCAGCAGAAGGGCTGCTCATGAGTTGATCTTGCCTGGAAATGCCATCACAGACCCATACCAGAGGCATGTCTCTCACTCCATTTCTGATCTGATCAAGTTGAGCACAAACTTAACCATCACAGAGTGTCAAGCTCTGTCTAAGAAGATAGCAGATGGAGATCCTGAGTTCTTGCACATGTGACTTCCGTTTGGGGTCAGAGCTCAAGTATCGGATAGGCTCTGAGGATGCTCCTGTTTTTTATCATACACAGTAACTACATGACATACCCTCTCAACTGGGATAAGCAACCCGAGTCATTGGTCTTTATAGAGCTACTTTACAGGAAACTAATCAATTGCCAATCATGAATTTCCTATGTGCTTATGACATGACTTGAGTGATGGCTAAAGGAAGAAACAAGATCAGAGACAGTGGACAAAATTTATCTGTTTCTGGCTTACTTTGAAGAGGTATGTGTTGTGGTAGTCTTCTTATTGCTGGGGAAAAACACCCAACCAGAAGCAGTTTATGGGTGGAAAGTGTTTATCTCAGACTCACAGTTTCCAGGGCAACCTTCATCGGCAGAGGAAAGCGATGCGACTCCCAGAAAGAGAGGGGACAGCAAGTGGAAATGGCTCTGAGCACGCAGTAGGCTAGACTCAGGATCTGCCCCAAGTGGCACACTCCTCCATCAGAGTTCTGCCTGCTGGATACTAAGCAGGAAGCTTAGTCAAATCAGAAGAGGGCTAGAGAGATGGCTCCGCAGTTAAGGCACATGCCTGCAAAGCCTAGCAACCAGGCTTTGAGTCCCTAGTACCCTCATAAAGCTGAATGTGCATGCATCTGGAGTTGGTTTGCAGTGGCTAGAGGCCATGGCTTGTCCATTCTCATTCATGCTCGCTCGCTCTCTCTCTCTCTCTCTCTCTCTCTGCTTGTGAATAAATAAAAATATTTAAAATATAACTGGGGCTGTAGAGGACATTTACATTCAGACCGCCACAGCATTTAATGTCTATTATTTCTGTTTGCAACATGCTCACACACACAGTCATGGAGGTTCTGTGGTCATCCTCTACACCAAGGGGAAAAGGAACTGTAGACAGACATCATGACAGAGCTTCTAGCACTTTACACAAGAGAAGACAGGCTTGTTCTGGAAAGTGCTGGAAAAGTGATACTTAGTTTTGCAGGCCTTAAGTCCCTGTCACAGACCCTCAGACACACCAGTGTTACACAAATGCAATCACATGCAACAGCTAGGCAAAGGACTGCGCTTGTTTTCCACTGTTACTTTATTCAGAAAGACTAGCAGCAGGACAACTTTGCCTACGGGCCACGCTGTGCCAATCACTGCCCCACTTCACCATTACTTTTGAACACTAGCATTTTATATAAACAGTCTTACCACTCTGTCACTCACAAATATGAAATCCTACCGATTATATTCCCAAGAGTACTTGAATGTTTCCAAACAAAACCAGAGCATGCTTAAGTTTCAGCCTCAAAGTCATACCTTCTCAACAACTTCTTTTACTCATAAGTGGTAAGTTCATGTATAATCTGATGAAAATTTTACAATTTTTTGTGGAGTGTCATATTTATTTTGATTGTCAATTTAGAAAGGTAAGACACATATTTCTTTAATATGTTGAAATTTAACAGGTAGGTCACCAGAGATAATTAATTATGCAATCAAAACTTCTTTCCATCTTGTTTCGCATCCCATTTTGATATTTGCCTTCTTCATAGTAAGCAAATTTCTGGTTTGCTTAAGATGTTCTGATCTGGAATAGAATTATCTCGAACAATTATTCCAGCATCTCTTTTCTCCGTCAGCGAGCATCACTGTGATTTCAGTCAGCTGACATGGCCTCACCTCCCACCCCCTTCCTTCATTAGAAATCCTCCTCTTGTAATGTTATTTAATTACCATTACTGAAAAGAAATGAATTTATAATTTAGTGTTTGTAGTGGTTCAGATGTAAATGTTTCCCCATGGGCTCGTGTATTTGAACACTTTGTCCCCAGATGATGGAGTTGTTTGGGCAGCCTGTGTAACCTTGACGACGTGGAGCCATGCAGAGGGAAGTTGGTCACTGGAGGCCAGCCTTGAGGTTTTACAGCCTGACATTACTTCCTGGTTGTTTCCTGCTTCCTAATTGTGACTGCAACTGTAACAGCTGTCCTCCTGCTGTCCAGTCTTCCCACCATGAAGGACTGTGATCTGTGGAACTGTAAGCAAGAATAAATCCTTTCTTTCCTTACATTTCTTCTTCTGGTCAGATATTTACTCACCACAATGAGAAAAGTTAAAAAAAATATAGTGCCATTGAATATAAATGAGCAATTAAAAATATTTTATTTATTTATTCATTTATATGAGAGACAGATAGAAAGAAGCAGATACAGAGAAAGAGAGAGGAAAGAGAGAATGGAGAGAGGAGAATGGGCATGCCAGGGCCTGCAGCCACTGCAGACAAACTCCACAGGCTTGCACCACCCTGTGCATCTGGCTTACGTGGGTACTAAGTCCTTAGGCTTTGCAGGAAAACGCCTTAACCACTATGCCATCTCTCCAGTCCCAGTGCACAAAATTTTTGCAACCATTATAACTATCATGTGAGTGTCTTCAGCTTGCTACATTAAAATATTATAATGTACATACTGTGTGGATAAAGATATAGATGAAAACTGGTTTAACCTTTTTTGAATTATTTCTAGGTCTGTTCTTGCCATTTCTGTTGTTATACACTTTCAGAGAACCACTGAGAGTTTAACAATGGACAGGAAGCCATGAGAATATACAAGCAAAGGGTGTTAAACAGAAAATAAGGAGCAGTGAGCAAAAGGTCTGTTCCATCTACCTCTCTGTGCACAGAATTCTTAGACACATACAAGGCTCATTTTCACATTATTGCCAACATGATTGAAACCTAAACATTCTCATTTCAGGAGACGTTTTTTTTTTTTTTTTTTTTTGGTTTCCTCTTGCAAGAAATTTGAGAATGGAAATGAGAGGCAAGCGAGTTCTCTCCCCTTTGTACACAGGACAGGCATGACTAGGGACAGATGCAAGTTAGCCTTTTTCTACAGTTACTTTTATATGCAGCTAGGCCCTCATTGTACTGGAGTGGTAATCTGATACACGTGAACAGCAGTTGGGCTCAGTGACTGACGTATTTTGCTGCAGGGCTACCTTGTTAGACAACTTCAGTCTCTCTAATCTGACCCCAGTAGGAAATGGAGTGTGCAGATTGGTCCAAGCAGTCAGGAGCAGGCAGTGTACTCTGAACTCCTAGGTGTTATGTATTAAGTATCTTGGTCACCACTATGCTTGATGAAGCACTGCTTTTTGGCTTGTGTTAGAAACCCAACTCAAGCCTGAGCAGGGTGCACATCTGCTCCATAAAGGAATGCATTCCCACCCCTTAAACAAGCTTGAAATAATTTATATTTTTTTCAGGGAAGCAAAACTCTGAAATGAGTCAAATTATTTGAAGTTTACTTGGGAAAAAATGATTTAAAAAAAGAAATGAGAAATCTGAAATTATAAACTCCTTTCTCCACTCCCCCTCCTTTTCTCTGTAACCTCTTTCCAAGTTAATAGTAGAACATGAACTTCTTAGAAGAAACAGAGACCTGGGCTTTGCTTCAGGGCTGTGACCTCCACTTGGCACATGCCCCTCAGGACGCCGGTCATATTTCCTAGTTAAATATTATTCAGCTACCATGGCAGCTGACCTCCTGCTGTCTTGCTGTTCTGGATCAACAGGTATCTGAAGCTGACTGTTAGGGTTGCCTGTGTCCTTCATTCTCATATCAAATAGTGACGAAAAATGAACACAATCCCCAAAATCTTAATCTGACACTGGTTACTATGTGAGCATTGATTGCAAACAGTGAGGCAGGTGGCCACCCAACCAGGAAGTGGCATACAGGCAGGAGGGATTCCTGGGCCAGGCTTCATCTTTAAATTTATATTTTAAATAAGTCCAGAGCTCTTCTTTCCACTTTATTCTATTCCAGAGCTTAACACTTCCATAAAACTCCCAGATTTGATTTGCCTTCATCCTATTGACTTGCCAGGTCATTTAACTTTTAAGACCTCTTTCCATAACTACCAGGAGAGGAATTTTATTCACCCAATATATCCATTTTCATCTAACTAGGAAAAAATGCACATAGATATACCATGTGTTATTGACCCTAAATAGGCAATTTGTATACTAGTTAGAAAAGAGCAAATATTGGTGGGCATGGGAGTGCACATCTTTAAATCAGTGCTCTGAAGATAGAGGTAGAAGGATTCAGAGTGATTTTGAGGTCACCCTGAGACTACATAGTGACTTCCAGATCAGCTTGTGCTAGAGCGAGATTCTACCTCAAAAAAATAAAAAATAAAAATAAAAATAAATGACCTTGTAGTGCCTGACACTACCTACACAATACCATCCTAACAGTAGGAAAAAATGGGTGACATCAAAATAAAAGAGAGACTCATTGAGAAGGGGAAGGGATATGATGGAGAGTGGAGTTGTGAAGTGGAAATTGAGGAGGGAGGGAATTACCATGGGTTATTGTCCATAATTATGGAAGTTGTCAATAAAAATTAATTAATTAAAAAAAGAAGAGAAAATCTTAATTTTAAATTACAAAGCAGGAAGCAGTAGCAGATTATCCTCCCAATTTCATCCCAAGGAAGACTGACTGCTTTACATTTCAATGTCAATGTCTTGGACTAAATGCAAAATAAAACACATAAAACTGCAAAGATCAAACTCTGGACCTCCTCCTCCATCTTTAAATATCCAATGTGTGACCATTATTACAAACCACTTGTGTGTTTATGTCTCATTCTAGACAAAGCTGATCCATGACCACCTTCTGATATATATTTCAAATCAGATTTGAGCACTTCATGGAATGTGGCTTGTGTCTTAGCCTTCTGACTCCAGACAGGCAGTATCCACCAGCAGATGAAAGGCTTGGTTAATGCCAGGTTTTTTATTTGTGTCTTTGGAACATGCACAGAAATATTTTTAAAAGCAAGATGATCATTGAGGACACAGCCCAATTCTGACTGCACTGTTCTGAAAGAATGGTGACGGTTGGAATACAGGCAGTGAGTAAGCAGGAATGGCTGTCCACACAGCATTCCTGACCAGTTTTAGATGTGGTCAACAGTTAGTCTAAAAATTAGCAACTTTTACTCATTCATCTGGAAGATTAAATTAAATGGAATCAATGTGCCTCTTGGATTAGAATACCTTCTATCTGTTTCCTTTCCCCTCCAGATATTCAGTAGACTAACTATATTAGTACTTACTACTTTCTTATGATTGTTAATTTTAATATCTATATTTTTATCATTATGTTTATTTGATAGGATTTACTCTGAAATGCTTTACTTCTTTCACAGTAATAGGTGATGGGTAGCAACTGTATTTTGCAGCCTCAATTAACCTTGATGTAAATAAAACTTATTAATCAATAATTAATTAGCAGTCATATACATACATGTCATGTATGTGTGTATATGAAAGTCTTGAGTGTGGATTCATGTGCCTTTGGGCATGCATGAAGAGTCCAGAGGAGGATATAGGGTGCCTTCCTCTATCACTCTTCTGTCTTATTTCCTTGAGGCAGAACCTCTCACTGAGCTGAAATGTTATAGTTACTTTTGCTTTGCTGAATAAAACACCCAACCAAAAGCAGCTGATGCAAGGAAAGGGTTCACTTTGACTTACAGTCTCCAGATAAAGCTTCATTATGGCAGGGAAAGGATGGTCAAGCAGAAGCTGGACATCACTGAGCTGGACAGAAGGTGGAAGATAGTAGCAAAAGGGTGAGCTGAGCCTTGACAAGGGGGAAGCTGGGCTACAGCACCCCAACCCACCCCAAAACACACCTCTTCCTGCAAGATTCCACACCCAAACTGCCATCAGCTAGGGACCAAGCATTCAAAGCATGAGTTTAGGGGCTGGAGAGATGGCTTAACAGTTAAGCGCTTGCCTATGAAGCCTAAGGACCCCAGTTCGAGGCTCAACTCCCCAGGACCCACGTTAGCCAGATGCACAAGGGGGTACATGCCTCTGGAGTTCATTTGCAGTGGCTGGAGGCCCTGGCGTGCCAATTCTCTCTCTCTCTCTCTCTCTCTCTCTCTTTGTCTGCCTCTTTCTCTCTCTGTCTGTTGCTCTCAAATAAATAAATAAAAATGAACAAAAAATTTAAAAAAAACATGAGTTTATGTGGACATCTGATTCAAACCACATATTGAAATATGCTGTGATTTATCAATAGGCATTTAAAAGTGAAAGTGAAACAGGATTTCCTTACCCTTGTTAGAGCTGCAAACCAACAGATGCAGTCCATTATATACTAGCCACTGGGTAGGTAGGTTATTAGCAAAGACCAACATAGGCTGGAGTAAAAAGTCAGACATTTAGGGCTGGAGAAATGGCTTAGTGATTAAGTGGTTGCCTGTGAAGCCTAAAGACCCCAGTTTGAGGCTCGATTCCCCAGGACCCACATAAGCCAGATGCACAAGGGGGCACATGCATCTGGAGTTCATTTACAGTGGCTGGTATCCCTGGCTTGCCCATTCTCTCTCTATCTGCCTCTTTCTCTCTCTGTCTGTCACTCTCAAATAAATAAATAAAAACAAAAATAAAAATTTTACAAAAAGGTCTGCCTGGACCAGAGTGAAACCCTACCTTGAAAAACCAAAAAAAAGTACATAAAATAATAAAATAATAAATAAATAAATAAAATTAAAATT
This sequence comes from Dipus sagitta, assembly GCA_036346955.1. Taxonomy (NCBI): domain Eukaryota; kingdom Metazoa; phylum Chordata; class Mammalia; order Rodentia; family Dipodidae; genus Dipus; species Dipus sagitta. The sequence continues at coordinate 25,807,665 of CM070778.1, forward strand.
AAAAATAAAAAAGTCAGACATTTAGTCAGACCAGAAGTTAGTTGTGGTTCCATTGGCATGTAGATGCCAATGGCCTAGGTTGGAAAGCCCTATTTTCAGGTGTCTAATGATGTGACTTTAAATCTCTCCAGCTGGTAGGCTAGAACCAATATATGCTTCTTCTCTGATTGAGTATTGCATATCTATTGTGAGACACAACCTCCAGATGGAAAATGAATACTGCAGCCCATTAGAAACATTCAAAATTGTTAAAATGTATTTTAAAAATTATTAATGATTTATAATAATTATACATATTCATGTGGCAGAGTATGATCTGTATACAATTATCAATTATCACATAGCCTTTGACACTTACCAATTTTTCATGCCGGGAGTATTTGAAGTCTTTATTATAAGCTATTCTGAAACACTCAATGATTGTGAGCCAAATTTTCCTGCAGTACTGTGTAGAAATTTGGATCCTCTGCCCCTTGTCCAAGAACACTTGGAAGAACAGACAGGATATGCAGTCTTAGCTCATTATTTTTTTAATATGTTATATTTATTTATTTATTTGGGAGAGCATAAAGAGGGGGGTTGTGGGGAGAGTAGATGCACCAGGGCCTCCAGCCACTGCAAACGAACTCCAGACACACGCACCCCCTTGTGCATCTGGCTTACGTGGGTCTTGGAGAATTGAACTGGATCCTTTGGCTTTACAGGAAAGCACCTTCACTATAAAAGCCACTTCTCCGGGCAAGTCTTAGGTCATTATTAAAGGGTATTCATACCAGAAAACTGAAGGAACCCTCAGGCCCATTTGAAAAATCTAATGTCTTGCAATTTCTCATACATGGCAGGTGTCTGACTTGGGACATTTTTGTCATGAGAAGTGGAGGTGGTCCAAAGATCAGGATTGAGAGTTTCATGAATCACTGAGCAAGATGTAATATCTATTCAGGGAAATTCCATATTGGGGCAGGGAGATGGCTCAGTCATTAAAGATGCTTGATTGCAAACCTATTTAAGTTTGATATCCCAGTACCCACAGAAATCCACCTCCAAATTGGCACATGAGTCTGTAATCTCAGTGAGCCCATGGCAATGGGAAGCGGAACCAAGAAGTTTTGGAAGCTCACAGGTCTGCTGGACTGAAGTCCTCAGTGGCAAACAACAAGAGAAACTCTGTCACAAAGAAGGTGGAAGGAGACAAGCAAAACCACGAGGCTGTCTTCTGAGGTCCACATGTGTTCTGTTGCACATTTGCACCCAGAAACACACACATATGATTTATACACATGAAAATAAATGCAATTTGCCTATTCAATGAATATTTCAGCAGATCCTCCAAAGACCCATAGAATCTCATTCTTCTAAGATGAGACTCATGAGGGCTTCATTTCCATTTGTTTTAGAAAATAAGTACTGAAAGAAAGAAAGAAAGAGAGAGAAAAGAGAGTGAGAATGGAAATTGGGAGAGAAGAGAAAGGAAAACTCAGGGTTACAGGTTTGCATTGCTGAAGGTCAGGGATATAGGGACTCAGTTGTCATGATGACCTTGATGTGCCTGGCTTGGGATCTGTGTGGCATGTCAATGACAGGCATTGGAGTTTAGGGATAGGTAATTCATGATCCTGGACTGTCTAGATCACAATCTTGTGGGGGGAAATTCAGATCTGAATTTTACCCTGTGCTTAATGGAAAGAGCATACACTCAGGTTTCAGGAGGAACAGTCTACTGAAAGGTGAGTGGAAGAGCCACTGCAGAGAGTGTGTGTGTGTGTGTGTGTGTGTGTGTGTGTGTGTGTAGTTACAAAGAAGCAGAGAATAAGGGAAGTCATGGGGGAAGATGATAGAAACCAGAACACACTATGTCCTACATAAAGCATGACTTCATAAATATGTGAAAAGCAACATCCATACTGATTTATAATCTACTTTATTTGTTCCCCTGCAACCATGTAGGTGGGGAAGATCTATGCTTTGGGTAGAAAGAAGTATTATGATTGCAATAGTTACCTTCTTGTTGCTAGGACAAAACACCTGGCCAGATCCAGCTTAGGGAAGGAAAGGGTTTATTTTATTTACAGTCTTATGGGGGAAGTTTCACCATGGCAGGGAAAGCATGGCCAAGGAGACAGCCAGCATATCACATCAGCCTGGAGGAACCAGCAAGAGTGAAATAGCCAGCACTGACAAGAGACTGTGAAGTCTCAAGGCCCATATCCAATGGTCACCTCCCCCAGGAAGGTTCTACTTCCCAAAGGCTTCACAACTTTCCCAAATTTCCACCAGCTGGAGATCAAGTATTCAAGATACATGAACACATGGGAGATATTTCATTCAAATTGCCGTTCTGAGGCAACTTTAGATGTACAATGAATTTAAAGTCAGAAGTCTTAGATTCACATTTCAATGTGCACTTCCTGGGCTGTAAGTCTTAACCTACCCCTTGGAAAAATCTGAAGACAGTTGTAAGTTAAGCAAATCCATATGCAGGAGCTTTAAGTGGCTAGCAAAAATAGACATTTGAAGTGATATCGATTCTTTTCTTTGTGATATCACATTTGTGACTAGTAATCTATCCTTATTATAGAGAGTGAATTTAGTTCTATAGAAACACATTTTCCAAAAGAATCAGTAGGCATTATCTTTGCTTAAAAAAAGAATATTAGCAAAAATTTTCAAATAACAGGAAGCAATGTAAGGTCTACATACAAATATTTCCTTACCTTTGCATTTCTATAGAATTAAGACAACAGCTAGACCAAAAAGTGTTTTGAGATATGCTATTCTGTACAGTTTATAATTCAATAAAGACATTCTTCTTTCTCAGCAGATCAGATAGTAAGCCCTATGACTTCTGAAGCACCATCCAAGAGTTGATGGGCTTTGTGCCTGAGAGTCCCTCTAAATAATTGAGTGTCTGTGATCTAGCTCCAGAAAGCACAATTATGTTCCCCAGAAAGGCATTGATTTGCCAAGTTTTGTTACACTCTCAGGAATTCTCCACTTCACTTAATAAGATTCCCTTAATGGAAAGGGAAAGAACATTTGAGTCATTTATCAGTATACATTTGCTCCAATACAATCCCTGGTATCTCTTTTTTATTTGGTATTGGATGTGCTAACTCAGATTGTAAAGTTAGTTAGCTCCATCTCAAACAGCCCAAGTCATGGGCATTTTGAATGAGAACTACCCACTATCGTCCATCCTTCACTCGTCCCCATCATAGGTTGGAGTTTTCCTTCTGGAACATTATCAAATGATTTTCAGACTAATTAAGGAAAAGAGGAAGATAAAGGAGAATATGGTAAGCTTGCAGGATGAAGTAAAATCACAGGCACTATGTCTCTTAATAAATTACGATGCTGATATAAGATTAATTATTAGCAGCTGAATTTATGTTTTATGTGCTCCTATTCCAGGAACTCATTTATATAGTTTGTACATTTGTTTGAACTTACATATTCCAGTAATGTAATGAGCCAACGAGGAGATGAAACAACCAAAGAGAGGAAGAGCAACTTTCTGAAGATACATCGGCAGTAAGCACCAATCAAGATTTTAGGTTAGACAGAGTCCAGAGTAAATATTTACTACCTACTTCATATACTTCCTATTGTCAATTACTTGAAATTACCTAGAATTTATCCAAAAGCTGGATGTTCTTGTCCTTGGTACAATTTGGCAACTGAGCAGCTGGATTAGATCACAAGGAGGTAATAAGTGTCCCTAAGCCAGTCATTGAATCAGAACCTTCTAAGCTCACTTATATTCTGTTGTAGGCACATGTGTAGTGTAGTCAAAGTTTGTGCAGGCTATAGCTGCGTGTCACGGCCTAGACGCATGTGTGCATGAGCGGCAGCAGCAACAGCAGTAGTGTTAGTAGCAGTAGCGTTAGTCATAGCAGTACTAGTCATAGCATCAGTAGTACTGGTAGTGGTGTTAACAATCAAATTACTACAGCAGTGGCAGCAGTGCTGGTATTGGTGGTGGTGGTGGTCGCATTGGTACTAGTAGTTGCACTAGTGGTGGTACTAGTAGTGACCGTGGCAGTATTAGCGGTAGCATCAGTACTAGCATCAGTAGTGTGGGTAGCATTAGTAGTATGGTTAGTGGTAATGGTAATACCAGTGTTAGTGTTGGTGGTAGTCATAGTAGAGAGACAGAACAAAGATTTTATATTGTGGCAGTAAAATGCAACAAGAAAATACCATTTAAACAATCCCCCCCACCACCAACTTACACACTAAATATAAAATAACTGGTGGCTGAAAACTGTTTTGGACTGGACTATAGTAAACACATAATACGTAGAATAAAAAGACACATTTCTTGGGCTGGAGAGATGGCTTAGCGGTTAGGCGCTTGCCTGTGAAGCCTAAGGACCCTGGTTCGAGGCTCGATTCCCCAGGACCCATGTTAGCCAGATGCACAAGGGGGTGCACACATCTGGAGTTCATTTGCAGTGGCTGGAAGCCCTGGTGCCCCCATTCTCTCTCTATCTGCCTCTTTCTCTCTCTTTTTTGCTCTCAAATAAATAAATAAAAGTAAACAACAACAAAAAAGACACATTTCTTGAGTCTGACTAGCTTAAGACAATAATATATTCTCGGTCATGAAATTGACCAGAACTTCTTTCCATCTTTAGGTTACTAGTGTTTGAAACCATTTGTCTAGTGTTGGAGTAGAATTTTACAACAGTTTGGTGTTATAACCAAGTTGTTTGCATAAGCCAATTAACAGATGAGTAAGTGAGATCAGAATTAAATGACTTATTCATCTTCATATTCCTAGTAAGTGGCAGAGCCAGGTTTCAATTCCAAGAATGCTTGAAGGCATACATTTGCATTCAGTGAGAGTGCTATAGTGCCACCAATCCTATGAGATGGTAGAGATGTTGGTTAGTAGTCAAGGGATCTAGGTTTTGGCCTTGAGTCTGGCTGACGTCCACCAATCAGAAAATATTATGTAAATATCCTGCCTTCTATTTCCAAGTGCAGCAAACATCTCTATGTCTCCCATAATTTGTACTTCTATAATGACATATGATGGGGTGCCTAGAAGCCAAACACGATAATGTTATCAACTATATGAAGCAGCTGATAATTGAAATAATGGTTAGATACCCTTAAACATTCCTAATTTAAACAAAATAGAATTAACATTTTGCCCTTCGTTAAACATGATCAGAGTCCAATTATCTCTCATTGGAAATAGTACTGTGTTGGTCAGTTCATCTGTATAGGGGAGAACACTTCAGAAAAAGAAGCAAGTGAGTAAAAAATGCAGAATCACTTTGTGGCCAGCTCATCCTCAATGATAGTGAATAATATAGGATTCAATGGTTATATCTGATGATACAGGTAGAGAAGTTTGGGTTTAATCTGTGAATGAAGTAAAAGCATTGAAATGTTTTAACATAGGTGTTATGTTCTGTGAGGTTGCTTATTTTGGGTAGTTCTGTCTGGGATAAATTATGAAAGGAAAAAATGTGAAGATGGGGCAATAAACAGACTGCTGTTCATGGGGAGGTCTGAAGGGAGAAGCTAGAGAGATGGTAATAAAAGGGACTGGACAGATAAGACAGAGAATATGAGGCTTTATGTGGATTATTGGGTCTGGAGAGCTATATTCAGCAAAAGAAGGAAGTATGGAAGGATAAGAGAAAGGAAGAGGGAGGAAGGAAAAGGAGAAAGGGAGAAAGGAAGGGAAAGAGAAGAAAATGGAAAGAAGAAAGGAGGGAGGGAGGACGTAATGGGGAAGGGAAGCTAAGAGAAAAAAGGAAAGAAGATGGAGAGGGATTGAGGAAAGAATAAAGGGAGGATGGAAGGAAGGAAAACAGGTGAGGGAGGAAAGGAAAGAAAGGAGGGAGGAAAAGGAAAGAAGGAAGAAAGCAATGGAGGAGGGAATGGATAGAAGGGGAAGAAGGAAGGAAGGAGACAAACTGGGGATTTTGAGACAAATAGGGAAACTCAGAGCAGAAAATTTGTGTTATTCATCTATTGTTCAGATGGCAAATGAGCAGTCAAACATGGAGAACCAATGGGACTGAGCAGCTTGGCTTCCAGCAATGAGACAAAGCCATCTAGTTCATTTGACACTGATGACCTAAGACCAGCTACGATTCCAGGCTCACTAATGGGCCAAAGGGGTGACAAGGTGGGAAGCTTGGTGTGTCTGTATATTTAGAAGATTAGAGGAGGGCAGATTAAATAGGAAGTAAAGAAAAGAGAGATCCTGACTACAAAGTTTAATTAATCAAAAATTATATGGCAGTATATATGTATCATATATATATATATATACATAAACATGATTATAAGCACATAATAGGTGTATACAAATCAATTCACATATGTAAACAAAATCATGCATGCATGACAAATGTACACAAGTTTCAAAATGAAATACTATATGAAAAACATGATCAAAGTGCCAACCAGACTCATATGTTTTTATAACTGTTGTCAATACATTTATGTTTTTCTTGAAATCTAAGCAGGGGTTCTTTCTTTATGTAGATAGGTTGTTAGAAACAGCTTTCATGCCCCATGCATCTATTTGTTCTAGTGTATAATTTTCTTTATGTCTACTTTGGCAGTGCTTGTCCCATAATTTCCCTCATCATCATCACATTTTGCTCCCAGAAACATATTTTCAAGTACTTGGCTACGTAATAAGTACTCCCTACTGACACTGCCAACTCTTGGCTATAAGCAGAATTGCTGAGCTGTAACGCTGCTACCAACTAATAATTTTAATGCCTCTTGGAATCTGACCAGCGTTAACCATTTATAAACTACCAACTGCTCCTCAATATGTACGAATGTGATTGTGTTTCACTGCTTGCCCAAACAACAGGCCTTTCTGAGATCCTTTCTTTTTTTCTCTTTTTTACTTTTTTTGGTTTCCAGAAGAATATAATATTGAGATCCATGATCATTTGCTAAATGCAGGCTACTGGTGCTTGTTTCTCTCTCTTCCTCTAAATGATTTTATTATATTAAGAATTTGCCTCTGGACAGAATGTTCTAGAGTCTAATATGCAAATAAATATATTTTAATATGGTGAACTTTCACCTAATTTCATCTCTCAGTACTTATGTAAATTTCACTAATACTAAATGGGAAAATTTAGATTTTCATTGAAAAGGCAAATAGATCCATTTTTCAAGTGGTAGATGTGAAATAAAATTTTAGTAGTAGGTCCAAACTACCCTTTATCTTTGTTTCTTTTAAGATTTAAGCCAGAATTAAAGGTTGTTAATAACCTTGCACAACCATTCTACTCTAAGGCATAGAGGATCAAATGCATTTTCTAGAGCTCAGTCCATTTATACGTTACATAGAAGGTGGGCTATAGCATCCTGCCAATATTTGGATATAAGGGGGATGACTGATCATCAAGGACCCTTTTTCTTTAAATCGATTTTGAGGTAAATTATCTTGTATTGTTATCCTGCTTAGATACAACAATAATTGCTGCTACAAAAGTGTTTCAAAGCAGGGCTTTGGCTAATTTCTCAACAGAAGAAATGGTCTAAATTTCACTAAAGTGAAATTTTTCAGTGGGCCCTTTCAGTGTAAAGAATCTTTGAAAGTTTTTACAACACAAATAAAACCAAGATTATACATATTGAGTGGGAAAAAAGGATTGATTCAGTTGTTTTTTTAGAGAGAAAGCCTTGAGTTGTAAACTTATCCATTTATTTTGTATGACAGTTTTTATTAGTCAATCAGCATATAGACATTTAGTATTCAATGAATACAGTATTACTCTCTGATGATACAAAATAGCTCTGTAGTACTTTGCATTCTCTGTAGATGAGAACAAGTTTTCCTTGTGGATGAATTTGAGAGAGATTTCCATAGACAACTATAAGTTAATCTGGTGATAAATAGGAAAAAGATATAAAATTCTAGAGAAAGAAAGCAGTTTGTGTGAAGATTGAAATTGCTGCTTGTTGAATGTATCTGTTTCACATCATAATAGTCACAAAATAGCAACAGAGTTTTAAAAGAATGTCAGAAGAAAATAGTAAGACAATTTCTAATATTTCAGCAGATCACTTTAGATGTGATAATTACCCTAATCACAAAATTATGTAAATAAAAAGACATTTAAACATATTGTCCTAGAGAAAATATCTGTCATGCAGAAAAAAAAAACTGTCTTCTTCATCATTGTCATAATGTGTGACTTCAAAACATGCTGTTAAGAGCTATTTCTTCTAAGGTAATGACCTCAACCTTGGAATTCAGAGTCAAGATCATTACACCTGTTACTTAACTCATCCAAATGTGGTCAAGTTCATGGAATTAGCCTAAGGAGAAGACTGTGTCATAATTTAAGATTATTATGTCAATAAAAACAAATCTTATAAATATATATACATATATATTTATATGTGTATATATATATGTATGTGTATACATATGTCCATATATATATATATTGCTATTTGGGCCACAAATTTAAATATTTGAAGGCAACAGAATAACAAAAACCAGGCCCCTTGACATATTCAATTGTGTGTTATTAGAGGCGCCTCACTACATATAAGAATAAGGGTGATATTTAGGCCTGGAGAGATAGTTTAGCAGTTAAAGCTTGCTTGCAAAGCCCAAGGACCCAAGTTCAAGTCCTCAGTACCCATGTAAGCCAGATACACAAGGTAGCACATTCATCTGGAGTTCATTTGCAGTGGCTAGAGGCCCTGACATATTCCCTCCCTCTTTCTCTCCCCCTTTCTTTCTAATAAATAAATAAAAGATTTTAAAATAGTATATGAAATAATTAGACTCTGTACTTGCACAAATGTCAGGCAGATGTGTTCCCGGTGTGTTCTGACATAAGAAGTACTGTGCAAAGCCCCATGGGCATCTTCAGGGCAGCCTCCAGTTAATATCCAGAAAGCAAGTCCAGACTTCATTCCTACAATGCATGCAAATTAATACCACTAGCATCTAAATGAACAAGTAAAAGAGATTTGCTGTTAGACCCTGTAGAAATGACTCAGCCATATTAAATCTGCATTTGAATCGAGTGAGGTCAGAGTTTGGCATGAGAAACTCTAAGATAATTTATGTTGTTTTAAGCAATTGAAAGTATAGAAGTTTGTTATGACAATCAATAATAATAAAAAACCACCACACACATTACAAAAATAATTGTGTTATTGACATCTCAGGAGGAGAGAAAAACACAATGTTTTGGGGAAAAAAAATTCCCTGGAATGAAATTTTAACTAGGTTTCAAGGCCTAGGAAATTTGAACTAGGATTATGCATGGACAGGATTCTTCCCCAAGAAAAGTTCATAGAGAAGAATCTGAAAAGATGCCTTTGACCAAAGCAGAAAGCTTGTAAGGGAAAGGACATGGAATTAAGTCTGGATTAAGAACATGCTCTGGAAGGGTTTGCCTGCAAGGAGAGAAATGTGAGCTATCAGAGGACATTCTTATTTCAACCCACCGTAACTGAGTAGATACATGAATTTTTCTAACACACAACCTGTACAGATATGGCTGGATCTCATCACCCTTCTACACATGTCTTCAGCAAGATCATTAGCAGTAACCACAAAACCAATTATAATTTATTGAGTAATTACCAAATAACCACACACTGTACTAGGAACCTCATTTTTAATCTATACTTAAATTCTTACAAAAATACCTCATTTAAAATGTGTAAATTGGGCTGGAGAGATGGCTTAGTGGTTAATCGCTTGCCTGTGAAGCCTAAGGATCCCAGTTCAAGGCTCGATTCCCCAGGACCCACGTTAGCCAGATGCACAAGGGGGCACACGCATGTGGAGTTCGTTTGCAGTGGCTGGAAGCCCTGGCATGCCCATTCTCTCTCTCTCTCTCTCTCTCTCTCTCTCTGTCTCTCTCTCTCTCTCTCTCTCTCTCTGTCACTCTCAAATAAATAAATAAAAATGAACAAAAAAAAATTTAAATAAAATAAAATGTGTAAATTGAGGCACTGCGAAATTTCATATACTTATCCTGGTACACAGAGCTTACTAGTATGAAAATCCAATGAGTGAAATTCAGAAATAAAGAACTTACATATAACTACCTTCAACAATCAATGATGGTTCATTTTCACTTATGGGAGAATATTTATTTGAATGTATATTTCATTCATTATCTATAGATACATTAGTGGTTAGGTATAGTGAACTATGTATAATTAGCTATTCTTTTTTTTTGTAGGTTTCCATATGATTTATTTTTATCCGCTTAGATTTTGATTAGCCCTCCCTCTGCCTTTCCTTTACTCAATCTCTTCCCCTGACCTTACTTGGGCCTTTTCACCCTAGTAATCTATTCTACTTACATATATACAATATATTATACAATATTTAATTAGCTATTCTTAAAATGAAATTGAAAAACAGATTCATTTATCCAGTTAGAGAAGAATGCCATGTAGTGACCACAGCATGATTCATCCAAAAATTCTGAACATACTGTGGCCAAATGGCTGCAAAAACATGATCACATGTGAACTTAAGTTGCAGCTGAGTCTAAAAGAATGCCTGGCATTTTTGCAGCTAAAGTGTCTAGATGCCCACACTCTTATTTGTAGTGAGAAGCAGCTGATACCCACACTGTTGAATAAGCCTTTGTAGGACATAGGCAGGGCCCTGGGTTAAAGCAAGACTAAGCTGTCTGACACGAAGGCCCCAGGCTATGGAGAGGTAGCAGCAGCCTGACAGCCTGAACCGCCTGTGTCATATCTCCAGGACCAGTCCGGCAGGGAAGCTCCTTCCCCCATTCTCGGGGGTTACAGTGAGCCTGGACCCCTGGTCAAAATCTGGGACACTAAGATAGCAGGAAGTAAGGCCCCTCCCTCTCCAAGCGCAAGATACCTGGACATTCAGTTAAGACTCAACGCTTTGCCCATAATCCTGCGAACTTTGGCCAGTTGCCTAGGCAACTCCTTATATGGTATCAGCCAGCAAGCTTTACACAGCACATCCCCTGCACCCTATACCTTCCCTTTGTCATGGCTTATGCGTTGGAATGTATGTCCCTATATGCTAATTAGACATCGGCAAGCAACCTTGTACATCCAATCCCCTTAGGACCCTCAACTGCTTGTAAATCGTTTCCCAATTGATTAAAGCGAGCTGTTCATAGAAACTGTCTCCTGAAAGTGATTCTTTGGCGCACTCACCACCCTTGCCTGGCTTTAGGGGAACCGCAGCGGTGTGCCCCCAAGGACCCAGGGACCCACAAGCCTTTGGGCTGTGGTTTGTGTTAGTATGCTGAAATGACTCCCTTTACTTCTATAATTTTATATGCATCATCATGTGTGACTGGAAGTCACCTAGGAAAAGACCTAATTAACATAGTGCACAAGTGGGGAAAATGAACGAAGGAATGAACGAGCCAACATTGATACTGAGAACTGAGGGGCAGTGACTCCATGTTGGCTGAATGTACCAGCTACCTTCTCATTGCTGAGACCAAACCCCTGACCACCTTCAGCTGATGGAGGAAAAGGGCTCATTCAGTTTAGTCAGTTCTCTTTCAATGGGAAGCTTCGTCATGGCGAGGGAAGCATAGCACAAGGGAAGCTGGCTCGCATAGTCACATATCCACAGCGGGGTAGCAGTGCCAGTGAGCTAAGTAGTTAAGAACACCCAGTAGGGCTGGGCTAGGAAACCTCGAGGTCCTCCCCCAGTGACACACCTCTACCAGAAAAGCTCTGTCTCCCAAATTCCCACCAGCTGGGACCAAGTATTCAACACATATGAGCCTAAGAGGGACTTTTCATTGAAACCACAATACTGACGTTCTCAAAGAAACCTGACTTTCTGCCCCCTGTTAACGGGGTGCCATATGGTCTCTCACTGAAATGCATACAACAAGTTAAAACAGTGTGAGTGAAAAGTGTGAACTCTTACATGAGATCTAATTAAACACACATTGGTTAGAAGACTCACAACTATTGATGTTGCTGAACACAACTGTCCATTTTTTATTTGAAGGTGGAAAATGATGACACATTCTGGAAGAATTTAAAGGTCATGATGTGGTATTTATTCCCCATGACAAAAAGCTGATGTTCTGAAAAAGGAGAGAACATGGCAAATAATGTTCCCTTTTGGTACCTTACAAAAGTTTTCCTAAGTTATGTCTTATCAGCCTTACAACTGAATGATTCTCCAGAAATTAAATTGATGATTTTTTAAAATTGTTTTGTGGTGGTTGATTTTAATCTTGATTTTGACTGGGTAAAATAAGTACCCATAAGAATGTTGATACCATGTCTGGGTGTGGTGGCACATGCCTTTAGTCCCAGCAATTGGGAGAGAGAGGTAGGAGGATCACTATATGTTTGAGGCCAGCCTGAAACTACATAGTGAATTTCAGGTCAGCCTGGGCTACAGTGGAACCCTACCTCAAAAAAAACAATAAATAAATAAATAAATAAACAAACAAACAAACAAACAAACAAATAAATAAATAATGTTGAGAGTGTGAAGTGTGTGCTCTGGGCTCTGAATACATATTTATTGTTTTTTTTTTAAATAAAAATATCTAAAAATTCTTTGGAAATAATTTAAATAAAGTTTCAAAAAGAAAGCTGGGCCAGGCATGGTGGCACACACCTTTAATCCCAGCACTCAGGAGGCAGAGGTAGGAGGATTTCCGTGAGTTTGAGGCCACCCTGAGACTACATAGTGAATTCCAGGTCAGCCTGGGCTAGAGTAAGACCCCCCTCACAAAACCAAAAAAAAAAAAAAAAAAAAGAATGTTGATATCTTAACTCCCTCATCCTCATTCATGCTACTTAATTATTTCCCCCTAGGAGGATATCATATCTTCAGCATCCCTTTAGTCAGTCAGATAGTTCCATATGTATCAATATATCTACATATCTCCATTTCTATATACTATATATGTATCTATCTATATCTTTATGTGTCTATATACATCTATCTATCTATATCAATATGTGCATAGTCACACAGTGGGTTTTATTATAAAAAAGTTATCACTACGATATGATGCACAGTCCATGTGCCCATATTCAAATGAAAGGAGAAAGAATTTTTAATTAAAATATTTCTTATGTACTTATTTATTTGCATGTGAGTGTATGCATTCCAACATTTCTGTATGTTGAATGAAAAAGAAACATCTGCCTGGCTTTATTAGGGTGCAACTCCCAGGGGATATGTCACTGTGGATGTTTAGCCTTTTTCTCTGGAGGGTTAGGCATGCATAGCTGTGAGAATCATAGACTCCTGAATCAGGCTCCAACCATGGCTCTGTCATCATTCCAAACCTCGATGTGTAAAATGAAGATTCAAGCAGGGATACCTGAGATGATTACTGAGACAATTCAGGGAAGATGCTTAGCATAGCTCTTAGCACATATTTGCAACTCAAAATTTAATACTAGGCAATTGAAGCTGGAGAGATGGCTCAGCAGGTTAGAGTACTTGCTATGCAAACATGAGAACCTGATTTTCATGCCCAGCATTTATGTAAATAGGTGAGTAGGCCTGCACATGTCTTTAACTCAAAAAAAAAAAAAATGGGGAGTTCCAAGTACAGTTAGAGACTGCCTAAGGGAAAAAAGATTAAAGAATGGCAGAGGTGGACACCTGGCGTCTTCCTCTGGCCTCCACATGCACTTACATAGGGTGCTCACAATTTCACCCACATGTGAATACATCACACACACACACACACACACACACACACACACACACTGTACATACTACATACACACAATCGAAAAAAAGTAAGTAAATGAAAAGTAAAGTTAAACAGTAAAAGAAAAATAGTTTAAAACTAGATAATAAAAATTGTTACGGGAAAAGGAAAGAAAAACAGCAGAGATAGATGAAATTGTGTGTGTGTGTGTGTGTGTGTGTGTGTGTATGTGTGTATGTTTATGTTTGGAAGTTGCTTTTAGAAAATGAGTATATATATTCACTTGTACTCTAGTGAGGAAAATTTTACAAAACTTATTTGCTAATTTGGAATTTGAAAATTAGTTCAACTCATTCATTTTTTTACTTCATAGCATATTAAAATTAAGGCATTTTAGGGCTTCAAATTTTCAAACTTTGAATCCAACAGATTGATCAAAAATATTATTTTCTTATGTTTATACTTTTGTTCTAGTAGATTATTCTAGGTTACCATTACTCTATTCTATTTTGAGTATTCTATTATCCTTCTTCGTGTCTTCATTACCATATATGACTGCATATTCACTTCAAAGACCTTGTCACTTAGCCTCAAGTCACCAATGTAAGAATTTTTTAGGTTCTCAGAAAAAAGCTTTTATTTTCAGTAATGATGATTGAACCCAGGGCTTCACACATGCCAGGCAAGTTCTCTACCACTGAGCACTATCCCAGTAAACAGAATCTACAATTTGCCACACTGGTCATAAACTAACTCTGTAGCCCAAACAGACCTCAACGTTGTGATCCTTTCTCATACTAACTTAGCCTTGTCTATAGGAAGAGCTGAGATTCCATGACTATGCCATGGGGTCCAGCTATCCATTCTAGCATGTGGCACAGAAGCACATGTCTCTCTTGGTTCTGTTGTCTACACTAGCACTATCCATGCCTCAAGTCCTTGGGTTTACTAAATATACCACAAGATATAAAAAAGTTGGAAAGTGCTGATAGAAATATGGGAGAAACTTGACCTTCTGGAAAACAGTAGATAGATGTAAAAATAGAACCAGGGATATAGATCCAGTTCCTACCACCTCTCCTCCAAGGACTTCCCTCAAATTAATATCACCTTGGCTCTCATGACAACCTTCTGACAAAGATAAATAGGCATCAAATATGTATTTGGCCCTAAGACCTCTGAACATTGGTACCAAACACAAATGCCAAATTCAGTCTGAGTTAATCTCTTGGCACACCACTTAACAAAAAATGCCGCAGTGTCAGTTTGCCGGCCTCAGCAGCTAGTCGTGTCTCTGCAAGGCTGTCAGCACCCTCTATAAAAGCAGGCTGGTTAAATGAGCCAAGCAGTTTCTGTTGGCATTTTCACACCCTATGAGATGCATGTTCTGTTTATAATTCAAACATGATTCCAGGGTTATAGAATCTTTGTGGGGAGATACATGCAATAAAAGATTTCTGACGGTAGGACTATGGACTCAAAATTTAAAACTTGATTGAGCTTGCAGCTAGCAAGTTAGGACTGAACTTTCAATGGACAATTAGACAAATATCTAGTCAATGTGAGACAGGAAGTGAACTCTCTCAAGCAAATTCTAAGCTTTGACTCAACACAGGTTCGATCCCTGTATTGGATAGAGAGGTTTTCTGCTATACAGAGGTGAAGGAAACAGACTTTGCATGTTTGCTTTCACAATATATGATGGTATATAAATGAAAAAAATCATATTATACCTAAGACAAAACAAAGAAATACACGTGTGAGCTACATTCAGTGCACTAAAGTAGTAAAAAAAAGTTTGGCTTTAAAATCTGGTGGTCTTTACCTGTTGGTCTTGTTTACTTGTGCTTTGAAAGAGGAATGATAATAATAGAAAATTATATGCTGGGATGTATGAAGGTCAAAGAAATCCATATCTATAAAGTTAAATTTCACTGCACAGGACTGATTCAAAGACTATATATTAATGATAAATGTTCTGGCCTATCTTATGCTTATAATATTGTATTCTATATTATTATAATATATATTTATAATATATATTCTGTTTTCTATCACATAAAATTATCTCAGAAAGCAGAAAGTTTGAGGAAGAGAAAAAAAAAGATCACAGTATCACAGAGGATTCAGATTCTGAGAACTAGCCAGGAGTATAGTAGAGAAAATTTGCAGATTCAGTACTATGCTTTCCATGTCTCTGAATGTCAGTACCCAGAGAGGAAATAAGCCTGAGGGAAGAGAGCTGAGGATATTTTTATATTCATATTATTTAGAGCTAAGAGTAGAAAGAATTTTAAACCCCTGCCCCTCACAGCTCTTTCTTTAAGATGTGATTCTTTTAGACAACTGAGTTAAGTCAAAAGTTCCCAGTTCCTCTCTTGCTGCTTTAGGTACTAATCCCGAGTCTCAAAATAATATCTGGATTCTTGTCCAGTGCTGTCTGTCCTCTGGTAGCAAAATGTCACCTCCAAGATCAGATCTTTGGGGGTGAGCCTAGATCTGTGGTCTATGGGCATGTGACAGGAGATCAGCAGCTCTACCCCTTCCTCCTGGGACTCACAGGCTAGCTGGCTTATGGCTGCTCATATCTAGTCATTAGCTACTTAAACACACATTCAATCATATTGCACTGTTGTGTTGATGCCTCTCCATCTGTGCAGATGTAAAATGACATAATCCCACTTGAAAATATGTGGATTAAATCCTTGGCCTGTCTTGGATTTTTATTTTGATAGAGTTGTGAAGGACTGGGCTTTGAATCTTGTTTTCTTATTTTTAAATTTTTCTGGTTTTGTTTTAAAAATTATTTTTTTATTTATTTAAGAGAGAGAGAGAGAGAGAGAAAGAGAGAATGGGCATGCTAGGGCCTTTAGCCACTGCAAATGAATTCCAGACTCATGTGCCACCTTGTGGGAAGTCAAACTTGGGTCACTAGGCTTTGTAGGCAAGTGCCTTCACCGCTGATCATTGTCTCCAGCCCCTCTCCCAATGTTTTACTTTTTACACATAATGTATTAAGAATAGATCCATGAGATAAAAAAAGAATTGTTTCATAGCCAGGCGTGGTGGTGCACGCCTTTAATCCCAGCACTCTGGAGGCAGAGGTAGGAGGATCACCATGAGTTTGAGGCCACCCTAAGAATACAGAGTGAATTCCAGGTCAGCTTGGGCTAGAGTGAGACCCTTAGCTTGAGAAAAAACAAAAACAAAAACAAAAACAAAAACAAAAACAAAAGCAAAAAGCAACAAACAAAAGACATTTCTACTCCATCTCTTACCTTCTCATAAAAAAATAAAACACTAAAATTTACAAATTGTGAATGTTGGGAGAGGTTTCACAAAATTGTCTATTCCATCTGAATTCCACTGGTGGCTTACGCCCCTCTACTTGGAAAGCCATAGTTAAGGGAATTAATGACTTTTGGCAGCCATTTTCTGCCTAGCTCCCCTGCCTTGATTATTACTCTTTTAACTTTGCAGGACTGGCACTGCATGGTCCACCTGCTTTGAAAGCCCATTACCTAGTTCCCCAACGGAGCTCCATGTGAGTCTCATTACTTTCACTGCATGCACCCCTTCCAGTAACATGAGAAGCGAATGACCTCCCAGTGACAACTTCAGGATGAAACGATTTAGACTGGGAGACAGATACTACCTTGGAATGCTCCTCAACTTGAAAGGCTCCACAACTTCCTTGGATGTAGGTTTAAGAGTTTTCATTCTCCTGTGGGGAAAAAAAAATGAGGATGTTTATATCTTTGCTGAAATCATAAAAATACCTAGGTAGAAAATTTTCCATTACAAGTCACTGTCCATGTGCAGGCATTTCAGGAAGAAGAGATGAACAGGATCTGATCACTGTCTTGTGGATGAGAAATAACTCTTGAATGATGTCAAACATCACAAATGACCCACTTCCACCTGCCTATCAAGTCTCACGAGTCCCCCTCCCCCGGAAAAATTCCCACAGGAAAACCATTCCTTTTTGCAATGTGACTAACATACAAGGGCAAAGGGACTGGAACTCTTCAGGCCCCGGCTTCTGGGTCATTCTGAGCTGGGCCGGGCTGAGTGTGGGAAGGTGAGTCTATGTCAGAGACTAGCTCTGTTGTCAGTTACCCACGACTGACAGCTTCTGCCTGGAGTTGGCCTGTTCCAGGCTGCTGTCTAATTTCAGCAGTAGACACCAGAGAGAAAGAGGTAAAAAAAATTCCTAAACCTAACTACATAAGCCCTGGCTCTTGATTATCTAACCTGGTGCTGCTGAGATGCTGGCAATACAGATGACTCTATTTGGGCCCATTTGCAGGGACTCTGAGGCTGTACATATATACAAATGGTTTAAAAATGGCAGGTGGAGGCTAGAAAGATGATTCAGTGGGGGAGGGCAAGTTATTTACTGTGCAAACATGAGGGCACTAGTTCAGAATACCCAAACCCACACAAAAGCCAAAGCACTTTGTGAAGCACTTCTACAGCCAGAAAGGAAGCCTAAAGGGGGGATTCCCAGAAGCCTGGTGTCCACTAGCCTGGTATATGCAACATCGCATAACAAGATATTTTGCCTCAAACGAGAAAGAGAGGACTGACATACAATGCTGCCTTCTGACTCCACTTATCAGCTATGTTGTACACAGGTGTGGCACACCTGTACCTGGACTTGTACCCATGAAAACACACATAGAATGATTACAAAGAAAAAAAAAAGAAAATGGAAGGTGCTATGGAATTGAACTGATACAACTTCATTACTGTGATGACAGTGTCTGACGTTTCTTGTCAACAGTTACATAAAGGACAAATGGGGTGCAGGTCATGTCTTAAATTGTCAAAGTACTTTTGCAGAGGATGAAAAGCCTGAAGTCTCTCTTAGATGAATGGACAAGCAATGAGGACATGGGCTTATGTCCCTGAACAGTAGTTGTATGCAGAGTACATCCCCACATTGTAGTAGTTATGGATAGGGTTTTGCACACAAAGCAATGATTCTTTTGGAGGGTGTTATAGTCCATAGCAATGAATGTACTTGCTAGGGAAAATACATGAAAGTATAGACATAGAAATATTGAAAACACTTTCATATGTTTGAAGAATCTTTGAGACCCCAGACCTTGGCTATCAGAGTCAAAAAGTCATGGAGTGAAAAGTCGAAGGAAAACAATCCATATTGAATTCAATCCATATTGAAAATGTACTTTAGCTGACATGGCAAAAGCATGATAAAGTTCATGTCATTTCTTGGCACAAAGGAAGCTGCTTTCCTTTCCCTTTCCCCATCTCTAACACACTGGTCCAGAGGCTGTCCGGGACAGACTTGGTATGCTAAGACCTGATGCTAACGACTGATTTCTCTGCCAATTGTGAAGTAGCTGAGTTATAGTAGATTGTTTTTTCCTCCTCAGATTCTATGCTTATTTTGTACTGAAATTTGCTCACTCACTTTGCCATGGATACTGTCAAGCTTTCATGCTACTCAGTTGTAGCAAATATCCCCGTAGCCTTCTCTTCAAACCCCCGGCATCCTCACTTTGCTCTGCAGTCAAATTACCTTAGTTATATATGAAAGAATACTTATAAAATGTGGCTTGTGTTTGTGTGTGCATGTATGATGATAATTTCATCGACTATTTAGATTCCTGGAGTTTAAATGAACTGAACCCTTCTTTCCTCAGAATTTACTCTTTTTAAAGGAAGCTCAATTTTAACACTTTGGTAAAGCTTTCCAAAAGCATTTCATTTGACCTGAAATGATCCATCTTGCCAATAAGTTTTACAGCCCTCACATCCAAAATGTACTTAATAATTTATAAAATCGATTGTCTGCCAAACTTTTTTGTGACTGTCTTATGCTTCGTTTTAAATATTTACTCTTTTTTTCTGTTTTGTTGGTCTCAGGCCCTTTGCAATACATATCATGTGATAATTTTCCCAGTTCTAGTCACAGAGTCTGAACAAGTATCTGAAGTTCTTCGCTGCTAGGTGAATATTCTACAGTAGCATTCAGCACTCGGACTCCCTGATTACTTGATGTGAAAATCAGAGAAATGTAAATGCCATTTTCCAAATAATTGGAGCAGAGGACAAAAGCATTTTGAATATATTCTAAAATGCACTGCCCTTAGCAGTTTTTTGTTTTGTTTTGTTTTGATTTTTGGTTTTTGGGGTAAGGTCTCACTATAGTCCAGGTTGACCTGGAATTCATTATGTAATCTCAAGGTGGCCTTGAACTCATGAAGATTCTCCTACTTCTGGCTTCCGAGTGCTGGGATTAAAGGCGTGTGTCACCACGCCCGGCCATTAGCAGTTATTTTGATGTAACTTTATCATTTGCAGCTAAGATTTGTTCCTTAAGTTCTCATTGGTCTGTGTCACAAATGAAAATTGTCCATCCTCTGACCTCTCACTAGTGCTGTGATTACCTTGCTTAGATTCCAAAAACAAATTCTCCAGTTACTAGCAAATACTTCCAATTATTTTCCTGGTAGTAGAATTGACCCATCTTCTCTCACTTTCTATGAATCTTTGATTCTTCACTGAAATATTGTATGTTCTTTTAGTTATCTATGGTTGATAATAGCTACCCTGAAGTGTAGTGGCTTAGAAAAACAGTCATGTAATATTATGTTGTCCTGTTTCCAAAGTAACACACTCCAAGAAAATAGGTATGCTCATTTCAAGGCAAAATTACTCCTGATGTCAATCTATCATATTTTTTTACATAGTCTATGTCTGGAATTCAGACAAGAATTATTAAGCACACACACACACACACATACACACACACACACACACACACACACACACACACATAGATAAAAAAAAAAGAGCACAAAAACAATCAACGAAAGCAGGTTGGGTTGGGGATACAGGTCAGCTTAGCATGTATGTGAGTCCCTAGGTTTTATCCCCAGCAGCGTAAAAAGAAAAAAGAAACAAAACAAATAACAAAAAGATCTATATAGCAAAGTGATGCTTCCAATGGGAAAGACAGACATTTGTGGACATATGGAAAACTATTAAAATTAAAAAAAAATCTATCCTCATCTATCCTCTCTCATATGCAGATCTTAACCAGACTTTAAATATTTGTGTTTGAGTGGGAGTGACAGCAGAGACTAGGAATTTAGAAAGGGGCCACAAAGGAAGAGGGTGCAAGAAGCACTAAGAGGGGAGACAGTAGGACACCTGTGAGATAGAAGAAGAGGAAGAGGATAGTGGAAGAAAAGGTTTAACAATGGAGGGGATAGAGGGCATGGAATAAGAAGTTATAGAGGGAGGGTTAGCTAAAGCTAAGGATGAATGCAAAATCCACAGAAGGGCTGCAGAGATGGCTCATCAGTTAAAAGTGCTTGCTTGCAAAGTCTGATGGCCAGAGTTTGATTCCCCAGTATCCATCTAAAGCCAGCTGCACAAAGTGATGCATATGTCTGGAGTGTGCAGTGGCAAGGTGCCCCGTTATGCCCATACTCTCTCCCTCTTCCTTTGTCTCTTTCTTTTTCCTCTTTCTTACTCTCAAATAAGTACTTAAGTAAAATAAAATGAGTAAAAGCCACAGAGAAAACTTCAACTTTGTAAGCTAATCAAAACTTATAAAGACGGCTGGAGAGATGGGTTAGTATATGTGTGAATCCCGAGGACCTGAGGTTCAATTCCCCAGGATCCAAGTAAGCCAGATGAACAAGGTGGCACATGTATTTGGAGTTTGTTTGCGGGAGCTGGAGGCCCTGTTGTGCCCATTCATTCTTTCTCTCTCTCTCTTACACATGCACACAAATAAATAAATGAAATATAATATTAAAAAAATAAAATTATAGGGCTGCAGAGATGGCTTAGTGGTTAAGGTGCTTGCCTGTGAAGTCTAAGAACCCATGTTCGACTCTGCAGATCCCACATAAGCCAGATGCACAAAGGTGAGGAAAGCACAAGGTCACACATGTCTACTAGGTGATGCAAGCATCTGGAGTTCAAGTTCGGTGTCTGAGGCCCTGGCACGCCAAATCTCTCTCTCTCTCTCTCTCTCTCTCTCTCTCTCTTTCTCTCTCTGGCTCTCTAAATTTTTTTTTATAAAAACCCTATAAAGAGCTTGGACAAAGTTACACTACATGGGCAGATCTGTTCCCTGAAGGCATGGATCATTAAACAAAAAAAAACCAGTGTCAGTTGTGATAGTTGTGATGTACTTTCCTACAAGTTGTTGACCAAGGAGGCCACAGAAGCCCCAAAGACATCCAGGCCAAAGTTATCAGTCTTGTTTATGCACCAAAACTAGATTGTTTCTCCCAGTAGTTGGAGGTGTCACATGCTGTGGTTGCAGAGAATGAGAAAATCAAGCTGGAACTTATCTGAAAGCGTTCCCCTGCTGGCTAGCTGTCACAGTGCTGAAAAGTGCTACGCAGGCACCTGAGGGAAAAAAGTCAGCAAGGGTCTTACCTAGTAGCTGACCTCACAAACAAAACAATAGATCATCAGCCAGGCTGGATTTACCCACTGGGACAACAGTGGCAGGAATTTTATGGGGGGTAAACATCCGGTGTGTCAATGGATTTGAGGTCCATGCCATGGGAATGAATGCATTCCTTGTAATGTAAACTGGGTCAAAAGCCCATGGCAGAGCTATCTAGTAGTAGATAAAGGTTTTGCTGCACATGCTTGGAGACTGAAGCTTGGATTCCTGGCACCCACTTAAATGCTAGGTTGGCATGTCTATCTGTCTGCAATCCTCACACTTAGAAGGTAGAAACAGGGGATGTTTAGGGAAAACTATATAAAAGCAAATTTGGTGAAGCTCAGTGTTTCTAAGTGTCCAAACCTTTCTTCTAGACTGGTCACACCCTGTCTGTGCTTCTAAGTTCGCCTGCAAATATGTTACATACCATAAATTCTACTTCCTCTTTATATAAACTTATGAACCTTTCCATTTTTTAAATTTTATTATTATTTTTGTTTTTCCAAGGTAGGTTCTCTCTCTAGCTCAAGCTGACCTGGGATTTAGTATGTAATATCAGGCTGGCCTCTTAATTCATAGCAATCCTCCTACCTCTGCCTCCCTGGGATTAAATGCGTGTCCCACCACACCTGGCTGGAACTTTTCTATTTTTAATGAATTTGTCTATTTCGAATTAAACACAACTTTAAATTTTTGTAGTGATACTTAATGTTCATTATTAGATTGTAAGAATCTAAAGATGATATTCTCCTCTTCTTCCTGGTTTTTCTTCTTTTGTCTGTCTCACTGCCATGTACACAAATCTCCTGAAACATTTAAAATTGATTTTCCATAGATAAGGAATGAGGATAATGTATATGTGAGCAACTTGGTTTAAGTTAGCATAATATGCCTGTTATGTTGTTATATTATGGTTTTATGTCATACTATGTCATGTTATGATATGTTATGTTATATATGTTATATTATGATATGAAATGTCATAATATGTTATACCATTTTATGATGCTATTAACAGTGTGTTAAAATCCTTGGTAGCTCTTTGGAATCACTGAGGTCTTTTCCTAACATCTACTGCTGTATCTCCTGTGTAAACATCAACCCATGTTCAGCTAAACCTGAAATTGTGGGAAAGAACCTGAACATTGATCCACATAAATTTTAAGTGCTTGTATGAATAAACCATATATACATAATATATGTATATATATATATATATATATATGTGTGTGTGTGTGTGTGTGTGTGTGTGTGTGTGTGTATTCTATACACAACTTTGCATTAATCTAATGGGCTGCTAATGTTGGTTGGCATTGACAGTCAGTGTTTTGTGCATGGGCAGCATAAAGCCAGCAGCACTGAAATAATGTGAGCCAGGCCATGCCACCTGAGGCAGGGCTGCAGATGGAAGCCTGGCAGAAACTTTGATTCATCCCTTCTTCCTGTGTCTCTAGTGAACCTGCTCTGTCCTCCAGTGGAACAGTTTTGAGGAATTATCCTCATTTCTGTGATCCTTAGAGACAGAGTGCTTACTAGAAAGAAGGTAACAGAATATAACATTCTTGATTTACTGCAATGTCCTTTCTTCACTTCTCTAGGCTATTTTTACAAAAACACATTCTAGGTGCAAAATCCATAAATGAGGCACTGTAAAGTTTACCCTAGATCCAAAAGAAAATTACAAGGACATAATAAATCTATAGGGAAACACTTTTTTGGAAGAAAGTCTCCTTACATGGTATAATGTGGCTCAAAATTCATACAAGAAAACAGAACTGACTAAAAGCACTTCACTATGCCCCATGGCTCTGCATAGCCCACACCACAGCAATAAGGGTGTCCTTCACATAACACTTGAGTCATTAATAAACTATAGCAGGTGAGAGCAATGAGGGAAATAGAAACACAAGAGTGACACACACACACACACACACATATAATTAGAATGTTTGTTCTTTTTCAAGTACCTTGACTACAAAGCTGAAGAGTGTCTTATTGTTTTAAATTCAGAAGAAGTGGAGCAGGCAAGAGTTTATTTCTTTAAATCTCACGTATACCACCTGGGTTTTTTCCACTTTACCTTCTTTAGCACATTGTCTAGTATGATTCAATTCCCAGCAGCTCCTTTCTGTGTGCTCTTTTTTTTTTTTTTTTTTTTTTTCCTGTAGAGGTCATTGCCTAATGCTTCAAAAGTTTGCAATTTCTCAACATTACTTCCTCTCTGGCTCACTTTGGGGTAGAATGTTTCTTTCAAGTTTTCCCTTTATAAGAATAGCTGGAAACAGTATAAAAAAAAAATCCTGCCTGTGGTTGTTTTCTTTTTTCCCCTTTAACTGAAGAAATTATCCCCTCAGAGAGGTGGATATTGATCTCTTATCTTCCTTTTACAAGACACAGTTTAACAGACACTGATTAAACATAACACAAGGCATGCTTATGGGCCTTAATGGAGGAAAGTGTGAGGATGAGTATTTGAACATGGAGATCCATAAGACTTACATAATTTCTGATTTAGCATATTGCTGTCATACTTACAACTGAATATGTTTGTGGGAGTTATATGAAATAGCTTTAAATAAAATATTGGAGTGAATTTTTGGACACGTCATGCTGCTTCACCAAAGCTGTCTGACTACCCACACTGATTCTGACTTAGAGATAAGGACAAAATAGGAGAACCTTCCCCTTTCTTGTCCCCATTGTCTAGTCCTGAAGGAATACACACCTATAATATATTGAGGAGCAGAGGCAGTTAAATAGTGATGGGATGGATTTTGAATCTAAATTGAAACCAAATTTAAAGCAAACAACCAAAAAACACTCCTCAAAGAGTGCCCAATTTAGTAAAATTTATTAGGTATTGCCTATATAGTTCAAAGCACATTTGTGGAAATGTGTTCCTAGGAACAAGTGTCTAAAGCAAACCTGGTAATTTCTTCCCCCAGTTGAAGAATATTTATCTCTGGTCTTCCTCACTCCCATAAATTATTAATATTCTGAAAAAAATATATAGTATTACAGTATCTACTCATATATGTATGTTACTTGGATTTACAGAGTTGAGAACTGAATGAATTTTCAAATTTCTTGGCTTGAGATTGGAAGCTTCAAAATATGATGTCATTTCTGTGGATTCATGGAGTCTTTATGTAGCATTAGCTGAAGTGATTAAAGTCCCAAGGAGACACAGATGTGTCAAATACAGACTTGCCTACCTAAAATATCATGTGAAACTATCAACCTCATCTCTAAATGTGAGCTTCTTTATCCATGTGCTAGGAATAGTGTAAAACCATTCCTCAGCTGTGAGAATTAGCTGAAATCATTGCACTAGGTCTTTGTTAGCCACATACTCAGTAGATGATATGACAATGTTTGCAGGTAACTTTCATTAGATAATAAAAATAAACACAAGATAGGTCACTTAGGTTCCCATACATATATCTATTCACTCTTAAATCATTGAAAACTCCTACTATATATCTGATTTTCCTGTGTGTTAACTTTGTCATGTATGAATAAGTACTGAAAGTTGGAATAGTATTTATCACTTAATGTAAGGGCACCAGACAACCAACTAATCAATCATCCCTTCCATTCATCAGTCAATATCAACAGGCATGCAAAGTAGATTTATAGCATCAGTACTAGATTGTCATAGATCAGATATGTGAAATTATAAGAAATTAAAGTAAAACATACTTAAGAAAGACTCCCTCTGTAGCCTTAGTTTAAATTACTGCAATTTGCTATGGATTTAAAACTCTTGAATAACTCCATTGAAAGATGAATGTCTGCTTTCTTGGTGTTGTAATAGGAGAAAGTTATTAGTTATATGTCACAGCATAGTATTCCTGGCATTATGGAGTAAAATCTACATCTCTGATTTGAGTAAACTAAGATACGCATTTCTCTTGCCATACACAGGGGATTCATTTCAAGGTCACCACTTGGAAATTAAAATTTATGTATGCTCAAGTACCTTATGCAAAATAATATAGTGCTTACATATAACTGATGCATAGCATTTATATACCTTAAATCACCTTTAGATTATTTATAGTATCTGACACACAACATACATAAATGATAATAAGTAAATAGATTATACTGTTTAATTTATGAAAAACACAGGAAAAACTGCACACATGTTCAGTACAGATGTTTTTATGTGGTTTATTTTTATTTATTTATTTGAGCGTGACAGAGAAAGAAAGAGGCAGATAGATAGAGGCAGAATGGGAATGCCAGGGCCTCCAACCACTACAAAGGAACTCCAGATGCGTGTGCTGACCTGTGCATCTGGCTAACGTGGGTCCTGGGGAATCAGCCTCAAACAAGGGTCCTTAGGCTTCACAGGCAAGCGCTTAACCACTAAGCCATCTCCCAAGCACCAGATGCTTTTTAAAAAATATTTATTTATTTGAGAGAGAGAGAGAAAGAGGCAGAGATAGAGAGAGAGAGAGAGAGAGAGAGAGAAAGAGAGAGAGAGAGAATGGACGTGGCAGGGCCTCCAGCCGCTGTAAATGAACTCCAGACGCATGTGCCCCTTGTGCATCTGGCTAATGTGAGTCCTGGGGAATCTCGAACTGGAGTCCTTAGGCTTCGCAGGAAAGTGCTTAACCACTAAGCAATCTCTCCATCCCCAGATTATTTTTTATTTAAGTATTTTCAAGGCACTGTTCTGTCTATACTTTCTCTCTTCTAAAATCTCAGGGTGACCTCTCTCTGTCTCTCTCTCTTTGCATGTACACATAGTCCTAGGATTTCTCCACACGAGGTTCTTCCACTAATGCCTATCACCTAGAGCTTTGAATTCAAATACCAGCCTACCAGAGAAAGGCAGTTTAGTATCTTATCTGTTAAAGACATTTATTCCCTTGCTCAGTTATGTTGAACCATTTGTAAATTTTCCCAAATATCCTCAGCTTGTATAGCTTAGTGTCATTTGGATATCTCCTTCATTATTTTGAGTTACTCTAATAACTTCAACACTCTAAGTGTAAATTATTTTGGAAGGTGGATACATGCTGTTGTCAGCGGAGCGTGACTAGGGAAGTTTTTTTATGTTTTTTTTCAAGCTTCAATTTTTAAAGGCAAAAGTCAAATCTGTATGGTTCTATCTACTACATAATTTAAAACTATCTCATTAAATTACAAACCTATGTCTAAGAAAATGATGAACATTTTGAAGCTTTATCTTTTGTAGTGCTAAGTATGACATTAAGACATTGTCGGCCATAATAGATTAACTGATACATTAAAGTTCCTAACAAATATATGAAAAAAAATCATGAATGGGGGAGTAGTTCAGGCCCCCAGTAGCCACATAAACTTGGCAGGTGTTGTGGTGAGCGACTGTTATCCCAGTGCCAGGGAGTCATATATAAGTAATTCCTGGGGTTCACTGTCCAGCTCATTTAACCAGACAGTGAGTTCTAGGTTTATTGAGAGACCTTGTCTCAAAGAATAAGGTGGGAGAGCAATAGAAGAAAAAGACACCCCAGGACTGAAAAGATGGCCCAGCAGTTAAGACATTTGCCTGCAAAGCCTAACAACCCAGGTTCAATTGCCCAGTACCCATTCCAAGATAGATGCACAAAGAGGTGCATGCATCTGAACTTTATTTGTAATGGCTAGAGGCCCTGGTGTACCTATTATCTCTCTCTTCTTACCAATAAATAAATATTTTTTAAAAGGAAGACAACTGACATCAAGCTCTGGCCTCCACAAACACATAACACATATCTGTACATGTACCTGCACATACATGTGGGCCTACATGCACGTATGTGTACCACACATATGTATCCGTGCACACAAAAGAAAGTGATAGTTGGGCTGGAGAGATGGCTTAGTGGTTAAGCACTTGCCTGTGAAGACTAAGGACTCCAGTTCGAGATTCCCCAGGACTCACGTTAGCCAGAGATGCACAAGGGGCACACGCTTCTGGAGTTCATTTGCAGCGGCTGGAGGCCCTGGCACACTCATTCTCTCTCTCTCTCTCTCTCTGCCTCTTTCTCTCTCTGTCTCTTTCAACTAAATAAATAAATAAAAATAATGTGATAGTTGATGTAGTGGATGTCACTGATGATTCAGATATAGTGGTTTATGGAGATGAATTGTGAAATTTTGAGTTTGTCATTGATCAAATAATACCCAAAAGATTATTCTATGGAAGCATTACATTAATTCATGTTCTCACCCAGAAAAACAATACCCAGACATAATTCAGTGAGGAAATGCTTACGACTGGATTCTTCTTGATTTTTTTTTCTCTTGGCATGTTATTAGTTTTTCCTAAGTTGTACAATAAGGAGCATGCATTTAACTCCCACACCAGAAAGCCTTGACCTAATTTTGAGAAAACCCTAGAAGCTGTAGACATAAACTTTGATACCCACGTTTCACAGAGAAAAACTGATCAATGCATGTGTATACGTTTCACAGAGAATGTATCTCTGAGACAAGCATGAAAGTAGCAACAATTTCACCCACAACTTATTCCTATTCTTGACAAAAATAATGGCTAGGGAAATACTATTTTTAATTGAACAAGTGATTCATGCATCTAGAGTACAGAACATACATTTCACATTGTACAAATAACCAGCTGGAGAATGCTCAGAAAGTATGCTGGTTAGAACCTACCAGCACTAAGTGTCCCTGACCTGAAATGACATCCCATTGACTCAGCTGTTCTTAAGCAAATTTCTAGAAAACTCTCTGAAAGACCAGAAATTAATTTGCTGTTGGAAGACATCTTTCTTTGGGGCCTTATAATTTTAATTTCCTAAATAGCAATTTCCCAAGATATGGGTCTTCTCACCCAAGGAGTAAAACCATCGGATTTGTTGGTTTCCAAGCATAATGAAAGAAGGTAGATTCATTTTGAAATAAAGGCTTTGCCTAAAATTAATAGGAAATAAGAAAGATAAAGAAATCTCCAATTAACTGAATAGCTTATTTGGAATTAATTGGAAGCTAATTTAGAATTTAAGATTACAAATTTATAAGGCTGTTGGTATTTTATAATAGGTTTTTATTAGCAACTAACTTTAAACCTTGGATCTTGAAGGGATAATTTGGTTAATTTGTTCTATGAAAATGTATTTCAGATACAGCTCACCTATTTGGAAAGAAAATCTTAGGCTGGAGGGATTGCTTAGTGGTTAAGGCTTTTGCCCACAAAGACAAAGGACACAGGTTTGATTGCCCAGGACCCACGTTTGCCAGATGTTCAGGGGAGCGCACATATCTGGAGTTCATTTGCAGTGACTAGAGGCCCTGGAGCATCCATTCATTCTCTCTCTCTCCTCTCTCTCTCTCTCTCTCTCTGTCTTCCTCTTTCTGTAATAAATAAATAAAATAAAATATTTAAAGACAATCTCTACATAGGAACACTGAAAGATACTGGATTGGGGAAAGTCTCATGGCTAGCCATTTTGGACTTTATTTTCACCTACGTGAAATATACACAGCCTCTGGTCCTATTCATACCACACTCTGAACAAAGACTCATGAGAAATAATTGAAGAATAAACTTTCTGCCCAAGCCAATTGGGTAAATTGCTTTTGTGCTTTTCCATAACTTTTTCTTGCCAGATTGAATACTTGGCCCTCATGACAGTGGCACTGGACCAGGTTTTGGAGCAGTGGGGTTTTTGAAAATGATTTATTTTTTTCCCTTCCACAGATAGTTACCCAGGCACAGATGTTTTCTCTGAATGAAGGACCCAGGCTTTCCTAGCCTCATTTGCTACTATCTATTGGGGTTTCTTTATACCCTCTGTGTAGCCAAGACATGTGTAATAAATTTTAGAATAAAGATGAAATTTTGGCACCTAATATTTATAAAATTGAGGCCTTTGATGATGGCTCTGTGTTTAAACTATGAAAGGCTGAAAGACTCCCTCTTCTTTCCTCCTCTGTTAACTCTATGGAACAGTTATCTTACTAATGTCAATAGGAAAAAAAAAATACTCCCAACATAGGAAAAAATGGGAAATGATAGGTGTCATCCTTTCCTAGACTTAACAAGCAGGCCTTGATTTTGTTACATCAGTGCTCAGTATTTACAATTAACCTTTTAAAACAGCCTGGAAGTTATTTAGCGACACAATATTTATGTGAGAGAAGGGATTATGGTCAGAAAATGTCTGTTAAAACTCAGCCGATCTCCTTTTTAACTTAATGGCCTCTGCTACTGAGTCTTTTCCTTCTCACACAGAAGTCCAAGGCCAGTAAGTTAAAAAGGAGATATAAAAGGAAGAGAAGGGAAGGGAGGATGGTACTTAATAGGTTGATATTGTATATATGTAAGTAGAAGAATAGATTAACGGGGGTGAAAAGGCCCAAAGTGAGGTCAGGGGAAGAGATTGAGTAAAGGAAAGGTGGAGGGAGGGCTAATCAAAATCTAAGAGTATGCAAATAAATCATATGGAATCCTCTGATTTTGGACAATGGAACACTCAGGAGCCATAGATCATTGTTAGAAAATTTGTCAGTGCCAGGGATGGGATACCTCCAGTGAGTTGTTGGCTAGGGAGGTCCCTGATGCCCCCAAAACATTATAGGCCATTGCCGAGACCCTTGGTTTCCCACCAGGAATAGATAGTAAGACCCTATTGCTGAAGACTCCACATACTTGGGTGGCAAGGCCACTGAGAAATTCTGCTGGAACTGAGCTGATAACCTCCTCCATGTAGACCAGCTGAGAGAAAGTTGGAAGAAGCCATTCTACATTTAGTTCAATGGGAGAGAGATATCACCAGTGAAGATACTCAACAGTGGACACTGCAAGCCTTGAAATTGGCCAGCCAGGCCAAATGAGCCAACACGTGCAATAGTGGCACGTCTGTCATGGTGGAAACCAACTGCCCTCCAATTGGACTGGAGGCCCGTTCCATGGGGGGGAATACATCCCAGATACTGCAAATTTAAAACAGGGGTAGTCATGAGCCCTAGGGGTCTAATATCTGCTGATGTCTGGAAGAATGTATATACTATGCTTATCAAACTGCCCAGTAAGCACTTTTCTTAATATTTATACCCTTATATTAATGCCACTCTCACTTTGGGTAGGGAATCTTCTCTTTTCAGAGGGCAGTGACCTTGGGATGACTCAGAAGGTATCATAGGGCTGGAAAGAAGTGACTGGAGTACTGAGTAACATCTCGATCACACCATCTAAGGCTCAGGGTCTAATGCGGAAGAGGTGGTAGAAAGAATGTAAGAGCTAAAGGAAAGGTAGGACTCCTTACAATGTCCTCCCTCCAGACATAAAATGGCCTGGATATCCATGACTTCATAGTGCCTGACACTACCTACACAAGACCATCATAAGAGGAGGAAAAGATCATGACATCAAAATGAAAGAGAGACTGATTGAGATGGGGAGGGGATATGATGGAGAATGGAATTTCAAAGGGGAAAGTGGGGGAAGGGAGGGTAGCACCATGGGATATTTTTTATAATCATGGAAAATGTTAATAAAAATTAAGAAAAAAACCTCAGCCTATAGTAAGCTTGCATGCAAGACTCTCAGCATGTGGGGATTTTCTGTAGATATTTGAAGAAGGAATATAGCTCTGAATTTTTGAAATGAACATGCAAAATAAATGCAAATCAATGTTCCCTGATCTAGTGTGCAGTGTTAGGCCCCGCTATGGTTTGAATGGGCCTTCAGAAGGCCAGTGTGTTAATGGTTTGGTACCCAGGTTGAAAGCATGGGGAAATGCTATGGGCCTTTTAAAAGGTAAGATCTGTGCTTGAGAGCTGGAATAGTACTTAAGGAACTTGCCTGTGAACCCTAAGGACCCAGGTTTAATTCCCCAGTACCCACATTGAGCCAGTAGTACAAGATAGCGCATGCATCTGGACTTCTTTTGCAGTGGCTAGAGGCCCTGGCATGCCCATTCTCTATCTTTTCCTCTCTCTCTCTCTCTCTCTCTCTCTCTCTCTCTCTCTCTCTCTCTCATATAACTAACTAAATAAAACAAAGAAGCAAGATATTATGGGATGGCCTTAGGTCTTTGGGGCCAAGTCCTCGAGAAAGAATGTAGGATGCTGGTCTCTTTCTTATCTGCTTGCTAGATTATGATGTAAACTTATTGTTTCCATGTGCCTATTCTAACACTCGTCTTCCATGGTTCTCATCACAGGTCATGGTGATGGCCACCTGATCTTGGACTAAACCCTTCTGAGGTGTGCACTACATGAATCTTTCTCCTTAGGAGTTAATGGCCTCAGGTATTTGTTTTTAGTAGCAAAACACTGCCTCCCCGTATAAACAGGAGAAATGAGACTTAGAAAAGGGCTAGTAGTGGGCCAAAGTGCTCAAATGGTATGCAGGAAAGACAGTAGGTTAACTAACAAACCTCTTTCTCCAGGAGTTCTGCATTCTAAACTCACATGTTCCTTCTGCATAAATCATATGTTAGACAAGGGCAGTGAATAGAATATTAAAGATGAGAGCAGTGTATTACTGGATATCATAACAGATGAGAAGATATATTCCTAAAGTTAAAAATATGATAATGGAGAGGATGATTATGCTAAGGGCCAAATGTGATACTACTCTGTGAAATCCAGTCAGAACTTGAGCTGATCATAGCAAAATACAAGAAATCCTTCAACCCCATGAACACATTTGGCAAGAGGACAAGAATGAACATTGTTTATAGTCATGCTTAATTATTTTACTTGTCTGTGTCATAACCATGAAGGGTAAAAATCATTTTATCACTTGGTATCTTCACAAATAATAATTATAAGTAGATTAGTGCTTATTTAATATGGGTTAATTGCACATATCAGGTACATTAAGTTATTAGATTCAAAAAGAAATGTGATTTTGTAAAGTAAATGACTCTATGAAAAGATATGAAGATGCATATACTGCTATCTGCACACTGTCTTGGAAATTTAAACACCAAGGCATGCAATGGATAGTTGAGCATACCAAAGTTTCTATTGGAGTCTCAATTCCAATTTGGGGTAATTCGCTTTGGTGATTCCTTCCTTCCTTCCCTCCTTCCTTCCTTCCCTCCTTCCTTCCTTCCATCCTTCCTACCTACCTACCTTCCTTCCTTCTTTTCTTTCTTTCTTCCTTTCTTTCTTTCTTTCTTTCTTTCTTTCTTTCTTTCTTTTCTTTCTTTTTCTTTCTTGAGATAGAGTCTCACTCTAGCCTAGACTGACCTGGAATTCATTATGTAGTCTCAGGGTGGCCTCAAACTCATAGTGATCCTCCTACCTGATCCTCCCAAATGCTGGGATTAAAAGAATGCATCACCACACCTGGCTCTCATAATTTTTATCGCACTAATTTCCTATTATGAATCAGTTTGTCTAAGAAACTTGCCTGAAATATAAAGACTATATGTTTAATTTATTGCAATAAAAGTAAACTTTATGATGTTTGACATGATATTGATAATCAAAATGTCACAGTGCATTTAAAAATAATATTGGCAACTAATGTATTTTAACCATAAATAATGCTTATTACTTACTAACTATAAACTTTAGGTTGTTATTTTGCATGCATCATATGTTTCTGTCTATTTAAACTGTACATTAAAAAATTTGGAGAAATGTGATATCACATAAGAATCCCATGGTAGTATATTTGTAATTACCCTCAATTTTTTAAATACTGCTGTAATATGTAAATATTTTCTTCTTCCCTTCATATAGGCATTAAAGCTATACTTATGTCATAAAGGATTTTGAGACAATCACCTCATCTTTGTTTTTCTTTTTTTACAGTACCTCTTGTATAGTGGATTAACACAAGACCATGGGAAACGGATATGGTCTGAATATTTCTGTTTTCTCAAAATGTATATACTTAATTTTAATCCCCAAGGTGATAATTTTAGGGAGATAGAGCTTTACAGAGCTTACAAGTTCATGAAGGTCATTAGAAATTAGGCTTAGGAAGCATAAGGGAGATGGATGGACCTTTCCATCATGAGAAGAGGAAAGCCACCATCTTTGAGAATGCATCCATCACCAAGTAACCATGTTGGTACCTTGACCTTAGACTTTCCAGTGTTCAGATGATGAGAAATCTATTCCTGTTGTGAAGCCATTCAGCATTTGGGATTTGTCATAGCAATCCTAATAGACTGAGGTGGACTCTAATAGTTAAAAAATACAAATTCCAGCAATGTTTGTCTGTGAGCTCCTGGTACCAACACCTGCCTTCCCCTTCAGATGAAAGTATCTATTCAAAATATGGTTGGTGGTCCCACACACTGGTTGATCTTTAATAATACCTAGTAGTAATATGGCCAACTGTTTTGGTTCACATAGAACTGAGGAAGTTTGTAGGATGGGGAACTTTCAGTTTTAGTACAGAGCAGACATCACAGATTGTGAGAAATCAATCATCCTAATTTTAATGACCACATGTGTTGTATCCTTCATCTATAACAGTAGCTCTTCCATATACACACCATCTGAGAGCTTAAAGCATGCGGGTCATGGGTAGAAGTTATTCATGATGAAGCTGCTCTTCAGATGACGTAGCAGTTGCAATGGGTGAATAGCCTCCTCTTTCCCTCTCGCCATCCCTCCCTACTTCCTTCCTTTGTTTTTCCTGCCTTCCTTTCCTTCCTCCCTTCCTGCCTTCTTCCTTCCCTTCCCCTCTATCCTTCCCCTTATCTTTCTTACTCATTTTCAATACTTCCCTGTCTCCTTCCCTCTCTGCTTTACTTCCTTCCCTTCTTCCCTTATGCCTCCATCTTTCCTCCCTTCCTCCCTTTCTTACACCTTCTTGCTTTCTTTACTTACTTCACTCTTTCCTTCCTCCCTCCCTTCCTCCCCCCCTCCCTCCCTTCCTCCTTCTTTCTGCCCATTCTTACCTTTATGCCTCCTTTTTGCTGACTTCTTTCCTTTTATCTTTCTTTATCAATTGAAATTAATTAGGCATTTATTATGTGAGTCTCACCAGGTACCCATCAGAGAGTGCTGAGATAAAGGGACCACAGAGTGACATGTGAAGGTATTACAGAGATAGGCAAAGGAACCAAGCTTCCATTTTCTTATGGGAATAGGAGGAAGGCAGTTCTGGAAGAGGGTCATGATTCAGCTGAGTAAAGAGTAGGAGAACATGTAAGATTTACTTGGGAAAAAGAAGATTGAGGACAGAGTGCTGCTGCCAGAAGAGAAACAAATCCAAAAGTCCTGGGCAGCTACAGAGAGAGGAAGGTAAGCAATGTACAGGTGATCACTATGACCATGGCAAGATGGAGTAGAAAAGATAATATGTTTGTATTTATCATTGTGTACAGTTCTTCGATTCAGTATTTATTTAGAATAGATAAATGGAGCAATGCTATGGATCATCCCAAAGTTTCCTACTAGAGCAATGGCTTCTTTAGAAGGTCTATAACCAATTTCCATTTCTATAAACAGCATAAGAGAATATTCCTGTCACTTTATCCTTAGAAATATTGTGCACCAGGGCACATTCTCCTGCTGCTATTGTCCCCCTGATTTTGGCCAGGAAGTAATGTCCACCCTCTGCTCATGCCATTGTTTTCCCCTGCCATCACAGAGGTTCCCCTGGAGTCTGTAAGTTGAACTAAACCCTATCATCCCACAAGCTGATTTTGTTTCAGTGTGTAGTTTGTGCCAACAAGGAGAAGGTAACTGCAACAGTGTTGTCTTTGGCTCTCAGCAGAAATCAAATCCCAGGAGAGGTAACCAATACCAAGATGATCTGACCAGCTTCTTACCAACAGGCACAAGAGATTCTTCAAATTACAAGATTATACCATGAGAAACCATGCAATAGAGACCTCAGCATCGTGGGGAAGAAAGAAGGAAATACTCACTGCTTTTCATCCTTCCTTGATCAAAATTTCCTCCTCTTGCAGCTGGGAGAGATGGTCCAGTGGTTAAAGGCACTTGCTTGCAGATCCTAATGGCCTGGGTTTGATTCAACAGTACCCATATAAAGCCAGATGTACAAAAATGGCACATGCAACTTGAGTTCATTTTCAGAGGCAGGAGGCCTTGCTGCGGTCATACTTTTTCTCTGTCTGTCTCTCTCAAATAAATAAATAAATGAATAAAAATATTGTGCCCTTATTGTTTTAAAAATAAAATGAAGTGGCTTAGCACATTATCCATTATCTTGAAAAATACCACATTTAAAATTTAACACAAGTACTTGCTTTCCTCCATTTTTTCTAATTAACCTACTCATTTTATATTTAAAATATAAATGCTACCGCATTGCATATTTACCAATAATTCAAATACTGATACTCATTTTATGCCATATTTTTTTCAGGTCTTAAATCTGATGGCCTGCGATTCTTTTGATGTTTCTTAAAGCACATTTTTTTTCCAATTAGATTAAAAGCTGCACAAGGGAAGTTTTCTACAATGCAATTCAACTAATAGTTATCAGATTCCTATTTTGAAAATGAAAAATGCAAAACATGGACAAAGATAAAGGCACAAAGCCACACAATAATTGCTCTTGGGGAGCTCAGAGCGTACAGAGAAGAAGATAACAGTGGCTCAAAGAGCAAGGGAAGAAGGAAAACCTTCTGCCATTTTCCTCTTTAAATAATGCTAACAATGACTGAATAAAAAATAATATATTGAAAATCAGCTATTGTGCTTCTCTTGAGAAATGTCTCTTAGCCATATTTTCATCTGGTTGCTTACTTTTTTTATCTTATTTATTTACTTATTTACCCATTTGAGAGAGAGAGAGAGAGGCAGATAGATATAGATAGATAGATAGATAAATAGATAGATAGATAGATAGATAGATAGATAGATAGATAAGCAGAGAAACAGAGAGCACTCCAGGACCTCTATTCACTACATATGAACTCCAGAAGAGTGCATCTCCCTGTTCATATGGTCTTTATGGGCACTGGAAATCAAACCCAAGTGCTTAGGCTTCGCAGGTGAGTACCTTTACTGATAAGCCATCTTTCCAGCCAAGGTTGCTTATTCTTGATATATATATAAAATATATAATTTATATTATTGTATTATATATATTTTTTAAGGAGAGAGAGACATAGAGAGAGAGAAAGAGAGAGAGAGAGAGAGTGAGAGAGAGATATGATAGGCACACCATGGCCTCTTGCCACTGCAAACTCCAGATGCATGCTCCTGTTTGTGCATCTAGTTTTATGTGCATACTGGGGAATCTAAATCATCAGGATTTGCAAGTAAACACCTTAACCCTGAACCATCTCGCCAACCCCATGTTGCTTATTTTCATGGTGTGGAGTTGATTTTAATTCTTTATGTATGTCATTTAATAATCTTTATGAGGCATAATGTTTCCAAATATTTTCTTCCCCTTGGTTTTAAAACTATTCACTTTAATTATTTTTTTACTCTGCAATTTTTTTTAGTTTAATTCAATTCCATGTGTTTATGCTCCCTGTAGTTTAGTATGTTATATTTTTTTAAATTTCTAGAAGAATGTCTTTTTTTCTATACACCTATGTTTTCTAAAGTTTTATAGCATCAGATGTTATATTTAATTATTCAATCCATCTTGAGTTGGTTTGCACATAAAGTAAGAGAAAAGGGTCTAATTCCATTTCTCCACATCTGGATGCTCAATTTTTCTCAATACTATTTATTAAATGTGCTGGTTTTTATTCATTGTGTATTCTTGGCACCTTTGTTGAAAATCAGTTAGCTCTAAGGACATGAGTTTATTTCTGACTGTCATCTATTTCTTTGTTGGCATGTCTGTTTTTATCTTAATATCATAATGTGACTTTTATAATAACATTGTAATATATTTAAAAATCTAAATGTGCAATGCTTCTAGCTCTGTTTTCTTCATTGAAGATTATTTTGGATATTTTGAGTCCATTGCAGCTCTATATAAATTTAAAAATGTAATATATTTGAAAACTGACACTAGCATTAAGATATGGACTGCATTATATCTGTAGATTGCTTTGTGTAGGGTGGGAATTTTAGTACTTATTCTTTTAATACATGAAAATATACTATCTTTTAATTATTTATATTTTTTTCAATTTCTTTCATCTATATTTTTTCCATTTTATATGGATGTACATTTTACTACTATGGTAATTTGAATGGATGGCCCCATAGATTCAAGAGTTTTTGATTAAGAGTTGACCTTATAAGTTGAATCTCCAGTAGCAGTAGCCTGGCTGAGGAGGTGGCCCTGGGGGCAGATCTTGGAGTCCAGTCCTATGGTGCAGAAAGAGCAGTTTGAGTTCTGGCTATTCTTGGTGCTGGCTGTTGTGTATGGCTGGCCATTTGGTGGCATCTCTCTGCTTGGGTTTGTGAAAGTGAGCCAGCTTCTTCCAATATTGACAGTGTTCCCCTGGAATTTGTAAGCCTGAAATAAACGCATTCCTCCCATATCTGGTTCTGGTTGAGTGTTTGTTCATCAATGCAGAGGTGACTGCAACAACTTTCTTGATTAAATTTTGATATAAATTGTGGAGTTTCAAGTGAAAAATGTCTCTCATAGGTTCGATATCCCCATTAATTATTTCCATTTGAATAATTAATCTGTAGGTAATGTTACTGTTTGGCAAGATTGTGGAATCTTCATGAAGCAGAGCTTTGCAGGTGGAACACTATCCCTGAGATTTGAGACTTGAGTTATTACAGGCAGGCCTTGCTATCTGTTCTTTTATTCTACTTTCTCTCTCTCTCTCTCTCTCTCTCTCTATATATATATATATATATATATATCACAATGTGATGCTGTCTTCCTCTTCCTGCCGTGTCTTTCCCACAATGATTGACTCTGTGCTCTGGAACCGTAAGCCAAATTAAGCTCTTTCTTTCCCTCGATTGCTGCTGATTGGTCCCAGCCAAAAGAAAGTAGCTTGTAAGTAAGTAAATTAGTAAAAGTATTATAGGAAACAGCATGGAGGTTGCTCAAGAATTGTTTTGATAAAAATAAACTACCATATGTTCCAGTAACCTCATTCTCACATGCATGCCCAATAGAAGTGAAACACATGTGCCGAAACTGCATTAGCACGTTCATATTCATGACTGTATCATACAAGTTATCCAAGATAGAGCATAAGATGAAGTGTCCATCAAGCTTGGATGAAAACTATACCTATATCTATGTACAATAAAGTACTATTCGCCATGCAGGAAGGAATTCTCACATTTGTAAAGACATGGTTGAACCTAGAGACCATGAACTGAGTGAAATAAGAGAGGCACTAGAAGGTGAATGACACGTGATCATAGCTCTATTTAGAATCCTGAAACAGCAATTCAAATCTCTGGAGGAGAAACGTAGTTAACATAGGCTAGGCTGGGGACAGAAGAACTAGGCAGCAGCTGACCACTTAGACACCAGGAATAAGTTTTGCAGACCTACTGCATAGTAATTTGACTAAGGGCCAAAAACAACACATTGTACATTTCTTCAAAATATCTATGAGAGTATATTTCCAAGGTCTCTTTCTTTAAAAGACTAAACAAGGCAACTCATATGTTCATTAAGCTTGTTTTACAATCACTCCACATATATGCACAGCAACACATCACGTGTTACCCCACATGTATAGATAATTATAGTGTGGAAATAGAAACACTGGTTTTAAGAGTGGGAATTTTAAAAAGTGACTCTTCTTGCCAGCAGGTGGGCAGATCATGTGACAAAAATAAATCAATGATTCATCCAATTTTGAACTGTCCTAATGTTCAGTGGCAGCATTCACAAAGGGGGGAGGCAGTTGGGTTGCTAACCCAGACATCTGCTGTGTTGACAGCTCTCTGCTACCTCACATATAGGACAGTATGATCTAATAACTATAAAGGGAGAGGGTCTGAGAAAGGAATTCTCAGAAAAAGTGGAAAACTGAACATGATCACTGTAATGTCTACTCTCATGGAACACTACATTGCATTCAGCCATTCATCCCACCAGCCAACACCTATTTGAGAACTTCCTATTAAATGGTATTTTGAGAGATACTGTGATGACTATGTGACAATTATCACATGACTCTGACCCTTTGGAATGTTAGGCTCTGAGAGGAGAAAAGTGTCCTTACGGGGCTTCGCATTTTACATGCACTGATGCCCGGTGACTGAAAGGATGGTTCGTGAAACCATATCTCATAATCACAGCATGACCCCCTCCCACCTTCTCTCTACTGTAATTGTCAATTTGGCCCCAGAGAGTGGAAAAATGAATTGACTTTTCCTATGCCTCCCTGAGTACCTCAGGCTGATCTGGGCTGCAGCTGTGGTTTAATTTGTGCATGTGTAATTGAAAATAAAACACTTATTGGATTACATTCTCTGAGCAACTGTTTGGTTCACTGGTAGTGTTTGCCAAAAAAAAAAAAAAAATGGGGGTCATACAGCTATTAGAGACATGATTTCAAGTTACACAGGAGTGGGCTAGTGATAATGGTGTGGAGATAGTTTTGTGATTTGTTTTGAATACAACTGCAGGCTCTTCTTAAAGGACAAAATTAAACCAACTTTATTCTGGATTTTGCTTTCTCACAGACATTCATTTTTTTTCTTAATCTGTATAAAAAATAACTGAGAAAAGTCCTTGACTCCCCTATTTGTTTGATAAATGTAAGAAACTACATTTTAATCCATCAGATTACAGACAAAATGAATAACTAACCATCATGTGTCCAAGACTGTCAAATTTACCTCTCTAATTTTAGGGATAAATGTCTCCAAAGGGACCCCAGGGTTTATCATATGAAATGATACGGACTGGTATATTTTCAGAAATACAGGTTATTCTATGGGACTTTGTAGTGTTTTACCCCTCCCTTCATCCCTTTTTTCCTGTCTGCTTCTCTCCTCTTTCTTTTTCTTCTTGCTTTCCTTCCTTCCTCCCATTCTGTTCTTATTGTCCCCTTCCTTTCTTCTCTTCTTCCTTCCTCTCTTTCTCACTCCCAGGACAACCTCACTGCTAGCCTAACTAAGGGTGCTCTGTAAACTCAGAAGAGTCTCATGGGCAGCTAGCTACCTCTGACTGTTTTAGCTGGATGGACCCACCCATCATGTCTTGCACATCCCTCAAGCTTTCTCACTCCTAGTACTAGAAAAACCCTCACCCAGTCTGGCCGGTTTACTCCGAAAATCTATGTGTTAAATGTCAGTCCCATGGACTTGAAAGAGATACAAGACAAAATCATTCCACCTTGTGAATAATTAGACCCTGAAACTAGTCATGATGTAGCATCGTTACTTTTGGGGTGTTTAAAAGAGGGTACTGAATACTTTCACATTGCCTCTTCTACCGAAGGAGCCTAAATCACTAACAGTAAATGATCCACTAATATTTCAAAACATATATTGGATACTTTGACCAACGAAAGCAATTTATAAGATTTAAAAACTGTATTTTAGACATTTCAAAACCCTAACTATATTGCTCTGAAACCTTTATGTTAATTGATATCAAATAAACATTCTGATGAGAACAGTGTCAGACTGAGATGGGGCCTAAAATCGTGAGGGTGAAACAAAACGTGTGTTTATGTTGCAACTTATGCTTCTGCTACAACAGGATGAATAAATTGTTGTGCAGTTCACGAATTCATGTCTCTAGAAACCCATAAGGAATTGGGCTGTTAAGAGCATTTTTACTGGTGCATTGCCTGGGTTCTTCTTCAGCAAATGCACGTTAAAGAGAGTGGAGCAGAAGCAGCAGGGAGGGAAAGAAAAGCAACAAGGATGAGAGAATATTAATTTGAAGGGCAAATGACATATCCCAGTTACCCTGGCACTTATTTTAGTAGCTGATTCATGCTCAATCCAGTCGGCTGTTCTCCCACACAATACGGAGAGGTGAGAAGAGAACAGCTCCACAAGCTGTGGGAACAGATGAAGAGGGCTCCTCAGTGGAAAACAGTACAACCTGCAGAGCTGCATCTCTGAGCACCCAGTAGATTCACCTGGAGACACTTTG
Source organism: Dipus sagitta (assembly GCA_036346955.1). Lineage (NCBI taxonomy): Eukaryota > Metazoa > Chordata > Mammalia > Rodentia > Dipodidae > Dipus > Dipus sagitta. The sequence goes on from CM070778.1 coordinate 25,849,729, forward strand.
GCCTCTTGTTTTCCAGTTTTTTTTTTTTTTCGGTTTTGTTTTGTTTTTATATATTTTTGTAATTTGAAGAATTATTAGTTAAGATACATGAAAAGGGACATATGATGATGTCAGCACACACGTGATTAATCTGCCTTCTTCTCCTTTGAGATAAGGTCTTGTTATGTAGCCCAGGCTGGCTTTAAATTCATGATCCTCTTGCCTTGGCTTCTCAAGGGCTGAGATGACAGACATGTACCACCATGACCCACTAATGCCTATTGATAACATTAGCAAAAACTGATTCTACTGCCATGACCGGTTAAATAAGAGAAATGAGGGGGGTTTTCATCTCATGTCTTTCAGTGAACTGCCAAACTCTGACAACAAAAGAAGTAAAAATCCATTCCACACTCCCCAACCTGACTGTGGTTCCAGCATCATGGCATTCAGTAGGAACTTGTGTTTTATGCTCGTAGTCCAGGAGTATGAGTGAGAGTAACAAAAACTTGGGTTGAGGAGATGACTCAGCAGTTAAGAGCATTTGCTGTTTAAACAAAAGGGCCACTTGGCCTAAGTTACACTCCCCAAAACCCATACAAAATGATGGGCATGGGCATGCGTATTTGTTATCCCAGTTCTCAGGAGACTGAGATGACGGAATCTCTGGGGCTTCACTGATGGACAACAACTCTCAGGAGAGAGACAGAGAGACAGAGAGATACAAATAGAGAGAGAAAGAGAGACTCAAGGAAAGAAATACTACACAAAATACACAGATGAGCAATTAGAGGATGCCTGACATTCTCCTCTGAAGAGGGGTTATAGAGGGCATGCATATTGGGAAATACACATGCAGGTACAACACCATACGCACATATAAAAAATGTAAACGCGAAAGACTAAAAAGATGCTAAATACTAGTAAATCAAAACTATTAAATGAAGAGCAGGCATAGGGTGTTAAGCAAGATCTTCTTGACTCCAATATTATAAAATATAACTGGGGAATCTTAGAAAATTTGGTCAACGGTAAACAAGAGATAATTTCTAGGGAATTTTGAATTTGTGTGGAATCAGGCTCGTTTGCTTAATCACTCACACTGTTGTTATGGATCAGTATCTATACTATGTCCCAGCTTGACAAAACTAAGGAAAGTAGAATAGGGATCAGAAAAAGGTGGGATCTATGAAAGGTGGGAAGAAAATGCAGAATTCTTATATCTCAGGCTATTTTTCAATTCCAGATTCAGATAAAGTTGCCAAAGAGAATTGCATGGTAAATGCGATACTTGAAGTCTCTATTCTCATACCTCTTTTTTGATGATGCAACTTGAGTCCTGGTCCCACTGCACGGTGTTGTGTCGTTTTTCCCCCTTACTTGAGATTGAGGGCCACTAAAAATGCTTACCATATACTGTTCTCAGTTCCTTTCCCCATGCTGGGACAAAATGCCCAATCGGAAGCAGCTGATGAAGGAGGGGGTTCAACCCCATTTATATTTGCAAGGGGAAGTGGACAGTAGCTTATCATTTCATCATCCGGTCAGGAAGGAAACAGAAAGAGAGAGAATAGAATGTGAAGCGGGGCTATAACACCTCAAGGCCCATCCCCAGTGACACACATCCTCCAGCAAGACTCTCCCTCCTGCAGGTTCCCAGCCTTTCAGAGCAGCAATGCCAGCCTGAGCTCAAGTGTTAAAACACATGAGCCTATGGGGAATATTGAATGTTCAAACCAGCACTAAAAGCTAGAATGGGAAAAGAGGGGATAGGAAAAAAAGTGATAATAAATTCAAAACTAAAGAGGTTGAGAAGTCTTTTCATGTTCTCTAGCACAGTAAAGGTAATTGTAGTCTATAGTATTCTCATGAACATTTGTCAATAACATGGAAGAAAAGTTTAAGATTTCCTAGTGAATAGTAAGTGTGAAATTTAGGAAGCTAGAAATGTTTAATTTCAGAATTTATCATTTCACATTCTACATATCCATCATTAAGTGCAGATAGTATATATTCATTGAAAATTTGAAAAGTAGGGCTGGCTTAGTGGTTAAGGTGCTTGCTTGTGAAGTCTAAGGACTTATTTTGATCCCTAGGACCAACGCCCAAGAAGAGAGGGAAGAAAAAGATAAGTCTTATAAAAGAGATAGAGAGATAAGAGAGAAGAGGGAGAGAGAGAAAATAAAAAACAGAAACAGGAGAAGATTAAGGTCAGTCTTCATCATACCCTCTCCAGGGCCTTGTGACTCAGGTGTTCCTTCTAAGGGCCTTGTGAAGTTTCAACCATTTGGTCTATCTTTTAGGATGTATAATTTTATGGTACCATTGCCATTAGGGTCCAGATCCCTGTAAGCCATATGCACATGGTGGCACCTGCATCTGGTGTTCTTTTGCAGGAGCTAGAGGCCCTGGTATACCCATTCTCTCCCTCTCTCTCTCTCTCTCTCTCCCTCTTTCCCACTTTCTTTCTAAATTACTTTTTAAAAAATTAAAAAGTAGCATAGTTTAGCTCTTCTTAGCTATTAGGTTCCTAGCAAAATGTATGGGTTGCAGTAGATACTCAATTCTAAGGGATTAATCAAATAAAATCTAGCTAATAAGCCACATCTATTTTCATTGCACTACCAAAAATGCAATGATAACTTGACACATCAGTACTCTAAGCAGTAGTGAAGCAGATGTGATTTGTTTTCTTTTCACAGGCCATAAATATTGCAAAATAAGATCTTTATTATAATGAGAATAATAGCACATATATTATTGTGTTAACTTACTCAATTTTGTATGTGTTTAGAATTTGTGTTACTAAAACAATATCATATTGAGTTCATGTTACTTAACAACAGTTCAATGATTTTTTTTGTCACAATTTTACAGATGAGGTAAGGAAATAATTATCTTTCTATTTATGTTAGCTCCTTGGACATATTTTTTAGTCTTGTAAGAACCTTTAGAAAGTTATTAATCCAAATTAAAGATAAAAATTAATAAACTCTAGTGATTAAAAGAACCCTAAATTAATATGCAGTAAATAAGAAATCTGGTATTAAGTCAGAGTCTATTTTTGGTTTGTTGTTCTTGGCTTTCATTTTTGTTTTTTGAGGTACGGTCTTGTTCTAACCTAGCCTGACCTGGAATTCAGTTTGTAGTCTCAGGCTGACTTGACCTCCTGAGTGCTGGGATTAAAGTAGCGTATTACCACACCTGTCCTGAGAGCCTTTTTTTTTTTTTTTTTTTTTTACATTGCATTTTTACTCTTCCATACCATTTTTCAAGGAAGAAATAATGCACATAGTGGTGGCCGGTGGCCAAACCCTATTCTAACACTGAGCACCAGAATGCGTCACCCCAGCAGCTGGTCATGTGCCTGTCTCCCACACTAATGACAATATGGCTGTTTCAGAAATAACACGCTTGGATAGGAGATGTGACATGTGATTGATCTCCCCCTGTGGCCCTCTGCAGAGCAATCCTCTGCTGGCTGAGGCTTCAGCAAGAGCCTAGAAAAATTGTTTTCCCCATTGAAGGTTCCTTGCATGCTGCAGTTGCCCACACTTCCTTGACTGAGTTTATGAGAATGTTCAGTGCAACAAAGGCCAGAGTTCCTGTCCTCAGAGGAGATTACAATCTTCCAGGGTGAAAAGGACAATACAGCTGGCATGGCAAAGACTCGGTCCTCGTTCATAAACACTTTGTTGGCCTTCAAGCACTTGTTACCGACAGCAAGGCATGTTTATACAGCTCCTTCCAAAAATAAAGTTGAAAGGGGAGGGTGAGGGGAACCAGTATGTTCATAATGTCACACTTTCCCAAACTCAAAAACAGGGTGATGTTTTTGTTTTGGATTTGGAAACATTTCCATTGAAAAATAAATTCCTAGATACCAGAGCAAAGAAGGGATTATGTATACCATGTAAACCCACGTGCCATAGGCTGAGATTATAGCTCAGATGAGTTCATAAGGAAGTTAACCAGCACATTGACACTTGTGTAACTACAGCATCTGTGTTTTTTTTCCTTTTTTTTCCCTCAGGGGGTGGGGGGCATGTGAGATTCACCCAGTAACATGTGAAGTGTATTTAAGTGTCCATCAGAAAGTATCATGACAGTCCTGCCTATCCAGAGAACAAAGTTGAAAGTCAGGCTGAGGAAATTTACTTCTTATAAAAAAAATATTCAGGTGAATTGTAGAAGCATCGTTTTGATACCTTTGCAAGTATAGTGTACCTTCTATGCCACTCTAACCAGATTACATTTTAAGAATGTGAAGAAACCAGAGAAGTAATTAACTGTCAATGTAATTGGGTTTGCTCATTTGTTCAGTGACTACTGAATGCTCACCATGTTCAGGGCACTGTTCTGCGTGCTGTGGTGGAAATGGAGATGAGGTGTTTTGAACCCAGTCCCTCTCACATTGAGCTTTTACAGTAACAGAGACTTGATCTGGCAATACATACGAGCTCTCTGATCAAAATGTCATGTAAGCAAAATAACAATTACTTATTTATTTATTTATGAGACAGACAGAGAGAGAGAGAGAGAGAAAGAGGGGATAGAAAGAGGCAGGTGCAGAAGATGGGCACACCAGGGCCTCCAGCCACTACAAACAAACTCCAGACACATGCACCACCTTGTGCATCTGGCTTATGTGGGTACTGAGGAATCGAACTTGGGTCTTTAGCCTTTGCAAACAAATGCCTTAACCACTAAGCCATTCCACCAGCCTGATGCCCTGAAGTTTTAAGTAGTGTTTCTGGCTAGGATCTTAGAAATATCTCATTTCAAAGCTCAAATATTCTTGACCTCACCCCCAATGTGATTCAGCAAAAAGAAGATAAATGGGGAACAATACGTGAAGAGTTCTGAGAGATCCACAGAACGGGTGGTTAAGGAAGAAAGAGTCTAGTTGAAAACACTGAAGCTAATGAAATTTTTATCACACTTTTCTGCAGAAGTCGTCACAATGTGAATGAATGTATTTATGTGGACATTTGGATGGTCTACTCCAGAAATTTCACACCATATTTTATAATGTTGAAATCCATTCAGTCTTTGATTAATAGCTCTTGATTTGAGCAACCTATCTCTTAACCCTGTCTCCATATGTGTGTTGGCTTCCTTTTCCTCCCCTGAATCCAGCAACGAATATCATTTGCCCAGAGAACAGCATGAGTCCTCCAGAGCGGTTTTCAGAGCACCTGTCCAGCCCATTCTGACTGACTGCCGTTCCATGCAGTATCAGATATTATCCCTTTAAGCACTATTCCTATAAGCACTATCTGACCTTCAGTCGTGAAGTATGTCATGTCCTTTCTTTAGGTTTCTCGCACCCTACACACATGATCTTATGTTATTCAGCGGGGATTTTATAAGCCTGGATTTCCAATAGGTATCAAATTGTCAGAGAACTTTAAAAAAAAATTTCATGTGCTAATTTGAGAAAGAGAGAGGGAGAGAAAATGGGCACTGCAAATGAACTCCAGATGTATATTATACCTTGTGCATCTTGCAGTACATGGGTACAAGGGGATCAAATCTTGTTTGTCAGACTTTGTAAGCAAACACACCTAACTACTGAGCTATCTCTCCAGCAAACATAATTTTTTTCTTTTTAAAATATTTTATTTATTATTATTTTTTCCCCAAGGTAGGGTGTCACTCTAGCCTGGGCTGACCTGGAATTCAGTATGTAATTTCAGGGTGGCCTCAAACTCACAGTGATCCTCCTACCTCTGCCTCCCAAGTGCTGGGATTAAAGGCATGCACCACCACGCCCAGCTTTCCATTAATTGTTTTTTTGATAAAGTGAAGGAAAGAGGCAGATAGAGAGGGAGAACAGGCACTCCAGGGCCAATAGCCACTGATAACGAACTCCAGACTCGTTTGCCACCTTGTGCATCTGGTTTACGTGGGTCCTGGGGAATCAAACCTGAGTCCTTAAGCTTTTCAGGCAATGCCTTAACCACTAAGCCATCTTTCCAGTCCCCATAGACTTTTTCTTAACCCGGGTTTTGTTATAATGAACTTGTCATTCCTATATCTATTAACATGGTAATATGTCTTAGTTGTAGAAATTTTAACTTTTACCATACTAGAAGAAACACATGTAAGAGTGATCTATGTGGTGTGAAGGAAATCACTGTGACTGTAACTTTGAACTATTTAAGACAGCTTAAATGTACAATGTGTGATTGATACCTGAACGGAGACACAAAGTCAATAGAAACAATGCCAGCAAATACACAGGTCATCTTTATGTGCAAAGTCAGTACCAAATACAACATAATTACCTTCCCTAGTCTTTATTTATTTTAACCCAGTAATCAGGAAAAAAGGAAGAACAGCATTGGCCTTGGGGTTTCTCCATAAATATTCTACTAATGACGATTTTCCTCATTAGATCATATCCCATATACAAGGATATGAGGAAGACAAGAAAAGATTTGTCTAAGTAGGCAGCGTGGCCAGAAGCAGCCAGCAAAATCCCTCAGGGGTTAATTTGTTCATCGGTCTTTCCTCTAAGGCCAAGAATCTTTTCTGTAACTCATAAAAGATAAATATTCCCAAAGAGATTGTGGAGGGGCATAGCAAGTTGGAGCAATGAAGCAAACTTTAACCACCCTGCAGATAGGGCTCCCACAGAATTTGAGAAGGTTAACATTTTTTCCCCCTGAATCTGAGTGCCCCTCATACACAGTATAGGTACTAAGACATGTGAATGTGTGCTGAGGTTGGGAGCGAGCAGTGGAAATAAATGCATCCATCCTTTCTATGCTTCTCAAGTAGACAAGAGCAAACGGTTTTAATAATATTCTGACATTATTTATTGGTCATGATTTCCAGTAACTTATGTCTTGCTTTTGCAAAACTATTTCGAATGGGTGTTTTCATATTAATTCTTACTAATTATCTATCATCTCTACTTGGCTGAGGAGTGAAATAAAGACAGGATTTACTTCATCATAGCAGAAACAGAAGTGCATAAAAAGTGGTTTCTCAGCTCTCACCAGGGCACTGAGTACTTCTCTCCTACACAGCATGGAGCTGCACTTCTTACTTCTCGATGTCTGTATCTTTTACCAAAGTGTCAGAGAAACTATCCTCTTGAAGGGACTCGTGACTTCTGCTGCCTTAAGCTGTTTAGCACTGCTCTGTACCCCAGAGCTACGTGTCCCTCCTGTGGCATCTTTACAGCTGCACACTCACATTGACGTAGACCACTTTAATGGTCACGTATTCTAGCTACTGACAGTACTTGGTAAAAGATTGTTAAAATAAAAAAGGTGTAACAAATCCTTAGCTGTTATTATTCTCAGTTTGAGCCTTGAATGCAAATTATATACTAATTGGGTGAACTTGGCAAATTATATAACCTATCCCTCCAATTTGAATAGCAAAATGTAACTGTTAGCACAGTCAGTGTGAGAATTAAATGAGGTTATTTTAGGCATTGATTTTAGCCTAATGAAAAGTATACGGCAATATTCAAAAACTATGTCTGGCTATGACTATCTATTATTGCCCCCAACACATAAAAATTCTAAGAATGGTATTCTATTTAGAGTTTAACTTCTCAGTAAAACAGGAGATGAAATAATCAAATGTCAAGTTAAATAATGGATGAATTTGATTTCTAAGACAGAGACTAAACAGAATTAAAGGCTTTTAGCTCAAAGATGGGTAGGTGTCATATTTTTTAACTCATATTTTTTGAGTTGAAGAAACTTGGGTTCTAGATAAAATGAAAAGAGGTTCTGATTCCTGTAATTATAAGTTATCCAATGGCCACAATGATCTACTAAGAGTGAGCTCACCAAGAGATTGATATTTAGGGACTGCTGTGTCCTGTGTAGATATTCATGGCTGCCTACAAAGCTTCCATGTTGCATGTTTTAGCAGTCACTCATTCCAGCCAGTCTATGTCTAGAGCAATCAAGTTAATTTTAATCTTATCAAGGATAAGCCAAATCTCAATAATGTAATTAAGATCTATTTTTAAATGATACAATCCAGGCTGGAGAGATGGCTTAGTGGTTAAGATGTTTGCCTGCAAAGCCAAAGGATCCCAGTTCGACTCTCCAGGACCCACATTAGCCAGATACACAAGGGGGTGCATGCATCTGGAGTTTGTTTGCAGTGGCTTGAGGCCCTGGCATGCCCATCTCCCTCCCTCTCTCTCTCTCTCTCTCTCTCTCTCTCTCTCTTCCCTCTTTCTCTCTCTCAAATAAATAAAATACATTTTAAGAAGATACAATCCAACATTTTATAACTTAAGTTATTTAAAATTTAAATTTTAAATCTGATTATTTTGATTTATCATGAGAATTTTTTTTCTGTGAGAATTCCTTAGCAGGATGGGCTCACATTATTTCTGAACTTAATTAAAGATAACCCATATGGCTATTAAAAGTAGAAAACATGGGCTGAAGAGATGGCTTAGAGGTTAAAGCACATGTCTGCAATGCTGACCCTGGCTCGATCCTCCAGGTCGCACGTTATCCAGATGAACAAGTGGGCACATGCATACATACATATATACTTAGTCACATAAATGTATGCAGACATTATATTTGATTATCAAACCTAGTAAAAAAAAACTTAGAACCAAATATGACCTGTGTCTAGGGTTAATACAAATAGTATGGTATCCATGTTTATGGGTTAATATTACCCTAGACTTTGTTTACAATTGAGTTTTTCTTTTCACCAGAATCCCTTTAGTACTCTTTTTTGTATTCATTTATTTGATAGAGAAGGTGTGTGTTTGTGTGTGTGTGTGTATGTGTGTGTGAGTATGAGAGACAGAGAGAGAGAGAGAGAAACGCAGAGACAAAGAGAAAGAAAGTATAGGTACACCAGGGTGTCTTACTGCTGCAGAGAAACTCCAGACTCATGAGCCACTTTGTGCTTCTGACTTTATGTGGGTAGTGGAGAATTGAACCGCGGCCAACAGACTTTGTAAGCATGTGCCTTAATTACTGTGATATCTCCCCAGCCTTCCATTTCTCTTTTATGACAAATAATTGAATAGATTTCTTATCCTATGACATAAGAATATGAATGAATAAAGATCTGTGGCCAAAAACAAACATTAGCAAACTTTATCAAACTTCTGTATTTCTTGAGAAATCACTAAGGGGTAGTTATGTTAGATAAGAGGGTACTTCCTGCATTTCAAATATAAAGTTAGGGGTTTCTGATTTATGACATTTCTCCCTGCATCTGTCAATTAGTACAGTGCCTTCTTGTTTAACACATTGTATTTTGATTAATTACAAATTACAAAACTTAAGTATACAACTATTGCAAAAACACTATAATAAAAGTTAGATTTTTGAAGTACTCTATTTAGAAATGGAATGTGAATATCCTTGAAAATATATATGTAAAATACATGTGTCCCTCCAGGGCCTAAGCAGCTTATATTCAATGTCCTTCATGTGTCAGGGGCTGGGATGACACCCAGCCAGTCTGACTTGTCACACTCTTCCCGATGTATCCTAACAGGACAGGGCCCACACCTGTTCCTTGCCCCCGAAGTTGTACCTGATGTGAGCTGCCACAGGGCTATTAATCTGTTCACAATGCAAATAGATATCCAGTTTCAAGGAGACTCCTGAATAACCTTTACCCCCTTATTACCAGTGTGTGCCCATCTGTCTTATAGAGGCAAGAGAGCCTCATCTTCTTTGATCTGCTTGTTTCTCTTTCCTTCTTTTCCTAGTTCAGTGGCAAAAAAAAAAAAAAAAAAAAAAAACGTAGCAGTATAAATTCTTTTCTTTATTCTTACATTGGCAGTCTGTTCTCTACACAAGGAGCAAATAATGTAGCATAAAGGGAATTTGATTGATTAACTTACTTAAGCAATCTTAAAAAAAAAAAAAAAAAAAAAAAACCTGATCCAATTAACACATCCCCCAACTAGCTGAGCAGTCTGAAGCCAATCACAAGATGTTCAAGTCATCTCCAGGGGTGATCCTCTGCTTAAGCTCACTGCAATCCTGTCCAGGTCTATTTAAAAATCTGTAATCATATCCCAGGATCTAATCCAGGCCATGTACTTGTAGAAGGCAGAAATTATTTTGCGCAGAGAGAAGGTCAGGTGAAACCTCTTCATAGAAAGGACACAGGCGCTTCTCAGTCACGGTGAAGTGTCTTACTAACGTCTCAGTGCGCACTCACTGTCTGAAGGTACAGTGGGAGGAATTTAAAATAAATCCTGAGCATGGCTTCCTGAATCTTCTTTTAAGCCCCAATGAGAAGCAAGGTTCTTTGACATGAGCCTCTGTGTTGTAGGAGATGCTGTTTGAATGCCAGGTCTATGTAGAATGAAATGCAATGAAGAGATGGTCTCTAGAAAGTTCTCCTGTCACTGTGGGTATTTTTTGTTAGCATTACTTCATTGTTTTTCCTTAATATGCCATTGCTACTGCTTCTCTTCACTGTAATCCCTTAAAGGAAGACCGTGGGCATTTGTGATGTGCTGAAAGGCACTGCCATCTGAATCTTTTTGGATGCTATTTTAAATCTTTTTCTCTTTAGGGATAAAATTAAAGATGCACCTCTGATTGGATAGAGGCCCAAAGTCAAAGACAATGTACATGATTCTTCACAAGAGCACAAGTGCATGCCTAGTAAGGAACAATCAGAGACCTCAGCCCCAGCCTCAGGCACGTTAGTAGTGGGAAGAGTGCTGCAGAGGTGGCTTAACACAACCAAGGCCTGGGAGTGTCGCCATTATTGCACTGGAAGGAACTCTGGGACAGGGCAGATGCTTTATCCAAGCTCAGTGCAAGAGCTATTCCTTCTTTAACTCCCTCCCTCCATTTCCTTCTTATGTAAACTAGAACCCACAGCTAAGAAGTGATTTGGGATTCAGGAACAGACAAGGAAACAGAGAACAAAACAAGATTTCCTGGAGCAGCAAATATTTTTTTTGTTTATTTTTAGTTATTTATTTGACAGTGACAGACAGACAGAGAGAGAACAAGGCAGAGAGAGAGGGAGAGAGAGAGAGAGAAAGGGAGAGAGAATGGGCGCGCTAGGGCCTCCAGCCACTGCAAACGAACTCCAGATGCATGCGTCAACTTGTGCATCTGGCTTACTTGGGTCCTGGGGAATTGAGCTTTGAACCGGGATCTTTAGGCTTCACAGGCAAGCGCTTAACCACTAAGCCATTCCTCCATGCCAAGATTTTTTTTTAATTCCAAGTTAAAGAGAATGATTTTTTTTTTTCCTCTCTCACATAGTCAAGTTTCCCGTTTCTTAAAAAAAAGTCATCTTTTAAAATATGAGGATCTTGTGGTCTGTTCAAGTTGAGTAGAAACATAGCTGTGTCTTGCTCAGCCTTGCTCAAGGTCACAAGAAAACTTTCTTCACATCTGTGATTTTTATACAAAAATAAAAAATCATCAGTCCATACCAGAACAACTTGATCAAAATGATATGTTTTCCAAAAATCTAGTGGATCCCTTTACCTTTAAGAGTGATAACATTAGAAATCCATTTCTTAAAAAAAAAAATCTGACACTTTAGGGACTAGGAAGGTACTTCATTCAGTAAAACACTTGTTTGGTATGGGGGAAGATTTGAGTGTGGATTCCTGAAAACCCATGTAAATTCCACGTGGATGTGGTGACATGCACCTCTAATCCCAGCACTCATAGGTAGAGACGGTGGGTTCCCTTCAGCAAACTGACTAGAGAGTTTAACCAAATTGACACGTTATAGGTTAAAATAAGAAACTCAGCCCCAGGAAAATAAAGTGGACAGAACGAAAGCAGACTTGAGAGATACTCCTCTGACCTCCGCTTCCCCACTGATACACACATGCATACGCAGTGGTACATACATGTGTGCCCTCACACACAGCACATGTACACATATGTACAACACATACAGCCACACGCAAAAGAAAGAAAAAAAAACTCACGTTTTCTGGCATGCCATCTATTCCCTATATCATCACTTCCCTGTTACTGACCTCCTCCTAAGATCTCAAATTTCTTGTTTATTCTGTCCAAGTTGTTAAATAAAAATGAATCAAATTAACTGAATTTTTTAAATATTATGAACACTAAAAATCATGGGGATTTTTTATACAACTAACCTGAAAATCAGTTGTACTCAGTATGGATCTGCAAACTACATGTAGCCAGATGACTAAATCCAGCTCACCTTCTATGTTCAGATGGCTCATAAGCACAGATGGTTTAATGGTTAAGTGATTTTTTTTTTTTTTTTTTTTTTTTTTTTTTGGTTTTTCGAGGTAGGGTCTCACTCTAGCCCAGGCTGACCTGGAATTCACTACGGAGTCTCAGGGTGGCCTCGGACTCATGGCGATCCTCCTACCTCTGCCTCCCCAGTGCTGGGATTAAAGGTGTGCGCCACCACGCCTGGCTAGTTGAGTGATTTATTAATGAAAAAGAGTAATATATTGTAGTCAATGAAAAATTTAAATGTAAACATACAAAATTAAAGTTTATTGGAACATAATAATGTTTATTTATTTTTTAAAATACTTTTATTCATTTGCGAAAGAGAGAGAGGAAATGGGCTTCCAGGGCCTCTTGTTACTGCAAGCAAACTCCAGAAGCATGCTCCACTTCACGTGTCTGTCTGGCTTTCCTTGGGTACTGAGGAATCAAACCCTGGACAGTTGGCTTTGCTTAGAAGTGTCTGCAGTTGCTGAGCCGTCTCCACGGCCACGATGTTTACCTCTTCCAAAATATATTTCACTTGGCTATTTTTCTTCCATGGTAAAAGAGGCTGCTTGGACCACAAAGCAACAAAGAGGTATACTCTTGCTGTGTTATTCAGGGTTCCCCCAGAAACAAAACCAATAGTAAATAGATATAGTAGATAGATGAAAACAGAGAGAGAGAGAGAGAGAGAGAGAGAGAGAGAGAAATTATGAGGGATTGGCTTATGTGCTTGTAGTGGCCAAAATTTCCCACTATCTGTTCTCTACTAGCTGGAGGAAAACAACAGCGAATAGTGTAGTTCTAGTCCATCCTCCATCATCTGATATTCAAGGGATTCAGTCATAGAAGTTCAGGTATGCTCATATGGCATAGAATCAAGAGTACCAATATCTGAAGACAAGCAGAGAGCTAATGCATCTTCCTCACCCTGTCACACTCACTCATATCATATGTATATATGCGTATCATATGGCTGCACATTGATAAAGGGACCTTCTTTATGCCATCCACCAATTCAAATGTCAATATCCTCCCAAACTACTCTCACACACCCAGAAATTGTGTTTAACTAGCTCATGAGTATCCCTTAATCCAGTCACAATGACACAAGAAATAGTCATACTTCACTTTACAGAGCAGGATTTTCAGCCACTGGTTCAGAGTCTCACCGCTCCTTTACCACTTAAGTGTCTCTTGTAGCTCTTAAAATCAATAGGAGTTCAAAACTTGATAGAATTTCAACACAGCTTGCTTCACCTGTGGATTCTCTCACGTCTCATGAGTCTCTGGAGAAAGGCTGAGTTCTGAATGCAGACACATATCATATCATGGGAGATATGACATGCTATACCTTCCATTGGTGCATGCCCAGGACTGAGATAGAGAGACGGTGCCCACAAGGACACAGTGAGGCCACATGCCCTTTGCTCCAAAATCATTTAAAAAATTACTCAGTTGAAGACATTAAATAGTGAGAGCTTGACAATCTTCCTTTAAGATATGTGCATCCTCCTGAAGGTTGTATTTTATTTTTACTTTCCAATTGGCATACTGAGATTTAGGTAGCATTCATTCTGACATTTTCAAAACAATTTGTTTTGTTGATTCTCAACCTCCTTCTGTTCCCAATATTCTCCCTTCCATTTCCACTACCCATATCTTCCCTCCTTCTCTCTATGTGCCACATATCTCCTTTCTCCCTTCCCTCACTATCGTCCTGCTCCTGACTTTGTATTCCTTTTTGGTCACCATTCTACCTTTCTTGTTTTTACCCACATTAGCTACAATTTTTTTCAAAGCAATTTTCACTAGACCATTTTCGTTGACTTGAGTCTTATCTTTCATGCAGCAGCAAATCAAAGTTTTATTTCAACTTGTATTACCTGCATACATGTTATTTCATGTTGCATAACAAAGTATTACAATAAAACAACTGAAATAGCATATATGCACAATGCACTGTCACTGTAGGTTCAGGAATTTATGTCTGCTTGTTCTTGGTCCTCTGCCTCAGGAGAGCAAAAGTCTCCTATCAAAGTGCTTGCTCATGTTGTTATTTGATGTTGAGGATCAGTGGTGGGTAGGGGAACAAACCACTTCTGTGTACTGTTTATTGAATTCTTTCTCTGTGGCAGGTATGCCTCAATTTGTTCCAAGCCATTGGTCCAAGGCAAACACATGTCTTTGTCTTGTGAGCTTCTTATAGGGCAGGTTTCAGCAGGCTGCCGACTCTATCAAAGCTGCTAATGGATACCATCTTCTACCAAGACAAGGTATAATCTTGAAGACTGTAATCATGGGCACGGCATCTCAACACCTTTGCTATAGTATTCTAGTTAGAAGCAAATCACAGGTTCTGCCCACCTTCAAGGAGAGGGGAGTCCACAAGGGTACAAGCTCCAGAATGAGAAAATTTCAGAGCTGTCTTAAAAGTATCTACATGCACATCAGTTCTGTTTTTGTTTCCTTACTCCAGGTTGACCAGCTGTCCATAAGGAAAACCATAAAAATGTAAGTACTAACAGTGAAGGACCAAGGAAAAGAATAAATTTTTATTTCTACTTTGGTTACAAAAAAAAAAAAAAAACTTTCTTCCACAGGTTTATGCATGTGTATGTATATGATATACGTGTGTGTTTGTAGGAATTTTTGTATGCATGTGGCATATGTGTGGTGCAGTTGCATGTGTAGGTATACATACATGCATGTGGGGGCCAGAGGATATCTTTCCTCAGTTTCTGTTCTACCATATTATTGTTTAAATTTATATATATATATATACACACACACATGCATGCTTGCCTCTACAAACACCAGTTACTTGTGTATCCTCTTATGCCCAGGTTTATGTGGGAACTGAGGAATAAACCTAGGCTTCAGGTTTTGCAAACAAGTGCCTTTAAATCCTGAGTTATTACTCCCCAGCCCAGACTATATTATGAGAGGGTCTCTCATTGCTTAGAGGTCATGATTCAACTATATTACCAGCAAGCAAGCACTGGAGATCCTCCTGTCTTCATATGCCTGATACTAAGATTACAGCCACAGGCCAGCACCCCAGGCGTTTTTATATGCAAGCTGCAGATGGGAACTTAGGACCTCATTCTGCCGTGGTAAGCAATTTATCCACAGAGCCCCCTCTAAAGTCCCTACAATTTTTAGTAATTGTAAAGAAAAGACTTTAGAGTGTGGGTTTGTTTGGCTGTCTCTACCTTGTTCTCCAGTAGTTCTCTTGTCATACTGGCATGTCCTTCTGTCCCAGAAGTGGCCCGCTGGCAGATGAACACAAGCTGCATGTCTGGCTCCCTCACTATATTCACCATTCTTTTTAGAATATTTTATTTATTTATGAGAAAGAGAGAGAATGGGCAAACCAGGGCCTCTAGCCACTGTAAACAAACACCAGACAGTAACACCCCTTATGCATCTGGCTTACATGGGTACTCAGGAATTGAACCTAGGTCCTTAGGCTTTGCAGGCAGGTGCCTTAACCACTAAACCATCTCTGTAGCCCTATTCTCTATTCATTAAAACCAGAGACTTCAACATGATCCTTCTGTCTCTGCCTAGCAAAACATATGCTTTCTCAGTGTGTGAATAAAAATACATAAAATAAATGATTTCAACTATCTAAATGGCTTTCCCCTGTGATAAAACATCTATAGTAACTTGGTATGATGTAGCAACTTATTTATATGTGTCTTAATGGTCTTCATGGATACTTTTCCCAAATATTGTGTACTTAGAACCTATAATTTAGAAGGATTTCTGAGGACTAGAATTTAGGACCAGTGCTTTTGATTTAAATTGCTTACTTTATCTTCTACAGCTGCAACCTGAGATTTGACCGTGTGTTTGAAATGCTGACCAACTAACCTTGATTCCAAGGCCTCAATGTTAAACCACATGTTCCCTTCTGCAGCGTGGAATCAAAAACTAAAAGTAGGAGAGGACATCTGGTCCAAGATGGGGAAGGGATGGGTGGAAAGGTTGGTGTTTTTCACATTTAGAAATGTTCTAAAATGGTTCTAAAATAAATGTATTTTAGTAGCTTCAGTGATTGGGGTAGAGAATGCTGATTTTTTTTTTTTTTAAGAGACACAGAAAGAATGTTTTGGTGAACCTGTATACTCTACTGTAAATATTTTTGCTAAAATTATAGATTTGTCTGTTTCCTTTCAAATTGCATCAGGAGCAGGGGAGGGTGATGAGGTTTTAATGTGGAAATTTCATGTGCACATTTCGGCGTCTTCCTTTACTTCTTCAGCTTTGCCAGCTCTCATTGTGTTTGTGGAGATTGATTTATTGGTGCTTGTTTGGAATCACCTGATGTGCTATGCAACTCTTCACCCAGCTCAGAGAGACAGCCAGCAGTTTACAGACACCCTCCATGTTGCCCAAACGAGCTTTGTTGGTTTAAGGATAATTTATTTACTCTGTTGAATGATTTTTATATTGCCTAAAGTCTGCCTGACCCAGCTCTTTCACTTCTTCTTAGAGGTTTTTTTCTTTATATATATTAATGGAACACTGAAACTTGTTCTGTTCTGCAGGGTGCAAAATGAACAGACTGGGGCTGGAGAGATGGCTTAGCAGTTAAGCGCTTGCCTGTGAAGCCTAAGGACCCCGGTTCGAGGCTCGACTCTCCAGAACCCACGTTAGCCAGATGCACAAGGAAGCGCACAAATCTGGAGTTCGTTTGCAGTGGCTGGAAGCCCTGGCGTGCCCATTCTCTCTCTCTCTCTCTTTCTCTCTCTCTCTCTCTCTCTCTCTCTCTGTCTGTCTCTCTCTTTCTCTCTCTGCCTCTTTCTCTCTCTGTCACTCTCAAATAAATAAAAATTAACAAAAAAATTTTTAAAAAAAGAACAGACTGAAATCCTGCTTGGAAACAACAAACGGATAGAATTTGCTACTTTGGATGGAATGAAAGGGGAAGATCTTGAAGTGTGAAGATATATATATGCATGTATATGTATATTACTTTTTCCATGCAGAAAAGTGAATGTAATGGAACCATCTGCAAAAGTAAATATGTCGATGTTTTGTAAACTCAGTAGAAGAGGAAGATATTTAGGGGTATGGTTGTTGGAATGTATTTTAATCCCTAGTTGCTAATGCTGTTCTGGAGGGTTCTGGGACCTTATGGTGGTGATCCCTAACTGGCGGAAGTTTGCAGTTAAGGGAAGGCCTTGAGGTTTTATACTCCAGCCCCACTTGCTGTTCTCTCTTGACTTCCTGCTGGTGTGATCACTGGATGCCAGCTTTCTGCTCCTATCCTGCATTTCCAGCCATGATGGACTCTGCTCTCTGGAACTGTAAGCTGAATTTAACACTGTTTCTTCCCTCAGTTGCTTTTGTTCAAGTGTTTCATCCCAGCAATTAGAAGGTAACTGACACAGGGGTCATGAATGCTTCCACCTGGAAGGCCTCATGACCAGAGACACTGTTCCTGGGCTCGACTCCCTAGTTTACACGCTGTGGAGAGACTTCACATGTGGTTTCAATTCCAGAGAGTAAGGTTGATATGGAAATGTGCATAAATGGAGTCAAAATCCCATCAATGGCACTGCCAAGGGAAGCTTCCAATTCAGCACAGTAGAGTGAATTTGTACCTAGTTCATTAGATAGAATCCATGTGTTCTTCAAACAATAGACCCCTGAAAGGAGCATAGGCCTTGGACGGTAGTTCCCAGAAATGCTCATCTGCACTTTGCTTGGTGTCTCTACAACATAAGCTGCCTCTGCAATCTAATGTACTATCTTGGGTCTAATGATGCATGCTGACTAAAATGGGGACCTCGTAATGTGAGGGAAAACGGAATCACTACAAAGTCATTACTAAGCAGATGTAAAGGGTGAAGATTGTCCCCTGGCCTCATATTCACATGTTGAGAGCCCAGTATTCTATGCATCAGAAAGTGACAACATTTAGAGATTGGGCTCTTAAAAATAAGTGACTAAGGGGCTGGAGAGATGGCATAGCAGTTAAGCGCTTGCCTGTGAAGCCTAAGGACCCCGGTTCCAGGCTCGACTCTCCAGGACCCACGTTAGCCAGATGCACAAGGAGGCCCACACGTCTGGAGTTCGTTTGCAGTGGTTGTAGGCCCTGGCACGCCCATTTTCTCTCTCTCTGCCTCTTTCTCTGTTGTTCTCAAATAAATAAATAAAAATAAACAAATAAAAAAGTTAAAAAAAATTAAGCGACTAAGGTTAAATTAGCTTTGATGGGGTCACCTTGATCCATAAAGTCTGCAGTCCTTATGAGATATGGCAGCAAGGAAATAAGAAATAAAGACCATGATCCAATCACAAGAGCACGTTGTAAAAAGGTAAATATCTTCTAGCTAAGGTGACACAGAAGAAACTAATCCTGCTGACACTTTAATCTCAGATTACTAGACTACCGAATTTTAAGAAAATAATTTTTTTTTATTTTTAATCATTGGCTATAATAGTCTTGGCGATTAAAACAGGAGGTCAGTCTACTTAGAGGAATTGGCTTTCTGGAATTTGGGTTTCCTTATGTTCCTATGGCCGCTGTTTATTTGCTTTAATGACTACTCATGCTAGTCAACATGATGTCCCTGGGCTTTCTGCTGGTCCACCTGGTATGGACTCTTCAGTAGGCATACAAAATCATCTGCAAGAAATCCATGGGATATCGGTCTCTGAGAGACTACCTTGTTAGAAGTAAGACCCGTGTAGGTACGATGGAACTATTCATGGTGTTAGTCCTACATCAACAACCTTGAATCACATTACTTGAAACTCCCTTATTTCAAGTAAAGATAGCTACCTGATATAATAGGAAAACATAAAACTATGAGTAGAAAACATAGAAATCCCTAAAATATATGGGCTGTTATGCAAAATCAATCTGATTCTAAGAATTACTTTGGTAGGTAAGCAGGATTGGTATTTTCAATTCCAGTTTTTAGCTAAGGAGATAGTTAAAACATATTGAATGGATCTGTAAATTACGTACTTGAGCCTCAGACATAGCTGTGCTGATTTAAAAGACTATACATGGGCTGGAGGGATGGATTAGTGCTTAAGGCATTTGCCTGCAAAGCCAAATGACCTAGGTTCAATTCCCCAGGACCCACATTAGCCAGATACATAAGGGTGTGCATGCATCTGGAGTTTGTTTGCAGTTGCTGGAGGCCCTGGTGCACCCATTGTCTCTGTCTCTCCCCCTCTCTCTTTCTACTTCTTTCTCTGTCAAATATATATATATATATATATATATATATATATATATATATATATATTAAAAGACAATACGTATCCTGTATATCCATCCTATGTGGAGTTAGAATACCCAAAGATATGTAGATGGGAACCTACCTGACACACAAGAAGTGATGAGCAATCATAGAAGGGATTAACATTGCTATTATTATGAAAGCCTCAACTAACCATCAAACCACTTTACAACAGCTTTAGTTCATTTGATATTTTACAAGTGGCTTTAATTCAATCCTTTCATTAGTTAGTCCAATGAAATATCAGAAACAATATTTCATCCATGTTATTAAAGGGTATCATACAATATGCATAATTTATATGTTATCACATTTATGACTTTTGGTGTTGTAATTCAGTTTAGGGTCTGTAAAATAGAAGGGAACATTAAGGAAAAGTATGAGATGGTTAGGATTCATTTTGACCATGTTCTACCTCAAATAATCAATTGATTTAAGACAATTAGCAAATAGTTTGTAGGCAATTTGTAGTCAATGCAATTTGAATGGATTACCCTTTTTCATTTAATAGACATATGAATGTGTTTTGTAAATGTAAAAGGAATTTTAAAATTGCACAAAATAGTATTTGGAGAAGTGAAAGCTTAGAATTGAGAAATATGTATGGTAAGAAGAGATAAGGAGAAATAATTATGGAGCCTTACGCAATTCAGCTTGACATCAAAGAGGTCATTATAATATGTATCATTTTACTAGCAACCCATGAAGTTCCAGAAACTTCCAATTATTATGAAAAAATATCCAAAATTCTGTTGTGAAGAAAAATGTCACTTTCATGCAAGAAGAACCAACATGGTGGCATGTAATTGTAATTCCAGAGCTTGGGAAGGGGAAACAGGAGGCACAGAGTTCAATAACACCCTCAGCTATATAGATAGCTCAAAGTCAGATTGAAATGCTAAAGCCAGGCCTCAAAATAACTTCCACTCCCTCCACTTTTCAACCATGACAATGATTCAGGCTGTGTCTATACTACACCAACACCAACTAGTTTTTTTTTTTTAAAGGTAAAAATCCATGTAATAAGAGAAAAGTAGTATTTTCATGCAAAAAGGGCCAATGTGGTGGCCCATAGTTGAAATCCCAGCACTTGGAAGGTAGAAACAGGATGAGCTTGACTAATTATCTGCATTTCTAAGGAATATGTAAGTGTTGACACATTGATATATTCTTTACTATGGCCTATATTCAGGTTATGCAGATCAATAAGACTATTGTTTTGTAGAAAAGATAGCTTCAAATGGTAATATTTTCTTCTCCTTTTATTCTCCTCTTTTGTATCTTTTTGCAATCTTGTTTTATATTTTCTGCACTGATAACATAGGCATCAATCTCTCTTATTCGTGTTTGAACCAGCATATCATTCCAGCTATTCCCTCCTTATGAGTTAAAGAGATCTTGAGAACTGTTTGCTGTATATTTTTATGAATTGTGTTATTGACTTTTTGAAAGTTAGGCTTTGTAAACATGTATTACTTTTATCTAAAACTTACTGTATTTGTAATTAGAATTGCTTATTTCTCATGGATTTTGGAAACTTAGACCTAATTGCCTAATGTCATTAACTTTGTAGATGATCAATTGAAATATTATGGTCTATATCTTTTATGTAATCCTTCGTGGAAAGTATCTTTCTCCCTTCTTCGGTACCACAACCTTGACTTTCCAGCAGGAAACCCCCTTCATCACTGGCAATTCATAGGCTTAGACAAACATAATAATACATGGCATTCCCCTCCCATGCAGAAAAGAGTTTTCCTGTCCAGGTTATAATGCTCACCATCCTCAAGAATGAAGAACAGTCTCACTTGCCCTCATGTTAAATATCTCCCAGTTAATTCAAAAGGAACTAAAGGGGCTGGAGATGGCTCGGCAGTTAAAGGCACCTGCTTGCAATGCTTGACACCCAGATTTCCATTCCCAAGCACCCACATGAAATAGATAAACTGGCACATGTGTCTGTAGTTTGTTTGCAGTGACAGAAAGCCCTAGTGTATCCACTCTCCCCTACCTCTCCTCTCTGTATCTGTCTAAATCTTCTTGCAACTAAATAAAAAACTAATTATGTATCTCTATTGTTTATGAAACAGAGAGTAGACACAGAGAATGAATATGGGCAAGCCAGGGCCTCTTGCCACAGCAAACAAACTGCAGATTCATGTGCCACTTTTTGCATCTGCATTCATGTAAGTGCTAGGCATCAAACCCTGGCTGTCAGACTTGGCAAGCAAGTGTCTTTAAATACTGAGTCATCTCTCTATCCCTAAATAAAATATATGTTAAAACTGAACTCAATACTTTTCATCTATTCAGACAGGTTTGCCAAAATTCAGGCCTCCAGTTGTTCTCAAAACTATATCCTTCATTAGGTTCATTATGCTGGAAGTCAGTATCATGTTTGCCCCATACCAGCCCACATGCACCCACTGTCTGTGCTCCATAGCAACCCACATGCACCCATGGTCTGTGCTCCATACCCACCCACATGTAATCACTGTGTGTTCTCCATACCGACCCACATGTAACCACTGTGTGTTCTCCATACCCACCCACATGTAACCACTGTGTGTTCTCCATACCCACCCACATGTAACCACTGTGTGTTCTCCATACCCACACACATGTAACCACAGTGTGTGCTCCATGCCAACCCATATGTACACACTTTGTGTGCTCCATGCC